>VYXD01005829.1:215998-364696 GCA_013397195.1 Hylia prasina
AAAAAAACCAGAAAACAAATCCCCCACACAGCACACGCACTTGTTCTCTGAAACTGATATACCCACATTGAAAATCAGCGGCCAGCAAAGAGACCTGCTGCAATCTGGAAGCGAATCCTTTTGAAGAGATTAAAACAAAAGCTTTTCTTAGCCTCCTTCCCCCCTCAATGGGAGAGCTGTAGTTGTCCCTGCAGCAGGCAGCCTCTCTTTCCCTCCGCCCTTCAGGCAGAAGAGTTACAAATGCTGGAGTTTAACAGCGTCTTTTTAAAGGACTTTTTAAGGACTTTCTCAGCCCTTTGGGGTGTCCTCCCCAGCCTGAACTCCTGCAGTTGAAGAAGCCCCTGACACTCTCTAATCTAAAATTTATGCACAGCATACACTTACTGAAAAAACCATCCTTCAGGGAAGGCTTGTTTAAACTATTTCAGCACAGCAAAACAGTGTTTGTTGCATTAAAATAGCCAAGTGGAAAAGTGGCTAAACTTTTTTTTTTTTTTTTAATCTTGGCTGGCTGCATTGCTACAGTTTTGTTTGGAATAGCAAAGCTAAATTAACAGACAGTTATTTTCTAACCAGACGACACAGGATGCACAAGAAGTTTGGAATACGTAATGTATCACCACAAAAATAACTGGAAAGGATGACACAAAACACAGTAATTTTTTTTCAGTTTCCAGTTTAGGGAGAAAACAGCTTTTTGTGGGGACCAGGGTTCTTGGAACAGTTTAAGCTTATGCCAAGAAAAACATGTTGCCTATGTGAGTTAAAAGTAAACAGAATCAGACAAATCAGAAAAACAGTTATGTTTATCCCATTAGCAGTCTTATAATACCATATTCAAAAATAATACCTGTTGGTTGTACCTCAAAATGTAGAGTGGCAACTTCTGAAAGTAAATGTCGGGAAGTGACGCTTAAGTGCGTATGAACTGGAAAAAGACTGCTTTTTCTCACTGTATCAAAATGAGCCAGGTAGCTAATCATGCTTTGTTATGAATAAGAATTGCACTAATGCTTATATTTATTGCTAAATGCACATGTAATTTAAAAATTCCTCAAATAGCTGAATGGTTTGCTCACACATTATTTCTACAATACAGTAAGCTATGCCTCTCTTATTTCACTTTGAAATAGCACAATACTTGTTTTCCCTCAACAGAGTATGAGGAAAAGCTACATTCATAAAATGGGGAGCATTTTCTAATTTAGATCAACACTAATCATAATTATTGTGCTTATTAATAGTCCTCTAGTTCAGATGTAATGAAATCTTAAGTATTGCCACATATTTTAAATGCCTACCCAGCACTCACAGAGCTGCAAGGAGGCAACAACTCTCCAATATCTTTGACTTTGTCCATTCAAAGAAATTGTGGTTTCACATCAGTGCTTTGATCTGTTTTCTCTCCGACTGTGATAGCAGAAACTTTACAATAAACATATTCTTAGCTATAAGTGAAATAAAAAGCACAACTTCAAGTCAGAAATCTATTTCCTCTGGTGTTACTGTATATTTGTCAGTGTGACATAGCACATTTGAAACCCATAATCATAAAACAAAAATTTACAGCCAAGGTTTAGGGTCTACATCTGTTTCTCTGGTTTTTGTACTGCAATTACCCACTGGACAATTCAGAAAGCAGCACTATGAATCATGTACTGCACACATGGTTGTGCTGGTCACTTTTTTGTTAGTACAAGAGGCTGAGGATGCCATAATGTGCTTCACTCAGAGAGAGAGAGCATTAACTAGAATTAGGATGAGTGCACCAGGCTCTCTAATAAAAATTACTTTACTAGAAGCAACAGAGCACTTCTGGAACATTACAGGCATATTTATAGGATGGAAAAATTAAGAAGTGCATGCAGAAATTCTCCCCAACTAAGTATCTCAGGGGAAGCAGACTTTTTTTTTCCTTTTGCATGCATTTTACTATTAATCAAATGTAGCACTCTCTTGAAACAGTTTTGACAGCAGAGTAAATGGTTACTAGTGAATGATGTGTGTGTTTAAGCAGTGAAAGCAGAGACAAAGTGATGTTTTCTTCTACTCCCTAGGCAAGAGCTGACACTAAGCTTGCTGCCTCAGCTTTGATACTCACAGATTCCTTTGTGTCAGTTGCTGGGAGAATCACTGGCAGTTCACTAACCCTGCTTCACACACAGGGGCTTTGATTTGTACCTCTTCATTGACGATAGATGTTAATATGAAACAGTACTTGCTTGCCTTGGCAATTTTTTTTTTCCCTCCCTCCAACTGGTGATACAAATCTGAAAAATCTGAAAACCTGAATTCCCCCTTCGCTACATGTAGTTTTTAGTGTTGAAGGATGCTTTCTTCATGTCTCAAGCACATGAATGATGTCAAAAGATTATGGGGAAGGAAATCACTAGGTCACAAGAAAATGGCTGAATATTTAAAACTCTAAGGTAGTCCTAGGAAATGGGTATCAATTGTGAGCAAGAATTGCCCTGAAGAAAGTAAAACAGTAAAATTACTGGCATGAAATGGCACAAATGACACGGAAAAAACATGAAACAGTGAAATTAAGTAAAAAGGGGGTTTCTTCAGTCTGCTATACACTACTATGCTCAGTTTGCAATGACCGAAACAGGAATTTGCACTTACAGGAAGAATTATTTCAGGCCTGAAATATAACAGCAACTGGCGAAAGACAATTCAGTGCAGAGCAGTATTTTATTTTAGATGGGAAAAGCAGAGTTAGTCATCTCCAGACCCAGAACTCAGGCATTCAACCAGTCTGCGAATCACTTACTGATAAAGGCTTTTGGTCTGTTTTAATCAGTGGATATGTATTTGTAAAGATGCCTTTAAAGCTGATTGCTTAACTTACAAGCTACAAAAATAATTCATCTCCACAAACTTGAGCATACGACCATGTTTCTTAGAATCCATACAATCTTTTGGCCTGGAGCCAGGGGAAGAGAACTGCCCTGCATGAAAAAACTGGAAGCATATCTGGCTCAACAATCCATTTCTAAGAGTGACTGCTCCTAGATCTTTCTAGGGAAAATACAGGAATCCCTAGTGATTGGTGAAGTATAACTCACCCATAGGTCCTCTAATGGCCTATTCTCTAACAGCAAATCATTTAAGCATTAAAGCATGAGATTTAATATCCCTTCCAAATTTTTTTTTTGGTAATAGCCCTGATATTCTAGATAGTCATACATAGGCAATATCTTTTTGGATTGTGATGAATTTGTAGCTCTGTGACACAGAACTAGATAGTAAGTTATTAGGCTTTGAGATAAAAAAGGATAACTTTTAAAAAACAAATAAACAAAAAACCACCATAAAACTCATCCATGTTGCAAATAAAGGAGAGAGACCAAACTGCAGCTTTTTGAGCCCCCCCGCTTTTTGATGGCTGCAGGCTCCTGAAAGGTTGGCAAAGAGGCAATGACATCATATGCATGAAGAGGGGACAACATGCATTTTTGAAGAATATAAAAAGAAAAGAACATTATTAGATTAAACACTGGCTACATACTGAATCTACACTTGCTGTTTATGAGGATCCTGCAGTGCAAATACCACTGCTAAATGGTTGCCAGAAAAAAAACAGAAGTGAAGAATAAAATGTTTGTTTCATTTTGTTTTCTTTTTAAATGACTAGAAACTGCTGTTTCAAGGTTTAGCCAAGAAAGAGATTTTTACTGCTAGCCTATAAATCCCTCAAAACATAGAATTATAATGGAAATGCTGAGGTAACTGGAGTGCCATGCATGGCACTGACACTTTGCATTATATAATCCAGGGAGAAAAAAGGCTGGGAGATCTATAAAACCTAAGCAGAATCAAGATGTATGAAAGAGTAGAAGAGCAAGTAGAGATGTTGAATATTAAACTGCAGACAATACTACTACTAACAGTAGTTTTCCTATATGCTGAATATGCTTATGGTTGGCTGAAGACGAAAGAGCACAGAGCTCCATTAAAACTAAAACAGAGATTCAAAAGGCTGTTCAAGTAACTTCTTTTGGTTCTGCCTTTTTTAAGGAGGTAGAAAAAAGAAAGTTACCTAACAAAAATATAGTATTTCCTGATGTTCTGCTATCCTGAAAGGTGTCTCAGAATGTAAAAATAAATAATCCGAGAACATGCAGAATAAATGGAAGTCCCAAACATAGGCATCTTACCACCCTGGCTGTAACCAGAATCAGATTATAAATTTGGACAACTGTACTTCTTCTACAGGTTCATTAACTGCAGGTTAAACTCTTGATGAATAGTTAGCCCTGATGGCTTTCTTCCAGAAAAAGGCCAAAGTTACCAAGCAGTGACTGGAACTCCAGCTCAATACATACATATATCCTAACAAAGACTAAACCTTACCCAAGCCCTATTTCATTTAAGTCAGACTTAAGCAGCATTTAAGGCTTGTGCTCCTGCACTGCTGACAAGGACAACCAGTACAGAGGGACAGCAGAGGCCTGAGATGGCTGAAACACACTTGAGCAGAGCTCTGGTCACATAAAACCCAATGCAGATTGGACTGGATTGTGCCATGAATGCAAACTGCAATAGATCCACACTCAGCAGCTTGACATGCGTATTCATGACAATCCAGTTCCCACTTAGCTAGTTCCCAAACCTACATCAAACACTGAAGGAACAGCCCAGTATCGTATCTGCGGGTATTTTAGAAGGAAGAACGAAGGGGTGACTGGAAAATGTGTTGGCATAGCTACCTGGCTAGCAGGGGTAATGACAGCAGTGACAATGTGGTGACATTGCCTGAAATCTGCTGGTAATGATGGCCATCATGCCAACACCTCCACTCTGCCTGTTGCCCTAACACACTGTACTTTTCACACCTTTGTTTCTGTCATGCAGATGTGATTTCTGTTTGGGAACAGCCTGCGTAAATTTTTGCTGTAATTGAGGTAGAATTACTCAGAAACTGAGGTATATGTTTAGCAAATAGATTTTTTTTTTTTCTTTTGTAGAACATGTGCCATCAATAATGTGTGAATTAACTGAGGGCACATGTCCTCTGAGGGACATTGTTATCACTGTAACTTTATTGATGTAGCCTGAAAAGTAAACTTTACTAACGGGGGTCAGTTTTACAAGCATACAGGTTATCATAGTGTAACTACTGTTGAGCAGGTAAGGGAGTCTGTATATTCCTTTTATGCTACAGTAACTAGGCTGTGACACTCCAAAAGGAACAACTGCTTTCTCACCCTACATTGTTACACCAATGTAACATTCAAATATAGGTGAGATCTCAGGAAAAGTCAGGCTGGGCTGGACCTCACTTGCATTCCGAACAAGCAATGGCACCATCAATGATGTCCAGTCTGAAATGTTCACAAGATGTTTCCTGGTTTTCAAACTCTACTAGAATATACTTATCAAATTGTTCTTCGGTGCATTCCTCAAATTCTACTTGACTTGTGCAATTTAAGCCAACAAAGAAAAATTTGCATGGTCCCAAGCTGCTTCACTACGATAGTCCCATATGATTTAATAGATCTGCAAATTCCCATACTCTTAGATTGTAAGACTCCCATATTGGACCACAGAAGGGATTGAATGTCCACATATATTATGTCGATGTTCAGGAAATCATAACTGACACACATGCTTTTTAATCCAAGAGAATTTACAGAGCTGGGGTGCAGTTAGATATTGTGGTGGTGAACCGCATACTGCCCCAGGCTTTGTGCAGTATCATGCATTTTTGCCCTTTTGGGCATGATATGCTGAGGGACCACCACATGCTTAGAGACCACCTTGCATATTAGCCTGATATGCTGACAGATCTATAAAACTATCAAACCAGTTTTGCATAAACTAGACCAAAAACTCTTTATTTGGGTATCTTGACCCTTCTTCTGACTGAACAGTTCTGCACAGACCTTGTCATCACACTGAAAAAAACCCACATTTCTTTCAATCCAATCACAGTTTTGAGCAAGCATCCTCAAGAACAGGCTTCTCATTCATGGGACACTGATCTTCCATGTATTGTTATCAGACTACTAGAAAAACAGACTTACTCAGCTTCATATGGGGACATGGGAAGAAGAATATGTGTTTTGTCCTTTGCCAAATGGCTTTGAGATCTCAAAAAACTGCATCCATCCATTCTATCTTTGGCATGAAATATGCCAAAGGGTACACAAAAAGACAGGGGCCAAGCTCTTTCAAGGAATTAGCAAGATTGTTGCATGGGTAAAGTAAGCCTGAATCTATAAGAGCTTTAGTTACAAGAAAGGCATGTGCACATTCCCAGTCATGAGAAATGTGTTGTAATTCTCCTTAAAAAGTACAGCAAGTTCTTATCCCCAGTCAGATCTTAAATGACAAGTTGGTGCATATATGCTAATTAAAACTTCTAAAAAGTTAAAGGTTCACCTGTTGGATTCTTAAATTTGTCTAAAAATTGTTATTTTTTAAATTTTTTTGTTTGTTTGTTTAAACAGACTCACTAAGAGCAGAAGGGCACACCACTGATACTAAAGCCTATTCTGCTAGCTGAACAATGCAGGAACATTATGTCACTGGGAGGTAGAACTTCACAAGCATGCAAGAAAGGCTAAGAGCTTTGCCAACACAAATTATCAGACAGAACCTCACTGGAAAAAATGAGGCACAAAGATCTAAGTGAAGTGTAAAACTTACTGAGACTTGAATGACATGTTGACAGATACCACTCCACTCTCCTGCTTCCTATCAGAATCCAACAGCCAAAGCAGAGATTCCTAAGCAGTGTTTTTACAGGTTAGGCTTAGTCTCTCCCTCATCTTATCAGTAGCCTTCAAAGGGACTGTGGGTGGATCTCTTCCAGGGGGAAAAAAAAACACAAAAACAAACCAACAAAAAAAACCCTCAAAAGTGCCACCTCTTCCATACAAATATATTGGCACAACCACAGAGGCTTTGCTTGAGCTGGGAAAACACACCTGGCTCTTCTAAAGGAGAAATTAAAGAATTCGTGCTTCAGCCCTCAAGCCTTGAGTGGCCTTAGAGAAGAGGAATAGCTAAGGAGAGAGTCTAATCAGGATGCAGGGAAAATCAATACTCGCTTCTTGATATGCCTTAGGCAGGAAGGAACAGTTTAAGGTTGAGACATTTTTCTGCTCTTTCTGCACAAGAAAATGTGCTGAAGACTGAATGCACAGGTGAGAACATGAAGGTAGGAGAAGGCTTTTAGGAAGACTAAAAGCAATCCAAAGCATGTTATTTGGGAAATCTTATCTTCTAAAAATTTCCTAGTTTTGCTGCAAGAGAAATCTTTCTATACACCACTCAAAGTTGTCCAAAGTAACATTT
The DNA here is from genome assembly GCA_013397195.1 of Hylia prasina. NCBI lineage: Eukaryota > Metazoa > Chordata > Aves > Passeriformes > Sylviidae > Hylia > Hylia prasina. The sequence continues at coordinate 223,307 of VYXD01005829.1, forward strand.
TCAGGGATAAAAGCACACCATTGTACTGTTATTTTCTGACTTTGGTGTGGAATACAATTATTTAAGACTCAATGGGAGAGTATGAAAGGAGCAGGAGTGTAATTCCAGTTCAGGAAAAACTCCAATAACTGACAACAAGTAAGAAACACAAGATAGATGCATTGTATTGTAGGGGTGAGTCCCATTGGCTGGAAACCCTGACTCTCCCAGCAGGACTCAGTTACATAGCAACTCCTGCAGGCAGATTAACCCTTTCCCAGTTAACATATCTGGAATGATTTAAGAGACCTTTTCCTTCTCCTGCTACAGAGTAATTTCATAGGTTCACGAAAATGGTTTGGAAAAAAATGAGTTGAACGCTACCAGGGTAAAAGCAAAGCTATCTGACTCACCACAGGATACTGATGGTACAATGAACAGAGAATGCAGAGAGTTCATATTGGTCTAAATGTATTTTATATCATCAGGTTTTGTGACATATGTAAAACACAAAATGTATTTTTCCTCAAATAGTTCATGCTTGGTCTGTGGGGACCCTATCCAGACTGCATTTATCAAGTACCAATGGTCTTTCTCACCCAAATTATGCCCACTCATTGCCTTCTGTCTTGATAATTACTGAAGAATTAAAAGAGTCCTCAGCTGGCATAGATAATACTTAATTAATCTATTTTTCACCATCAGAGAATGTGTTGCTTTCATTCAGAATTGTACAGGTTGATTATTGTAAACTCTGAAATAACTCCTGCAAATCTTATAATACTAGTTGGTTTTTTTCTAATAGTGCTTTCTAATTACTGACATCAAGTAATTTCATGAATTTGGGAATCTCTATTTATTTCATCACAGCATTTTCCCTATTTTGTTTTTAGAACTGCATTACATTTTGGTGTATACATATCAAATGTAAGCACAAATACTATATACTATTAGCATAGCACTATTCATGTTCTTCTGGTTATCAGAAATAACAAAGTTTGAATCTAAAAAATCAAAATCTAAGACAAAGACTCCTAAAGCTCTCAATTTTTAAAATGTTAGTATTCAGTTACATTAGTTTTCTCCCTTGTAAGAGAGCTAGACAGTCCCTGGGGACCAGGAAGGGCACATTCCTCACTCAGGGCATCCCTGGTGTGGTCACACTCTGCCGCTTTGAGCCACAGCTGCACACTGTTAGGAAAAAGGAGCTACTATGTTTCCAGAGGCGAAAATAAGAGATCAGGCTGATGTGATATTACACTTACTTTTGACTGTCTCCTGGTCACATTAAGTGAGCTCTGTCTATTTCTTCTTTTCTGTCTTTTTACAAGGCAGTATTGGACTCATGGTAGGACAGGCGCGAGTGACACTGCCTTGACTCAGACAAGCAGGGAAAGACTACACCTTTCCTTTACTCTGGAAGACCCAAGGGCACTCTTACCCGAAGGTTAGAGGAGAAAAGCCTCGAATGAGGTCGTCTTCTGCTTCTCTTCCTCCGCCCACCATTCTCACACATGGACATAAGCAGGTCCTGTAACACACATCTCCCACCAACATCTCTTCATGAAGTAAAGTCACTGCTCAGCAGAAGCTCCTCAATTCCCATTCGGACCAGTCAGAAGAAACCACAGTCCTGTTAAAGTTTCTTTTTGTGTTTAGTTGCTTTAAAAAAAACCCAGGTAGCCTTTGTGTGTTACTAAAAGGACTATCTACGGGGTTAAAATATGCCTTGCTTTTCTAAACATTTCACATTCTAAAAGTTCATCTGCATTTTCTTTCTATGGCTATCATACACCACTTGCAAATCTAGATGGGATAGAAAGATATAATTTAAAATTCTATCTATTATTTAATTTGGCTTCTTGTATTATATCTTGAAAACTCATCTTGAGTTACTTGGCTGCTGACTTTCATAAAACTAGGAGTAGCAATATAGTGGGTGGGAAATTAGTACAAACAGAGCCACTTCAGAAATATTTTGTGATCTGAAAATTAATTAGGAAGAATCAATTTAATTTCGTATTATGGAGTTTTTTAAAAGTTCATATTTTGCTATACTGACACCACTGGAACGGTAGCCTTTAAAAGGGTAAAGCCTGAAGGAACAAGTTCAACATGCTTATGGTCTGTTGAAAGTACCTTTTCATATAAATGCCAACACAGACCTATCAAATATTTGTATTCTTCATTAAACTAATGCCTCCCTGCGCCATAAACAAGATGGTGCAAAATATAGGTGTATTCCCATGTCCTCCTACTAAGGTAGGTGATATCAAAATAAATTTGCAACCATATCATTATATCAATCTCCAGTATTACTGCATCAGTACTATAACCATAATTAACTAGCTGCAGGTCAAATTTCTAATAAATCTTTAGAAATTAAATGTATAATTTGTCAAAACCACATGTCTTCATAAATTGATTATTCAGAATTTAGAAGCTTTTTAATTAGGAAGAAATTTATGCAATACCATGTGTAATAATTACGAATCAGCTCTTCTGTGATATTTTTGTACATCAGCAAAAATTAAAACGTTGGAAAACATTACCAGGTCATTGCAGTATTTCAATGTCAAAAGAAACACATAGTTTAAATGTAGAGGTTAAAGATATTTTCCCGTATCTTTTACATCTTATATAGCTTTATGATCTCAGAACTGGAATCATTAACCAAATACAAAATCAATGAGAAAAAGATCTAATCTGACTGTTTGCAAATGCAGAGTCACTAAAAATGATTTATGCCACTGTACCACTTTTTTTTCCATGGTTCTGTAGTTTTATTAAACAGCATATATTCTAAGTCAAACTTCCATTTTATGCTACGCTAAACAATATTTTGCCTCTCTTATCCCTTCCAGCTAAAATTCTGAAAGAGTTTAAAACTTTACAAATATCACCTTTGTAACAAGCGTCAAGATGAGGGGTACGACCCTGGCTACCAAATAGTAAACTAGAGAAAAAGAAAGTTAAGTGATATTCGTTCACGGCACACAAGATGCAAAAATTGTACCCCAGCTCCCCTGCTCTCCCCTCCTGTGCTTTCACCACGGGCCTATTCAAACTCTGCACCCCCACAAGGGCTCTGGGTACTTCTATCAACATTTCATAGGAGAAGATTTTTTTTGACAGAGAACACAAAAGCTGCTTTGTGTGAAGTCTGGACACTTTTTTTCTACCTAATAAAAACATGAATAGAAGTGGGACCTCAGCAAGCATATGGCAGAAAGTCTGGACTAACTGAAAAAAAGGGGCCTAGAAGAGTTTACTCTCTGTCATTCCCCACCGTGTTTACTGGTGAATGTATATGGTGTAAATAAGGAGTATGCAAAGTGGCCCATAATGGAACATTGTTTATGTGCACATCCTGGCAAATGCATATACAGCATGGAGACTATTTCCAAGCAGAACATAAACACAAAAGGGGAGTGATGACAAACAAGTATTCCAAGGCAAGAAAAATGTTATTCCATATACAAACCAAACAAACTAAAGTGGTTTCTCCCCTGCTAGGATCCAACTGGCAGATCTCAGCTGCACACACTATGTAGCTGTTAAAGAAATGAGAGACATTCCAGGCTTACTGGTTGGCTTTCTTTTTCTTAAGAGACCTTATTATGCTCCCAATATTAAAAAGCAAAACACAGTTAATATTTTATTTTACTCTCTTGCAAAAACACAACAAAACAAAACAGCCCTTTCTTTCGGGCTGAATAAGAGCTGGGGAGATAGAGCTGATGCCAAGAAAACACCGTAAGGAATTAAGTCACAGCTTTTCTATTTCGAGTTCCCACTGAAAGATAGAGATGGTTCTTTCTTCTGCAGGTCTCTCCAACAAACCTATTACACAGCTTTAGCAAGTGATACCAGTGTGACAATAACTTAAAGGTTTCATGCTCCTGGCAGATTTTTTTTTCTTTTAATCATTACTCACATAAAGGAAAAGGGTTTAGAAAACCCAAGTCCCTGCAATTTCAAGATAGCAAATCAGGGGCGTGAACCTTTTTTTGTGTGCTTACTTCTGGAGAACAGAGTATCATGCTTTGACAGCTCCATGTAAATAAATGAGTGTAATTTTATTCCTTTAAAACTAACTTCAAACACCCAACTAAAGGAGGAAGAAAAGATGACAAGTAGGAGAACAGACAGTACAGTGACAACAACCACGAAAAAGAGCCACTGATAAAGCAGAGCTTTAAAATAATTAATAGGCCTTTTTAGGGTGTTAGACACTAGAATCTAGTAGCTTTAGTAGGAGATCATAGGATGTCCAGAACAAAAATACTTTGTGATGTCCTACATAAAAATGCAGAGCCAGCGTGTGATTTTAGCCTATTTTAAGATACTCAGAGTGTGCCTCGCTTTCTCCAAAGCTCTAGATACAGACTCAACAAAACTGAAATGCAGGTGCAGAACTGGGGTCTGCACCTGTAAGTAAGATTTCTCCTAGTCTGTCAAAATGTGGATGCAAATGTCCCATGCTCTGCCTTTATGAACTCTTGGAACTTGGGTGCATCACTCATTGGGAAGTGATGGAACCTGGGCTGGGAATATTGGTAGCACTTTTAGAATACAGTCCTGTAAAGGTAGTATCTTTACAGTCCTTTATGGAATCACATTATTCTTTGATTTTCCTTTTTTCATGTATCACTTCCATTATACAAGACCAAAAGAACCCTCACAAAGCCTCTCAGTGGTGACTGGTTTAATATTAGTACTTTTCAATTAAAATCACACTTTAGAATCCAAAGGAGGCTTATTTAATTCTACTTTTTTTTTTTTTTTTAAATTTAAATTAGCTCTGAATGCACACCTATCCCATCCCAACATGACCTTATGCACGCCCACTGCTTGGATTTCTCTTCAGCTGCTTGCAGACTTGTACAGAGCCTTCACTGTGCTTCACAAAACAACACATTTCTCATAATTACTCTTGGCTGCATGGACCACTTACAGCACAGTGACAGGGAGGGTGCACACCAATGCCAAGTACAAGCTCCCATGCTCTTTCCTCATTACAGAAGGTATTTCTGGTGGCTGAATACCTTCTGCATATTAGAGCTGTTGGCTGTAGGAAGGGAAGCTTTTTGTGATGTGTGTTACACTGGGCAACCGTAAGGCAAAGAGGGGGATCTGTGATGGCTGTTGCAAAGCCAGCTCACAGTGGGTGCTCTAAAGATTTTACATAAAAAGGGTTTTAGTAAGACTCCACATCTTACCACTTAGTTCTTAAAGGAAGGTACTAAACTATGGGAAGAATCTTTAAAAAAATTGCTAAATGCATAAAATAAATTGTGATATTTAAAGAATCTTTTAATTCTCTTCTTCTAAGTTTCACCAGTCAAGCAAGCCACTCAGTTTTCATCTGAGAAGTTTTCAGCTTTAAGAACTCAGAAGAATGGCCTACAAACATGACCAGACTGGCATGTTGAAAGGCTAGGAAATGGAGGGATAAGGAAGAAGTACTCTAAATTACTAGCACTAAGCCTTTTAATTTGTATGTCAGCATTAAGATTTATTTTACATTTGAAGCTGACAACACTGAGTAATTCAGATATGCTAAAGTGAATTCAGGACCTGCAAAAGAGGCAACAAAGGTACTGGAAAGGTACTGTGAAAACGCTCTGAGACCAGCTTTGTATTCCTTACTAACTGTTGTCAAAGCTGTGCAATCTTATATATTGTTGTTTACTAGACAACTACATAAAAACTAGCATTCTTCATATACTACTCCCATCCCCCTTTTAAATTAAAATTGAGTTGTTATTTTAACCCTACTCAAGTATGTAATATAGTGATGATTGTAAATCTTTATGATCACAAAATCCCTTTGATTTATCCCTCAGTTTACTAGCTTTAACAAACATAATCCTAAAAACAATATAGAGGAAGATCTTACAGACCTTCAAATGATGGAGAGGGAGCAGAGAATGACTACATAAGTAAAGCTACAGCTTCAGGGCTCAAGACTTTCCTGTTGGGAGGCTTTCTGAATGCTGCTAATAAGGTCCTGCCAGTGGAACCAGAGGAGTATCTTCATAAAAAAAGGCCTTCAGTGTGGGAAGATATAATTTTCCAGAAAAATTTTAATAAAAAGCTAATAGATGTGGGACCTGAATCTAACAATAGACATAAGTATGTCTAAATACATAGGAAAACATGAATATTATTAAAGGTGGCAAGTCCAGCCTGCCTACCCCCCACCTCCAGATCTGTAGTCACGAACATGAGGATGTTCAAAGCTTATGTGAAGATACCAGACCCAGCTCTCCACTATTAGTGACCATATGGCAACAGCCAGTTAAACACACAAAAAGAATTATTTCCTTTTCTGCTCCATATTCCATGCTGTGACAATGGATATTTATGTCTGCAAAGCAAAGCAAAGCAAAGCAAAGTATACCTGCCTTGTCTATCAGCCTCAACCTTAGCCAAGATGCAGTCATCACCCTGCATCACAACTGACCCTCTCAACATTTTGAGAATCTGTATTAAACCAACATATTAGCACTAACTCTCCCATATGACTTCCAGAGGGTCTGTGTACAGGCATGACAATTCCTTTTGACTGTAGCTACATAAATACAATGGGCCAGAGCTCAGTTCCAGCCCTGAGGTTTAGGCTGCATTCAAAGCATCTCCCACTTCATTACAGCACTGGCTTGGGAATAACCACAGACACAGTTCCTCACTCAGCTGCCCCTGATCCACGCCTGGCACTGCTGGGGAGAAGAGGCCTGCGTGCTACCTGTCAGTATGGACAACTCACAGGACATGACCTCAGCCCACGCCCTGACCCTGCTTGTCTTTCTGATAACCTTTGAACCTCTTCAGTTCACTCTATCCACCAACACGGGCAGGAACTGAGCAAGTCTAAGAGTTTCCTATGGCTTTTCCTGACTCTCAGGACAGTTCATCACACTCTAGTGGAGAAAGAGCCCATGTGGGTAGGTCTGAGACTTCAAGTCTGCGAGAAATTCCTGAAAACAAGAACTGCAGCACACACTGTCTTTTCAAGCATCACTGCTAGCAGAGGGCTGGAGTCCTTCCATGAGTGCTCTTTGCTGTCTCTGGAGCTGTGTGGTTTGGGGAAGAGTTGCCTCCACTTGGCTAGCAACACTTAAGCAACATTTTTACATGCTCATTGGATCCACACAAGAAATTTGATCAACTACCTTCAGGAACCATGCAAAAACTTTGGAAGCTTCCAGCTGGCTCACTTGTACACCTGTCTTGGGTACTCACATATCTTATATAACATTCCCTTATTAAAAAACACAGAATTTTTATGGGCTTTTTACTGCCTAATATTTAAACATATATACAATAAGTCAGCGCCTTCAGTGACATCATCCTCCTCTTGTGTTGAGATATGGAGATGTATCCGATGGAAGAGTGAAAAGAGTTTTTTAATATTTTTCTCTCCTGCATGTATCTCCCAAATGGGCTTGGCTTAGGTAGGACTGATGTAATGCCTCTTTTGAAGACATTATTAAAGGGTCAAAAAGTAGGAAAATATCCCTTGAACACATCAAGAGGAGAGTTTATCACACGGGAATTTTGATCACCTACTTGGAGTTTAACTGCAACCACAATATGTTTCTTAGTGCTGGCACTGGCACATGAAACTGGGGGCGAGCTTGCTGGTCACTTGCATTTCATTAGTACAATGAAGTTTTCACTGGTTTCTTATTAGTGGTTAGTAAAAATTTCTATGCTGCCCCTAAGTGTAAAATCTGGTGCTGAGACAACCCAGATGCCTAGGCTTATCACACCAACAAAAAATTCCCTTCTGGGAGGAGCCTATCCTATCTTCTCTCATTAGTTTGGTCCCAATTCAGTCTATTTATTAGCTAGTTATCATAGCCATCATTACCCTTGCCCCTGTCTAGTTAAAAGAACTTTGGCCAAAAAGGTAATCATTTAATGTGTCTATTAAGCTCTCCATGCCCACCAGTCCACTGTCAACACGGACACAGGACTGCTTCCAGCATGAAGGCGTTGGTCACCTAGTTAAGATGCCAGGAAGGAAGGGATACACTCCTTAGCAGCTGTCATGAAGGCCAATCTCTCAGCCAAGGAGCCAAGGCCAGCCAGTCCTTGCCCCCAGGGACAAGGCAGGCTACAGCGCCACACAATGGACTGGTGTAGAGCTGACCACTATGGCCAAGGGATGGAAATCCTTCCAGCGATCCCGCCCAAAAGCAGGAACCACTGGAAAGCCAAAGAAGCTGGCATGAGACATGACTGTGTAGCTTTCCATAAAGGGAACTTTTAACAGCAAAATCTCTAGACCTTAATCTGTCAGAAGCACTGCAGCTTCTTTATCTTCAACAGGGTTTGTTCACGTTCAGCACATTAAAATGAGACCACCTCTTAGTGAACAGGGCTGACAGCAAATACTTATCACTAGATAGAACCATTTAAAATCAGACAGCACTGGGAGCTGACAATCTAGGCCTAAACACCCTCCTGAGCTAATCATGCTGCTCCTAGGGCAAAAACTATGAAAGAAATATGACACTTAAGCACAAAACTGACATATTTTACATAGGAATAAGATGGAGTTATTGAGCAGAACAGTTTTTTACGCATTTCTGTGAACTCAATTCTGATCTCAAAATATATAATTTGTTGGGTTTACATGACATTTCCATTGCTGATAAACTATGTTCAAATATATCAGGCAGAGGATGGCCTACTTGCTTAAAGTTCTAATTGTCAGTTTTAATGGATGGCTAGTAACAAAATTTGCAATCCTGTGTTAGAGGAAAAGAGCCTAGACAGAATTATATGAATCAAAACCAAGTTATATGTAAAGCATTTTCCATAACTTTTTATGTTTTAAATCCATGCCTTCAAAGCCAAGTGCATGCCACTGAAGTGAAGAATTTAAAAGTTGTGGAGTTCTGTTGTTTTTAAGAGCTGGGATACTGGGATTTCTCAGTCTATAGAGAAGTCAGTGTAGCTGGAAAAGTGGGTGAACAAACATCTTTATTGCCACAGCAAACAAAACCTGATACTGATTTTTATTATCCATACTGTAGACGTCACAAAAAGCTACATAGCTGTAAATCCACTGGAAATAATAGTTACTCAGCATTGTTGCTGGTCCAATACAGCAGAATTTGACCTAATAAGAAGGCAGAAGAACTCTGCAACTGCATTTATGCAAGAAAATAGTAACATAATATATTCTTTACTTAAGAACCCTGCAAAATATTTAAACACTGACATAAACTGGTTTTCCTATAAAAAATTCATTGCTGAATTTTCAGGGCCACAGTAGGCTTTCAGATAGTATGATGTAGTATTAGTATGAATTTAGGCCAGCATTTTCAAATCAAACATTTAAAGCTAGGATAAATATATTTTTATGTGCCAAGTATTTATGGTTCACAGACACACTGATAATGACTGAGTTGGACAGGACAGATCCACTTCAGAAGTGAATGTTAGGGATGCAGCCCCTGCTTGCACCAAATTAAGGTAACTATGCTGCTGAACAACGATCACAACATGAAAAGCCAAAGGTCTCTAAAAATACTCGGTGTCATAGAGGTGGAAACAGAGTAGCAAAGTTTGGTCAGTAACTTGGGGGCTAGTCTGATCCTATCATTAGCATAATTTTTTAAATGAGACTTTAACGATTAAAAAAACCAGTATCAACTTACAAAATACATGGCAGCCTTAGAAGTTAAGAAAAAGGGCATAAATCACATTTGAGCCAGAGGAAAATAAGTACCATGAAAAGTAGTACTTTTTGTAGTTTTAGTTTTTAGTTTTGTACAGCTTCATTTATACACAGGATGAAAAAACTCTGCAGAAAGTTTTAACACAAGCAGGTTTTTAAGGTGATCTCTATCTACTACAAAAGTAATTTACATTTCCATTATCAGTCTTAAATCTTTCCTGAGAGTCTGAAAGCCAAAGCAAGTTTCTAATCTCAGCCACTGTCTACATGACCCATTCAAAAAGGAACCCTCAAAGCTCAGGCTCCTTAAATCAACTCCATTTGGTGCAAGGCTGGGTTTCCTGCTTGTTTGCTTTTGGCTTTCCTGCATATTGGTTCAGGACTTAGGGCCGAGCTCAGCTGCAGAGATAATGCAAAATCAGAACGATTCTTTTCCTCTGGCTGCCAAGGAAATCCCTGCTTTAGATTAGAAAATAACTAATGATTGTGTGTCCCTGTATGCTTTGGAGTAGGGCCCCTTATTTTATCTACATGGCAGCTACCTGTCAACGTGTGGTGCTTGGAGTAGCGCACTGGGAGTTCATACACACCAAGACTATCTAAACAGACCATTAAGTGCTAGTAAAGTAACACATGTGAACGACAGGTCAATAAATTTTAAACAACTTATGTTCACTGCAAAGACCTGGCTGTTCTAGAACAAGCTGTGTTTACATAAAATCAATTTTTACAAGCATCTAAATAATTAGGGAATATACTGCAATAATAATTATATTCTACGTTCAATATAATAGTTCCAAACAAATTCAATGTATCACTTGTTTGTTTACACAATTCTTCCCCCCCCCCTCCCCTTACCAGGTCTTGCTTCTTAAATAACTGCTCCTCATTACATAATATGTTCAAATGCCAACTTGTGTTCAAATGAGAAGGAGCTGTTACTCTGTATACTAATGTGCCCTGATGCTCATCCAACTGCATATGTATGTGCAAAATGACTGAGAGGTCAGTAAATCACAATTCTAACCTATGTTGCTATTTTGCCACTTCTAACAATAATTGCCAATATTTATTTTAAATCAGATTATTTACCCAGAGCAATCCATGCATTACCAGAAAATTACAATTATCCGAATTCAATTTTGGATCAAAAATTCAAAAGCTTTGGATTTAATGATGGTTGAGATCTCAACTTCCTGTTCTTTAGTATCAGTATATTAAATTAAAAGCTGCATAGGCATACACAAATAAACATACACACATGCCACATGTGCTCACATCCAATTGCAAGTAGATGGCAAATAAAAGAACCCAAATTTCACAATAAAGACTAAACTAAATGTTATCCATAGCTACAATGGCAAAGACACCGGCAAACTGATTTACAGGCCTGGGTTTCCACCTCATTTTTGTTGCTTTTCAGCTACAGGCAAAAGAATTTAGCATGTTGTGAGCGCTATAAATTCACATTTGCCACAAGAACCCATGATGCCATCTGTTCCCTGGAGCGTTTACATAAAGTATGCCAATGCAAACCATCTGCAAACTGTTCTTGCATGCGAATTCTTGTGATAATGCAATGTGGTACATTTGCAATTTCAAGCAAAGACCACTTGAGCTTCTTTGTAATTGCCATGCTTAACTCAGATTTCTATAGAAACCTCTTTAGAGCAGGATTGTGGGGTATTTTGTCGGTGGTTTTGCTGAAGTCCTTGATGTTAACTCTTTACCATTGTTTTCAGGTTTCATTACTGCAAGATAATGGTGTACCTTAAGGTAAGGGTGACAGGAGGGAACACAGAGAAGCAGGATATCCTCCATTCCCATGAGCTAAGGACTTTTAAACAAACTCAGCCTTCTCAAAACAAGAGAGCAAGACCTTTGCTACTTATATTAAGCACTGGATTGTATGAACTGTGGGTTTGCAAAGCACTGCAGTTCTTTCTAGCCATTGCAGTATTATATCTCTGTTTCTCCTTTTCACAACTCATTTTTTTTCCCTTCTTGCTATTTTAAAAAATTGATGGGAAACAAAATGCTTATGAATGACATGCTGATATGCACTGATATTGTGAACAGCAGTGAAAATTTTCTGAAATAGTAATGGTGGAAAAGGTACACACACACACACATTCTACTCTCCCCTCAACAGCAGAAATCCCTGCAGATCCCCCAGCAGTTGGGGCCCTGGTTAACTCTTTGCTAAATGGATTAATTGCTGAGCCTCTAAACCATTTTCTAGGATTCTCCAGTTGGTATCTAAATTTTAAATAGCCATTTATTTCCCCACACAGTGAATTCAAGCGTAGAATTCCCTATCTTGGATCAAACTAGCTACTATGAGTAATCTGTATGCATGTGTGTTCTGCTTCCTTTTCTGATTTGCCATAAAAAGGAGTGGCCAGTATCACCACTTAGTCATACTTCTTTAGGTAGCACTATTTCACACTTCTGCTGCTACCACATATCATATAACTCCCCTACTACTCAAACATGCCTTTAGTAAAAGGCACAGAGGAAAACAAAGATCTGGTGGAGGGCTTGGGCGACACCCCTCAATTAGCTAGCCTGACACAAGTGACACACCCGTGCTGCTGCCACTCCAGCTATGAGCCCAGCTGACTCCAGTGCATTAGCTGATGGTTGAAGAGTGTATTAAAGACGGACTGTAGAAACAATTAGCAATACTTAAAAAAATCAATCAGCTTGTAATTTGGCTCAGAATGCACTTGTACTCTATGAAAATGACAGCCTGAATCTTCCCCACTCTGTGTTACTACTGGGAAGTTTCTCCTGACAGCTATCCCCATACATCAGCCTTAAACTAAACCCTAGAAAAATTAGTTCTGAGATTTTGATTTCTATCACTCATTCACTCCAGACAATGTTAAAAATTGTGAAGGGTGACATAGATGATATGAAACTTTGACAGAGAGTTTTCACTTGTTTACATGCAGAGGCTTTATTTTCCATTATCTTGTTTGTAGTAAAGGAAGCAGCAAGCAAGTGCAGACATATATGGTGCACATCACGTCCCTCCCAACATTTCTACAGCCAGTGAATGCCAATTTTTAGTGCCAAATCTGCCTTTCTTCAGCAAACCTGCTTCCTAGCTCCCCCCTGAGCCTCTGGGACTAGTACTCACCTCAGGCTGTTTTCCAGAGTGGGTTATGTCATGCTTTGTTGGGACTTTTCAGCATGCTCAAAATTTATGCAAAAGAAAAAAAAAGAGAGGATCAAAGTAACAGGAATACCTGAGCTTCTCTGCCTGTGGTAGCTCACTTTCACTGAGCAAGCCCCAACAGCATCTGTCACTAAAGCAATGGATTGTTTTGCTCAGACATCTGTGGGTCACATTATTTCACAAGGCTGCAGCAAGAGGGGAAAGTAAAACTGAGGCAGGTTATTAATCACTTACCGTTTCCTGTACGACATAGAGGAAATAATCAAGCAGTATAGTGGGTTATAAAGGGAGATTCCTGAGAAACAAAAATATGCACTTCATTTAAGGCATTGCAGGAGGCCGTGTGATAGAGGCGGATTCAGTTTGTGGAAATTTGGCTTTATTTTATTTATGAGATTAAGTAACTGACAACAGCTGCCACATCTAAATGAGGGTATGATGGCATTCACCCAGCAACTGAGAAGAGCAGCGCTTCGGATTTACAAGTCTTCTCCATTCATATCCAAAAAGCACAGGGCTTGCAGGGTGGAACAAGCCCAAACTACTCTCAGTGATGATATTACACGACCAGATCTGGAGGGAACTTGCCCCATATAAATTAATGCCAGCCTTAACAAGACTAACTTTGATTCATCGATATATGCAGCTGTGTCCTCACTAGGGAGTTTTCTGGCTACATAGGATTTTATACATCTGTCAGCTTTAAATCAGGGATCCAAATATAGACTGCAGCATGCCAGAACACTCCATCAATTTGTCCCTTTCCCTTGGGCCTATAAAGCACTAAATGGGCAGAGACTCATCAGTGACGGATCAAGTCCTGATCTTACTCACACCCCACAGTCCTGTTAAGCTCAGCAGTGCAAAATGGAAGTCAAAGGAAATGAAGCTGCACCCCATTTTTAAGTATCTCCTCCACACACTGCCCAAAATTTTCAATGTACAGCAGATCAAATTTTTTTTTCCGTTTTTCCTCCTGCCTGCAAATGTGCAGGCAGTTTCCAGCAGCTAGCAGCATGAAAAGTCAAAGGGTACACAGCATCAGCAACGATGAGCACCAAACTGAATTAGACCATTTTCTGAATCATCATTTCTGTGATGAATAAGGGAGATAAAACTTCCTTCGAAGAATTTTCTAAAGCTACACTGAAGCAACCACCCAAAACACAGCAGAAGTGGCTCACACAGAAGGAAGGATATGGGGGCAGTGTTCTGTGGCTTTGTGTGGATTTTAGCTACATTAAGAGGACTTAGGGCTGCTACCTTTGGTAATTTACACAAGGCATTCCTAATACTGACCTATTCTTCTGTTACGTTTGCAGGACAACAAAGTCTTGTCCTTGTTTCTGCTCTTCCCATGAACTGCCAAAGGAAAAAGACAGTATTCAAAATCAGGACTGGCCATGCTGGCAGATGGAGATGCTGCTATGGCAGCTTGGCAGTTCAATACCAAGTGAGTTAAATAAAAATAAACTTAAAAATTAGCCCATTTAAGCAGTATCAACTGCAAGTAACGGTAATATTCACAGTAAAAAAAGCCTCACATTTCACTAGTATTATTGCTATGATTATTGATGGACCAAACTTCTAATAAATGCAAAAAAAACTCTAACATGGAACACTGCAATGCACAAGAAGCAACCCCCCACACCAATTTTTCTTTTTTTTTTCTTTTTTTTTTGCTTTTTTTTTTTTTTTTGTTTTTTCCTTTTTTTTTTTTTTTATTTCTAAGCTTTATATTTCAGTCTTTAGAAATAGCTCAGTCATCAAAGACTGTGACCCCCATGAGGGCACTAATTGAGGAATGGATAGAGTTTCCCAGAGACTAAGAGCCCAGGGTAGTGAGGCTGCGCTGCCCTGCTACGGCACTGCTGCGAGGAATACATATATGACAAGACCTTTGGTCGGTAACTGTGATGGATACCAAGTTGCTACAGCAAATATTGCCCTGGATGACTGCCAAGGATTAATCTTTTGACAATTAGGAACTTGTTTCATTTTGCAGCATAAGTGAGGGTATGCCTTCGCTAACCTAATCTCAGTTTGAGAGATGTCAAGCATATTCTTCAATACGAAATTAAAAGACAGGCTGTTTTATCTTCAAAAGAAGTGACTGGAACATAGAAAATCACTCTTAAATCTATCACTGGATATAGGATTAGACGAAGACTGACTGTGTTTCACTGATACATACAGCTTTCAATATCCTCTTAAAAATCACAGTTCTAAAAAAACCAGATGACAGAATTTGGTAGAAATTATATTACTTTGTAGTGATCAAATTCTGTCCTTAGATGTACACGCATGGGGCTTCAATTTGACAGCAAGCCTGCATAACCAGAAAGCCTTCATCTGAGCATAGAATCTGACACACAGATGCAGAAAAACATCTATGTTTGAAGTAGCAGATTTCTATCCTTTTAGAAGAGTAGCATCTGGACCTGAAAGTATTTTAACACACTGAGACTGATGCATTTGACATATTGTAGTCTTGCTGAGTTCCTTCCTTTATTTGGAGATGATGAACTTGATAGCAGTCAGCATTACCAAGTGATTAATCAGTCACTTTTGTAAAGGTTATCTGTTAAAAATACATCTGATTAATTTGGTCCAATGACAGAAGAGGAGCTATAGATCCCTTACGGCTGACCCAGAGGCCATCACTGTATAACAATGGACAGGTTTCATTTATAACATGGTGAACACACATGGAAATCTGCTTGTAATTAGAAAGTGATAATGAATCCATCTATCAAAAGGAAGCTGGTTTGTCAGCCATTCTGGATGCAAACCCTGATATTTACTGTAAATCCCTCTGGCCTTCCCTGGGGAGTCTAATTGTAAATATAAGTCTTCAGCGCCTCAAACAAAAGTCTTTCTAGGTTCTGGTTTTAAGAAAGAGATTTTTCTTTTCAGTCAATTCATGTTCTTGCTCTAACAGTGAATAAAAGTGGCAACTGATGAGTTATAGACATCAATCTTTTTCTTCAAACATTATTGTGTCTGTTTCAGCAGAGGAGAAAGATACTTAGAGACTCTGATGATCTGAAAGACAAATGAGATCTGTACAAACAGAAAATGCTTGAGTGAAGCAGAAGTATGACTGCCTGCAGGTAACGGAGGATCATTCAAGAGAGTTGTGTACCTAGTGTAAGATCCTGACAAAGGGTACAGGTCATTCAATACCTATAAAGATTACTGGGGTGATACTAAGGCTGTTTCACAAATAATCTGATTAACACGAGCTTCTGAAGAAGGCTCAGACTGAAAAAGGACTTTGAGATTATGAGCTTTGGAAACTGGAAAAAAGAGAATTACCATCAAAGGAAATTATCAGGAAGGATGAAAGGGAATGGAAGGCACTTGGAAGAGCCCTGACAACAGCTGCTAGCCTTTTTCCTTTATATCAGCATTCAGGTGGAAATATCTGCAGATACCAGAACTCCAGTTCCGAATAGCAACTGTAACAGGAACAGAGCCATTACTCAAGGTACCTGAACACCTCCATCACCCTGGGCAACTGGTAATCAAATGTAAGTAACGTCCCTGAAGGAAAGCCACAGTAAAAGAGTTCAATACATTTCTGAATATTGATTCCTTCCAGAAACCAGAGCAATCCAGATAGGACTAAAAGAAAACGGGACATCAGTCTTTAGTGTAAAATCAGTTACAATCCAATTAAGCATCTACCAGAAAGCCAACATAAACACTCACATGCAGCAACAAAAAACAAAACCAAGTAGTAATAGTCCTCTAAAATTTAACACCAGAAGATGAAAAGACCTGGCCTGTTTCACAGCCACAGACAGATGATTAAAACATAAAACACACATGTCAGAATAAAACTGTTAAATAAATCATTTTACAAGGAGGAATTCTAAGGTTTATTTCCACTATTTTCTTGGCAACTAGCTAATTACCTGCTTATATCTTCTTAAGATGAGGAGGAAGCTGAAAAGAGGCCATTAATAAATCAGATGTCCCCCAGCAGCCCTAAGCCTTTAAACACAGTGGACAGCAGTTTTTACTATGGGAGAGTATAGCCAAGCTCATAACAACATTACTCAAAAAGTCCAAACAGCCCTTCAGCCGCCAGTCTTCTCAAGTGTTTGTGGGGAAAAAGTCCATTAAGAAAGCTCTAGAATATACACACATGGAAGAAAGTGAAGAAATGAAGCACAGCAGAGCACAAAGGCTAATGTCAGGCAACCACAGCAAGGATTCTGCAGTGGAGGCACGGCATCAGAATCATCCAGAATAGCTCACGACTGCAGAGAGAAAGAAAGCATTCCCTGTGGCCTCATGGATACCACCGACTGTTCCTAGGGGCATGATCACAGCTTTGCCATGAGCTCTGAATACCTGCAGGATACAGCCAGGCTGGGGTGGTTGGAGTCTGGATGTTGTGAGATCTTCCCAAGAACCCTCCCATGGCTGGACATGGCAACATGGAGAAAGACCAGCATAGGAAGGAGAGGAAATAACCAAGAATACTCTTCAAACAACACTCTAAAATATGAAACTCGTGACTTCACTGGACAGAATCACCTGGTCAAAGCAAAAGATCTGAAGTAAAAATTTAGTTTTCAACCATAATATCTAATTCAAATTAAAATAGCATGAAGAAGCCAAAAAAATCCAAACACAAGCACGCAACTTCCTCCAATGTAATGGGAACGAGCAAGAACTTTCATTAACACTAAATCCAGCAGGAATGTAGACTGTCACTCAACCATAGGTAAATGAACCAATTCAGAAAATTTGATTAAAGCATGACCAGAGAAAAGAAAGTGGCAGAAGAAACACACTGTCTCCTCCAGCCAAGGCAGAGGACAACCACCACCATGCCCTTCTCAGCACTCCAGAGAAATTATCCAGAACAGCTGTGGCTGGAAGGACAGACAAGTGCCCTAACAGCCATCTCACGATAGGACTCATATGCCCACAGCACTCAGGATACCACCAGCAAGGCTTCAAAAGGGGTTTATTTATGGGAGACAACCATTCAGACCATAAGCTCTCATATAGTTGCAGTCCCAACAGGACCAGGCAGAACTAGAGCATCACAAGACACTGCTTGTTCTCTGTAATTCTAACTGTTACTATGGCAATAGAAGGAATTTTTCTGGCACTTGCCAGATACAACCAAGAGCTGCTGCAGCTACAGTGACCTAAGGTGGACAGACCCAACCACCTGTGCCAGTGGGAGGCCCTGGAAAAATAAGGCTACTGAAGGCAGTGCAGCAGGAAAGATCAGGCAACAGAAAGGCTCAAACGGGTAAAGAATCACAGAGTGGAGAAGCATAAGAAAGAGGGGGGGAGGGCAGTGGAAACCACGATAGGAGGAGAGATGGAAGAGAAGGATGATGTGGGAATAGGCACATCAGCACATGTCACTGAAAAAGGTCCAGAATTCAGTGACTGCCACAGAAAATGTGACCCAACCAGTAACACCAGCCCCTCCCAGCACACCATCCAGCAACCTGCAGAAGGCAGCCTTCAGCTTAGTGTTTTGGTGCCAAAGAGCTGAGTGCAACACTGTTACTTGGCAAGCTGAGCCTTCAAATTCTACATGATTGAATGTGTTTCCCCTAATAAAACAGATTTATTAATACGCTTCTATTTTTAAATGTGATTTTTAGAAACTGTGTCATCCAAGAGGTACACTGCAGGGTGGAAGAATGGAGAGGCAGAGAGGGGGAATAGATGCCTTCTGAGTCTTGCTCACTGAGACTAAATTCTTGGGAAAGCTGCACTAGGAGAGCAGCAGATACGGAGCAGACACCAAAATTGTGAGTGGTGATGTTAGTGAGGATGCTGGTTACACAGGCATGTGCAACAGGGCCACATGGTTCTATTAGATACCCAGAGGTTCTGAAACAACAGCTATATCGAGCCTGAGTTATGTGCCAGGTGAAGGCAAAAGCCAACATTAAAATTCCTGCAAAGCTGGGCATGGTCAGTGTTAATGTTTGTGAAGTGCCACAGAAGCTCTACATTTTTCAGACACCTAATGATATTGAGGCACAGAAAGAAAGCTAAACAAAGAGCTTCATTCACTCCAGCTCCATTAAAAACACAGAGAACAAAATCAGTTCCAGACATGTGGGAAAGAACCAACAATTGCTAGCAAAAACACTAATACCAGCATTAGTGTTCCAAGAGAAAGAAAAAAACCCATGATGGAATAAAAAAATAATCACATGAATCACAGAGGATGTTTTCAGCAATCTGAGTACAATTTAAAAATAATTACTAAAAGAAATCAAAACTAGCTTACTGAATTCAAAATGTGCTTGTATGAAAGATTAACACTGCTTCAAAGATATTATTGTATAAATGGTCAGTAATAACAGCCTATATAATGACTACACGATAATTAAGAAATATAGATAGCAATAACTTAATGAGGACATCATATTTTCCCCTAAGGAAGGACATGAGCACGGATACATACATCTTCATACCTTGGTCCTTGTCCTGGTGGCACAATCCTCACGTACTTCAGCCCATACTACTTTGTGAGAAGCATTGGTCAATGCAGTAAATGTCCTTACACTTTTATGTTGACTTATAAATAATAAAAGAGTAGCTCACTGATGTTTGATTTAGTAAAGAGAGGTTTGTACCTAGCCATACTACTTATTTTATCCTTGTCTGGCAAAGCTAACTGAGAATCTCTTCTCTACTGTTAAGTGATCTTACTGCCCTGTCAAATTGCTCACTCCCCACTCTCCCCCACACTTGGGAAAAGTCTTGCTCATAGCCAGAAAAAGCAGTAATAATCCATCATCATATACACAGAGCAGCTCCTCAATTCCCTGTTTTCTTTTATTTTACCTTCTCAACAACCACT
The DNA here is from genome assembly GCA_013397195.1 of Hylia prasina. Classification (NCBI taxonomy): domain Eukaryota; kingdom Metazoa; phylum Chordata; class Aves; order Passeriformes; family Sylviidae; genus Hylia; species Hylia prasina. The sequence continues at coordinate 243,023 of VYXD01005829.1, forward strand.
CACTTTTCCTTCTTAGAGAAACCTGTCTCTCATTCCTCTTGCTGAAATGGCACCCCTAAACTTCAAACACAGCTGCCTATACTGCCAATGTTTTGGTGTTTTTTTTGTTTTGTTTTGTTTTGTTTTGTTGTTGGTGGTGGTTTTTTTTCTTTTTTTTCCTGGCATCTCCTAAAGCGATCAGGGCTTTTGAGGGCACAGCACTTCCCAAGTCAGATTCTTGAACAGATTAAATGGATCAAGTATGTCCAGTATTTGTTCCTGTCAAATGTATCATACAAATACTACTCTGACAGTGTTTTTATGAGTAGCACAGGAACAACAAATTTGTTTGGAAACAAACAAATCTTATCCTTGGGACCAGAGACAAGGATATTAAGGAAAGAACATTTTGGTGTATGAGAGTGTATGTTTTCCTACTTACTGCCCAGTAGGGAGGAAGGTGAATTGCTACTTACTTTTACAGACTGTGGCAAGATTTCCTATTCACCCTGCCAGGCTCAGACAGTATTATCACCTGCATCAATTAAGGTACCTTAGCAAGGGGTTTTGCAAAAAAATTACAGTAATGGCTTTATCAAAGCATGAAAACATAAATGTGCCTTCATTCATGAGGAAGAAACAAATGATTAGAGTATGAATGCATTGTTTAGGGTAATTTGCAAAATAAAGGACATGTGCTGTAGGCACTTTTGCCAGTAGGTAAAAAATAGTCTCAAGAGAACAAAAAAAGTCCCACTGAATTTCATCCCTGCTGACCACTGACCTCCTTCCAGTTTCTTATTTGGCATTTAACTAATACTTTTATTTTTTCCAACAAAAGTCTGGACGCTATTTCTATGAATCTTAAGGGTTTGTATAAGGTTCCTTATAGCAGCTGGAATGTCAGTCTGGGTTCTTCCAGCCTGCCCTGTAAATCACTTCAAACCAGCTCCACAAAGACTGTCAACAAAGTCCCTCAAATAAGCACAACTACAACAAGGATTTTCTCAATAAGAACAGTCCTTTCCCTAGGTATCTCTCTCTGCTGTGGTGCAGTTTCGCCCATGACTCTCCCAGCTTAAAGCCAGTCAGGAAAATATAACCTTCATAAATACAGCTGGTCAGTCTACCATTTCCTGCTAATAGAGAAATAATAAGTTACATACTTCTGTAGTGGGCTTTTTAAGTTTTCCACCCATTTCTACTTTTCCAGATGTGCTAGGCCAACCATCTCCTGCAACTTCTACCCCTGGCCTTTATTATTACTGGAGATCTTAAAACAGCAATGCTGTCCTCTCCAACTGCAAAGCAAAGGGAGCAACATCTGACTGAATTTCTAGCTGAGGATGCTGCTTGATAGAGTCTATGTTCTCAGAAAGCAGAGACATAGGAACTGTGTTACAGGCTATTTTCAGGGAATAGTACAGAAAGTGGTTTCAGAGGGAGGTAGGATACTGCAGAAAAGTATTTCCATGTCCTATAGGAGAGATACCATGCACTAGTCAAGCCTCTTCAGAATGGATAAACACTGAGAAGCAGAAGCTTCACTACAAACTGAGTCTGACCACCAAAGTCTTCACTGAAAGAAATTTCTCACAAGGGTTCAGGAAAAGGGTTGGTTATAATATAAATGTATACACCGACCATGGTGATTGTCCATCCATTTGGTCTGATGTCAAAGTAAACCTCATCCAGCAGAAGGAAGTAAGGAATTCTGTAACTGCTCCTCCCTATCAAGGTCTCATGGAGTTCACATGGCACAGAATCATAGACTCACAGGATGGTTTGGGTTGGAAGGGACTGTAAAGCTCATCTAATTCCAACCCTTCTGTCATGGGCAGGGAATCTTCCACTAGACCAGAGCCCCATTAAGCCTAGTTTTGAAGGAGAATTGTAAAACTGTTTCAAATAATTTACTGGTGGTTCAAAGAGGATCAAAAGAAGTCTTTAGCATCATACCCTTTGTACAAAGGATCTGCATACTTCTTGGTTTTTCCACTTTCAGTTGTCCAAGTGAATAACTGGGTGGATAGAGGATAGTAGACACTTGTTTCCTGCAGCATGTGAATTTCTTAACCTCTGGGAGAAGGACCACAGTGGCATCCACTGTGGGTGGCTCCTGTGTTGCTCAGTCAATCTGACAAAGCTTGGCAGTGAAAATTAAACTCTGTGGAAGTTCAAGGGTTTCTCAGTTGCATCATTAACAGGTCTCAGAGGCAATGACTGTCAGGAGACAATAGGGAAAAGGTGATATATGAAGAACATAAATGACAGCAGACAACTTCCAGCAATAGGTTTAAAGCATAATGCACTTTCAGCAGTGAGGTTGGACTACTACTGGGAAGCACCTGGTTCTGTCCAGTCTCTTCTCTCAAGAACAGCACCAATGCCAGCAGTCGCTGGAGTGTTTAAGCCAGAAGAGTGTGCCACAGTCTATTTGCAGGTCTTTGTGACTGACACATGAAAACTATCAGGCTGTTTTCCTAATATATGCCTGAACCTAACCAGAGTCAGAAAGACTTATTTTGTGATAAGATTGTTTCAGGAGTCACGTTCCTATTTCTTTACTTTGCGCATGGAAAAAGATCAAGAAATTATTGCCATTTTGGTGCCCCTAATTGACAGTCCCAAAAAACTGCTAAGTATCTAACTGGGATTTTCTGAAGCAGGAGAGATATACTCTTTTTTGCCCTTTTGAGGCAGTTACCACACAGCAGGATGGGTGAGGCTTGAAACAGTATTTTGTGTGCCCATTTCACAAGGGTGTTTTGCCAGTCTGCCCAGCCGTTTGCTACTTCACAGTTATTGGCATTCAAAACAGAACTGAGGACTGTAAATGAATATATGGATTGTACAGTCCTTGAAGATTTCAAAGGAGTTCAGCCTGAGCTAAAAGCTGGCAAGTTGGAAACCATTTAGACATCTCACTGCGATGGTCAGTAAGAGGAAACCGAGTTTCAGACTACCTCCTGCCTTAAGTAAACAAGATACATGTGTAGTCCTGTCAGAATCAACTAGTCAAGAACAAGGTTCAAGCACATTTAAAACTGAATCTATGCTGACCCTGACTTAAAAGAGAAGCATATTGTTGGTAAGCATATATAAAATTCATTTCTCATTTACAGAAAGGGAAAAGAAAGACCAATTCTGACACAAGCTTGCGGGTCGTCTTAGTACTTGAGTGTTCTAGATGTAGAAAAGGGATTGCCAAGAAAGGAAAACATGCTGGGGATTTGATCTATATTTCAAGAGGTCTTTGCAGTCATATAAAATGACCCAGACTTATTACAACTTCAAAAGACACACATAGTTAATACTGATTTTATCAAATATCATAACGCTACAGAGGCTAGCATTGCTTTTGAAAGTATTTGCATAATGAATAACATATCAAGCTGTGTAAACCTTTACATTTTTAGTTTCTCATCTAGATAGCTTTTAAACAAGGACAGAAGCAGAGCTACGTGTTTATTTGGCCCTTTTTTTTGACTTTTAAGCAGAAATAAGATTTGCTGTTTTTCAAGCATTTGTTGTCCCTCCTTCATTTTGAGCAAGGAGAAATGGTCCTGACATATTACATATGACATATGACATAATGGATTTTTGAAGGAATCTTTTGCTGATTAACCATGCAGTGAAATGAAATGCTTAATAGAAAACACTTGGCACAAGCTCCCTGATCAAAATGTCACCTTGAAAATGGCTCATAAGTCATTTGTCACTGTAGATTTTACCCACATTGCACAACACTGGCATCCCATCCTAACACACTGCAACTGTGAGTAGACAGCCTGGGGTGATAAGGAAATTACAGGTATTACCTTTCTGGTTATCCACAGATAATTAGCAGCTCCCATAGGTTGCAATGATCTAGGAAATACCATGTCAAAGGCAATCCTTGTGCAAGTACTGACTCTGACAGTGCTTTACTATCTTTGGCCAAGGTTAAATTTGGGTCACCGTACATGTGAACGTATGGAATCACGCATATGATGCCAAACAGGCTTCGTCCAGTGTTTGACCTTTACAGAGAATGTTTTTCTTGCAGTATCTAGAAATTATTTGTAAAAACTGGCATCCAAAGTGTGAATATGGTTGAGAAGTTATAAACAGAACTAGGTATTTTCATTTGCTCTGCTGCTATAAAGTTGTCTGGGCCCTGATATTTTAGACAGAACCGACTTCAGCTGAGAAATGACATCAACATTAGTCCACACAGTGCCCCTTCTGATTGCAGGCAAAATGAAGATTCCTCAGACAGGCGACTCAATGCTCTTGTAAAGGGTAAAAGTCAAATTCTGCCCTTTTGAAGAAAAATGTTGGTAGCTGTCTGCCTGCTTTGAAAATTGCCATACACTCTCTGCAGATATGGCTGAGAACAAATATGGCTAGTGTTTCACCCCTACAGGTCTTTGCTTATTATTTTTACACCATTCAGATTACCTCAGAATTACTGTGCATTTGAGAACTTCCTTATTTCCCCTGCTTCTTAGGAAATTATGTAAATAACTGGAACTCATGAAACATTGGGGTAGAAATGCCACAGTCTGACTTTTAATCCAGTATTTGTGGCATGTGCAATCAAAATTGATACATCACAATGGTCCCTAATTCCTGTATTCTCATCCCATATGCAGTAAAAGCAGCCCCCATCATAAAATACTGCCGTGCAAGCGCAGTGGCACCTGGCATGTTGTATCCTTTCTGTTCTGCAGAATTTCACGCCTCCTTTCATTCTGCCTGTGCTCTTTGTAGCCCATCTCTAGATGTCCACCTTATGTCTGTATGATGTAGCTTCAGCTGACCCTAAAAACTCCGTGTTATTTGTTCAGTCAAGGGAACAGAGACACTTTTTAGCCCATGGTGACAGAGCCAAATGTTCTGCAGCTCTTTCTGATGACAGAAACATGCACCAAACCCAGGATTCACTGTGTAGCCTGAACAGTACACCACATTGCATCACCAAAGCATCCTTGGACAGTTTCTTGTAGTAAAAACAAAGACCATATTTCTATTTGTATGAGTGGCCTGGTTCCCTAACCAAATGTACTGAGCATACCTTTTATTTTTTAAAGTGAGACTTTTATCCCTAAAAATTGAGAACCTCTTGTGCTACAACATCTGTCAAAATTCTTCTTTACTCTTCCATGCATCCCCACGTTTGCAGTTCGAGGCAGACCATTTGGATGTTACTTATGGGGCTTTCTTCTGCCTACAGCCCTGGGAACACTACAATACACAGGGGTGAGACATGCTAACACCAGGTCCATGAGTGATTTAATAAGGCCTGGGTGTTTTTTCCTCTTTCCCTGAACATGCTGTGGTACAGAGGGGAAAAAACAAAATACTTCCTTCATCACAGTACTAACATTAACCTTTAGGTAATGAGTACCATAACTGAGGCCATTCAGTTCAGTTCAGAAAAATCACATGGAAACAAGAGAGGGATATTAATGAGTATGCCTGGATATATCTACATGGCCCTGGAAAACATGGGCATGTTGTGGTGGACCAGTCATACCTTCATGAACGGCACTTGTGCTACACAAATGGTTAGGAGAATCCTTCAGTCTTATGAATGCTTCTGTATCGTGTGTAACCCACCAAAGAACAAACCAATCCCAAGCCATGAAGGGGCACAGTCTCCCAGAAGAAACGTGGCAGCAACAGGAAATGTCCATCACTGGCACATAAACGTGGATATAACACACACATGCTCTCACCTACGCTGCCTTGTTAGTGGCAATGAGCAGAAGGCACCTCCCCCCACCATCTGTGCCTCCTCCTCCTATTTGTGGAGGAAAGACTAGCATATTCCTCAAAAATAGTACTTATCAATGGCTTTGCTTCTTCCAGTGAACTTTAAGTCTTAAGTGAAAAAAGCTTACATGTTTGCATGTGCCATAATCAAGTGAATCTTCAAAGGACTTGTGGATTTGCAGGAAGGTAGAGGACATGCCCAATTATAGCCTCCAATCAGTATCTTTCCACAATACTGTGTTATTGAAGTCCACTCACAAAGCACAAGGGACATCACCTCATATCCCTGCAGATGATTTCAGGAAGCTGCTCTGGAACCTCCCTCCTCTGCTGGCCAGCAAAGCCTCCCTTCCTCCACAAACAGCATTCACTTTCAGACCTGTGCATCTCCAGAATACTCTTGTGCACACACTGTCCTCTAGGTGCAACTAATCACCTTCCCCTCTAGCAGCCTTCCCCTCTGGGGTATTCAGCATACACCGTGTCACTGCCCAGCCTGCACTCTGCTAGACTAAACACACAGGGCTCTTTCAGCCTCCCCTCTTCATGTCTTCTTCGAGCTGACGCTTGTTCTCCTGTTGCACAACACGCTTCCAGTCCCCTACTGCATAAAATTTCAATTGTTCCAGTTTTAACGTGTGGGAAGTGCTGAGCCCACTTCTTGGTTTTGCTTAAAAAAAAATCACTGCCTCTAGACAGTGCATTTACGAAACAGGCTGTTATCAAGTTATGCATATAAAATAACCTAACCCAGTGAAAATACAGCATATTAAAAAAAATAGCTTCTATGGATCATTTGATTCTATGATGAAATGTAAAGCATTTGCTACTCTAGAATAGAAGCTAATATTCACCATAAGCTTTTTGATTAAAGTTTCTGATTAGGACTGTGTTTTAATGCCTAATACAGCAAAATTCAATGTTAATATTATGTTGCCTCTGTAGATCAAAGCTTGTCTCACACAACCTGTGCAATTCATTAATTTTATTTTTGTGTATCTAGGATAGGTCATGTCACATTCTGGATGTAAAAACCTAAAAAAAGACAGAGGGGGTAGCTTACAACTCCACTTTTTCTGCCATTGCCTTGAAATACATATTAGGTTTAATGTGGAAGAGATGACGATGCAGAATAAACCTCACTTTTTCTGTCAATGTAAGCAGTATATTAGTCTGCTTAAAAAGACAGCATAGGAAATCCTTCACTGCAGCACAGCAGTGAAATACACACGATAATGCCACATGTGATACACAAATCCCTAAAGAAGGACTTCCTGAATTCCTTTTAAAGTTTATTTAAGCTTATTTCCTTCAAAGATTTTTCGCCTTTCAGAAGAAGGTCAAGACAACTCTCCTATACTTCTCCCTGAGCAGAAAAGGAGATGGAACATCTACAAAGTGCCTGTATTGCTTAGATGAGCTCAAAAACTGGTTCTGTGGCCCAGAGCTGTTGTCACCTTTGCCATCCCTGGTAGAGGACAGCACACCATTTCTTACACAAGTTCAGAGGAGTCCCTGGCTCCCACATGTTGCTGCTGTTTCTTTGTCCTGCCCCACTCTTCTTATCTCCCAGTTGTCTGGCAGCCATGTCTGAAATGAGAAAGTCCTCCTGCGGGTGATCCAAGGCACCTGAACTGGAGCTGGTGCCACTAACAAGTTTCTAGCTTCCTAGACCAAGGGAATTGAAGTCTATTTGAGTGACCACTCATTCCCAAGACATCAGTGGCATATATCAGATGAATACCATCTCTGAGGTTGTGTCAACCCAAACACAACTTCAGCATGACTACATGAACCTTTTAACTGGGACAAAAGGTTATTTTCTATCAGCTGCTTTTGGGCATCCATCTGTGTGTACCCTGTGGTAGAGATGAGACTGATTAATTCCTCTGTAAAAGGTGCTGTGAGATAAGGCCAGTCGCCAGAGCTCAAGTGAGGGACCTCAAAGGAGCATGTCTGTGTGTGCAAACTCCAAAGCTGTAAGTGATTTCTGCCCATGGATGAGCACACAAACCTCCCACTGAGACCCACAAGAGAACTTGTCAAAGGGCAAAACTCAATCCTACCCTTATAGCTCAAATTATAAGATAATAAAAGTTCCCTCCACACATAGTCAGTCATGTGACATGCAGCTAATGTTGCATGATAGAATAGTACAACTCCCTCTGTTTCCTTGGCCTTCTTGCCAGAAAAGCAACAAAATTAATATTTAGCTGCATGTAGTGTTTCTTGTCCTATTTCTAAACCCAGAGTAAACCCTGCTTGGAAAAAGCATTTCAGGAACCTCAGTGACACAGAATCTCTTCACTGGCAGAGCCTCAGTTAACAGGCATGTTTGGTTAGAGATGTGCCCCATGCAGCATCATCGTGTTCCGCTCCCCAGGAAATACCAAAAGAAAATACCTGGCAGCAACCAATGCACAGCACAACTGTGTGAGCTTACCACAGCTTACTTTGCACACAGAAGCGAGGAGAAAATACTGCAACATGTTTCTTCCTGTCCCTCCTCAACAGCACATGGACTTTTTTACCCAAATTTTCCCAATCAAGCCTGAATAACAACACTGTTAGTTACTACAGTAGATATTTTCATAGCATATCATCTCCTCTTTAAAAAAAAACAAGAAAAAAAACTGTCCAAGGAGTTCATCCTGAAAAAATAAACTCATGTAATTCACACAGAGCAAATTCCACTGTGAAAACATTCTTGTTCTCTTCAGGAATGTGAAACTGTTTAACTCCATCTACAAACTGGGCTCCACAGCCTGGAAAAAAAACGGCTGGGCTTTCTATTTGTAAACCAAGTTGAACATCCTACCAACCTCAAATAAGGCCACTTAGAAGAGAAAAGCACTATGGAGAGATGAAGCTCTCCTCTGCCCTCTGAACCTGTGAAGGATTTTTAACCATGCATGCTGCATTATGCAGGTTTTACTTGCCTGGTCTGAGCATGGTGGGAAATGCATTGTTCTGAAAAGAAACCTCTGCAAATGCAAAGGCAAAAAATGCAGCAAAAACTGAGTGGGAAAATCTGGGAAATTGCTGTAACTTTACAGAATCCAGTTGATATTGTGAAGTTGTCACTTAAATAATTAAAGCACCAGCGAGTGCCTCTACTGATCACGGAAAGCAGGGTGGGCAAGCTGAGCTCAGACCAACAATGCTCCCTGCCATTCTGTCCCTCTGTGGCTGACGTGTGCTGGAGCAGGAGCACTACCAGGACAACGTACCAGAAGAGGTGTGACCCCTTTCCACAGAAATTAGAGAGGGAAGGTAGTTCTTGGCAGCACGTGGCCTCTGCAGTCCCCACTCAGTGACAACATTTCATGTCGCAAAAAAGAGATGGTTCCTACATGTTGAGAGGAACAAAACCAACCTGGAAACTGGAAATAAAACAATAATCCTCACTTTTATATGCTGCCCACACACAAACAGATAGGTGTGAACATGTGTGTATATATATATATGTATATATACACACACACACACACACATGATTTTAAATAATAAAGAGTGCATAATTCACACACATCATTGCATATACACACAGAAACCCTTCAAGTATGTGAAGAAAAACTGAGCACTTGGCAGGAATATTCTATATCATCAGACACAGTCAAATGCATGTTTTGTAACAAAAAGTTTCTGTAAAACACATAGAAATCTGTGCATAAATCTTACTCAATTTCAAAAAGGCTGGATGTACACACCACAGAAATGATCTCAGGTCTAACGCAAACAATAAGTCACTAAATTTATTTTAATTTTTTACACTGATTCTATATAGTGTATATTCTATACAATATAAAAGTCTTTCTTGTTATGAGAAATCCTACATCCAATCCTACTGTATCCAGGTTCAGATAGAGGAGAATGTTCCTCATCTTTGACAAACCCTGGGGTGCTAAAGTTTCTTCTGCATCAGAAAATGTCTATTTTATTTTTTTATGTCTATTTTTTTATTGTACTCATTTAGAAGAATAAATGTAAAATGCATTCAGAAAATCATGCTAACAGGAAAATTCTCTTACAAAAATATAAAGACATGAGGTTTTTTATAGATAGATAGATATGCATATATATGTATCTGGAGACATATGTGCTTAGGCTGTCACTGATCTTCACTAAACAGGGATTTAACAAAATTTTCCTACAGCAGGACCTTGTTACTATTTTAAAATCATAAATATGTGCAGAGGCAGTTACAGACCTTTTAATTTATTCTGCACACACTTACCGAGACTTGTAAGATACGCACAAAGAAGCACAAGAAGAGCTAAAAGAAGAGACAGTATCTGGCTTAATTTCAGCATCTAGAAGTTAGATGTCTAGTTCTCAGTTACTCAGTCAAGGCTCTTTCTACATTTAGTAGGTATTTATAAGCATACCTCAGGATCATCCTGTCTAGACAGTCACTCTGGAAGTGCTTGTTCACTGCCTGTCAAGGGGGCTTACAGTAATGGGTTAGTGGATAAGTTTTAGAGATGTCTAAAACTGGGTGAGATAAATCCAGACATTCACATATGCCTTTGCAGAATTGCAGGAAAGGCTCTTTTAAACCCACAAGACCTCCCTGCCATGCTTGAGGGCCACCACCACCTTTCTGCAATGTGATGCCCACAGCTCCCAGGCCATCACTTGGCCCATCTCCTACTCCTGAAATGCTACAGCCAAGGCCTGAATACACATCAGATCTGCACCATTAGCAATGATGTTTCCTGCATTTGCAGCACATAAACTTGCTCCTATAACAGCTCTCACTATTTTCCACCATTTGGCTGGCGCTCAGTGATGTAACCCAGTGCGAATGAAAGAACCCCCTTTTTCTCCAGTCTCAACAATGTGCCTATTTGTGAGCAAAGCCACTGCTTTCCCCCACGGATCTGGTTAGTAGTGATATTTTATTTAAAATTCTTGTGGAAGCTTATGGGCTGAAGTAACTGTGATGTGAAAACCAGATGTCCATGGCAAAGGAAAGACTCAAAGGACTTTCAGAAATAGGGAGGGTCATAATTCGGCTTCAGAGACTGAGTTACTCTTCTCCATGATGGGTCCTGGCGATGGGCAGGGGAGTTGCATGCAGGCATAGGTGATAAAACACATCTGCACTCTCACTGTGGGATGGGCCTGTGCTCAAACACAGCGGGAAAGGAGGTGAGCTGGGGCCTGACTCTCCCTCAACAGCCACACCCCAGTGCCACCTCACTGACCTCCCAGGAAACTGTAGGGGCAGAACCAGCATGGCAGCAGCTCTGGGCATCATCCTGCATCAGCTTATGTGGCCTTAGTCACCACGCTGCAGATGTCCCCATGTGGTGACAGCTGCTGTAGCAGGTCATGAGGCCAGCAAGAGGCTGCTCCATCACCCCACTGGGGATGTGAGCTGTAACACAACCACATGCTGCTCCCACATGCTTGGTCTCAGGGGGTCTTTAGGTACCTCTGCTCAAGCCTACCTAGGCCACTAAAGCAGAGGCTCACACACCATCATACTCCAATGATACTGAGAAGAAACTTGAGCTTGGAGTCAACAAAGAGTCTACATGTTCTTCAACTACTTTCCTCCTTCAAAACATACACCTTACCATCTGGAAGTTTAAGGCAGCAAGGAAACTTTGATGGCAGGCTTCAGCAAAGTAGTATCATTAACTTCGTTATCACCAAAACTATATATATATGTAGAATAATTAAGACTAGAAGAAGCCAGATCAGCCCACCATAGCTATCAGTGCAATTTGTGCCTGCATTAGAAACACAGCTGCAGCTAGTTTAGCATTTTCTGGGCATGCTGGTATGACTGATCTACTTAAAACACTAAGATGTAAGAAATTAAAAACTTGAAATGGCTCAACTATAAAACAAGATCCAATTACGTGTCAAAGCCAGCCTGAACGGTTTTGAATAATACATAAAAATTTTGAAGATGTGTTTTTGCAACTGTAGGTGCTTCAGTTTTTGCCAAAATGATTTTGAATAATTTTAAAACTCTCCCTGCATGTCTGCCAAAGGATGTGCTCACTGACAGGAAAAGCTAGTAAGAGATGACAAGGCAGCAACAAAGTCCTTTCCACTCAAAATGCTCGTGAGGTCTTGTTTAAATGGGGAGATGTCTGCAAGTGCTGTAACAAAACTACTGTGCTTTGATCATGTTTATTTTAAAAGTTTAAGCTGTAATTATATCAAGAGGAGTTCTTTTTTCATTTTTACAATGGGCATAATGAATGCAAATACGCTTTTTTAACAGTTTGTGTCTTTCAGCTTTATCCAAGCACTATTAAGAAAATGGATCTGGAGTTATTCCAGGATATGATCCCCAAAACATATTATTTTTTTCCTCTCTCCATTACATAACCAAATGTGACTTTTACTACGAATTATTATAAGCATACTCCTGCAAGCTAGTCTTTTACAACCTGATATCCTATTCTGATTGTAGGAAAATGTGAAAATAAAGTATACAATCATTTACATTCCTGTAACAGTTACCTTTAAATATGTATTTTAAAACACCATCTCTGTTCTCTGTATTTTTTCACAATTTTAGCTTTATTTCCTTATTTTTTAAAGACATGCTTTAATAGAGAGATAAAATTTCAAGTATTCTATCTGTGTTATGACTCCTATTAATTTTCCCTCCAACTAATAAAAAACTTCTTCCTTTTTGAGGTCAAAGAGGGAAAAAGTCGAAGCTAAACCCCAGGAAGTCAAGGGTTTAAGTCAGGACATTGCTGGCTGTGATTGTCCAAAAGCAAGCATTGCTGGTGGCACCGAGGCAAGCTGTCCCAGCAATACTCCCAGAGGTATCGCCCTTTGTGACATTCATCAATCTTCCTGACATTTAGTAGGAGACAATACTGCCAAAGCTCGATGTAAACAGAAGTAAGGTGCCTGCAAAGGTGTAATTTGTATTGGCCTTCAAGTGAGAAAAAATTGAAAAGCTGAAAAATGTAACTTATAGGTACAACCAGCAAATGCACCTCAGCATCAGCCCATGTAAACCAGAGCCTAGTGTCAGTCATTGCTTTCCACCTTTAAAAGCACCTTATAAACCCCAGTCCAAACCTGAAATTTTTAAATTCAACAACACTAAAGACCGCTTTAATCACTTTAACAAAATCAGAAACATACAGACACACAACACGGCTTCCCGCAGGCAGGGAAGTGCTCTGTATTTCCCTGCAAGGAGGGCCCTTCTTTAATAAGAGCTTCATCCGATCACTGTCATTGTTCTGGATAATGGATTACCTACACATATATTTTCAAGTGTAATGACACTCTTGCTTATTAAAGACCTCTCAGCTGAAGGGCCAGAATATTATGAACTGGCCAATCCATTCATTTCGTTGAATATGTTATTCAGTATTTTATGCTAAACCAGCAATACACCATCCATTTTAGTACAATGATCCTTATGTTCAATAAAACTGAAGTGCTGGATCATAAATCATTACAGTCATTTATTTTACATTAGACACATTAGCCACTATATTCCATAATCTATTACAATAAGGTGGATTTAAATGTACCCCAAGGAACTACAATAATAACTTGAGAACCAAATATAGCAATTATGGATAAAATATGCTTAACCTAAAACTGCACTAGCTGCATAGATTGCTGTGAACTTTAAATAAAATTTAGGGAGGATGATAACTGTCCTGGAATAAACAAGTAACAGAGGAAAATCAGAACCTCCTCTCTATACCTCAGAGAGTTTAACAGGCTCTATCCATGGAGAAGGGGATGTTATGCTTATAAACCAGTGTCTACTAAAATATTATTATTCCATTATTACTGGTTATGTTATCTTTCCATCATGTGAAAATTTCCCATATTTTCCTGGTGTATTACACCCTACTTATGTTTTTTAAATAGTGCTCTTCCTTTCTAGCTCTCTGATTAATCTGTTTAGATTCCTTTTATGTTCTTCAGACTCCCTCCAACCATTTTTAACAGTTTTGGTAAAATTTCCGTAACATGTCCAGACCTTACTGGTGCTTTCAGCTTTGGGTTGAGTGACAACAAAGGGCAAAGTCTGTTTGTCTCCTCCAGACGCAATGTCTCTGCACAGTCCCACAAAAGGGGCCATTGGTAACGTTCTGGCTCCAGACCAAGAAGCAATCTCAAATGCTTGTGAACACAGTTTAGCATTTTTCAGAATTAGTGCTCTGCCAAGTATTAAAAACAGCTACATGCTAAAGACAGCGATTGTTTTTTTACAGGAAGGTTCCACACTTCAGACCACTGGGATTCCTGAAGATGCCTGTCACCAGCCTAGTGCAGAGGAGAAAGAAGATTGAGGGCTCTCAGGCACCACCTGTACAAAGAACCAATGTATGTCATGCCCAAACTTCACCTGTGCTGCTTTGTATTTATAAAACCATATTGCTTTCTGCATAAATTCTATTATCCTTGAAATATTTTTCTGTGTTTATTGCCTAGAGTTTTTTCTTCCCAGGAACAGAAATTACATTTAAGAACTCAATACTCACTGCTACCCGAGTAGCTGCTCTAACCCATTACTATTAGTTCTCTATTGTTTTCTGTGATTTTTCCAAAATAACTACTATTAACTTAAATAATTTCCTAAGGGGCTTATTAGCTAGATCTGCAAACATATACACTGGAAATTCCCTTTTCCAGTTGTTCTAGAGTTGTTTGTAGAGGCCTATTTACATCACTTTTTTTTTTTTTTTTTTTTTTTTTTTTTTTTTTTTTTTTTTTTTTTTCCCCTTGGTGGCAATAATTTTTTTTCTTCTTTTTTTTTTTTTTTTTTTTTTTTTTTTTTTTTTTTTTTTTTTTTTTTTTTTTTTTTTACCCCATGGAAGCCAAATATTATGACTGGATATTGAGTGTAGCTCCTTGTGCAGTTTCTAGAAGTAATCGAGCAGGTCCAGCTGGATGCTCATAGGCAAACCATGCTGCCCTAGGTGCACTTCTGCTGCTTGCCCTGCACCTAACACAGACTTCAGTCTCTAGTTGCCATCCCAGGACCTTTCATGAGACTTCACATAAGTAAGAGAAAATGCACACATGATTCACTACAAATTCAAAATGAATTTGCTTTGGCTCCAAATTGTTAAATATATTCAGGCAAATAAGCACATCCTAGCTAAGGTAAGGCAGAAGCTTGCCTTTCCAATCCTGTGTTCATATTTTACTTCATAGCACAAGAGCCATGGTAGTGAAAGGTGCGTTGAATGCAAGAAACCTCAGCTCTGGTTTAAATGTTCTTCCTAATTCCTATCAAACGTGAGCTGATCTTTTTGTTTTTATTCCACAGTTTCTGACTGAGGGGAGCTGCTGTGGTGCCACCACGAAGGGAACAATGCACCCAGCTCTGTGTGTTTTGGGAGAGAAAGTAAATATTTTGTACAAAATCCGTTGTTGAATAAATAGCTTTCTTTGTGATAAACAAGCACCAAAAATCTGTATATATCATGAGAAGAATTCAAACCTCTGTGATAACCTTACACCATAGGCATCCAGCAGAGCTGTGTAACAAGCAGCTGAGAAAGGCAGCTACTCTCCCATCCCATTTTGGCCTCGCACTGCTTCCTACAACTCTCACGTTCACCCACACATGTGATACAGGAACAGAAAGGAGACATGAGAGGTGTGTATCTGACCAAGTCCCTGTAAAGTTTTGTCAGAAGCAGGACAGAGCCTCAGAGGCAAGATGCAGATAAACCTTAATTCCTGCTTGCTTTAGGTCCTGGGCTGTGCTCTGCTCCTGCGCCGGTGCTACAGCCAGTAAATTACCTCTGACATCACCAAAGGGGAAACTATTTTACAAAGTACAATGCCAAAATGGAAAGTGGTGCATGGCGAGGACATCTGATCACTCAGGAATTATGGCAGCCACTGAAGTCCTCCCAAGGAAAACCTTGTTGTGTTACCAGGTATGTTCAAAGAGCATAAACTGATCAAGTGGGGTTCTCCTTCCTTCTTGATCCTCCCCAAGAGAACAAATGGAAGAAGGAGATGAAAGCAACAGTGACAAAACCAGGTAGCATGGCATGCTTTGACTGAAGGCAGAGAAAGTGTGGGCTGCACTCAGAGCTGAGGGCTGCCCATGCAGATTGGGGCTGGGACAGCTCAGAGACCTGGTGGCCACCATGGCACTCTAGATGAGAATGTGCTGCCCAGTAATGTGCCACACCTCATGCCAGGCCACACCTCATGCCAGACAGGCACCGCCCTGCTGTTGCCATGGATCTTCAGCACAATGCTGACTGCAGACAGGAGAGGAGCCTGCCCACAATGAGGCATGCCAAGGCAGCCATGCTCTCTCTCCCTGAGGCAGGATGGCACAGGCAGTACCAGGAAAGTGCTCACAGTTTCAACTGCATAAAGACAATTATATATGTTTAGTGACAGAACGCTCACAAAGGGCCACCCACTGATCTTGCCTAGGCATAAGATGTATATTTTAAAAGCAAGACAGAAGCCATTAAGGTATTAAGTTCTCTCTGAATTCAGCCCTGGAAGTCGCGGTGCCCAAAGAGCCCTGCCCACTCCCAGGGCACTGGGTGGTGCCCCTTCCCTGCACAGGGTAAAGGTCTCCCTGCTAGAGTGAATGACCCACAGCCAACAGGCCAGTTTCCCTGTCCCCAGCAGGGCCCTCTCTCTACAGGCTGTGCCGGAGGCCGGGGCGAGGCAGCTCTCCCAGAGGACATCCCTGCCAGGGCCCAGAGCGCCGAGGCCCTTCCCGCTGCCTCCCCAGCAAAGCAGCTGGCCGCCTGAATTCCAACAGCCACTTCCTGCCAGCGCCGCTGGCAAACAAACCTGTGGAAAAGCAAATACATTTATCACGCAGATTTCCTCTGCCCCTTTTTAAATAAGGAAGGGCTCCGTTGCTTTCCTGAGTCAGACCCATACCACGCTGAAGCCATATCATTGATAAATATGCGCTCCCATGCTCATTCCAATGACTGCAGCCCCGGGTGATACGGGGTTGTGTGGTTTTAGGATAAAATGCAAAGGAGTCCCTCTGTGAAGGCACATTCCCACCCAGAAGCCAGCATTAAGTATAATGTGGGCCAGCCTGCATGAGCCAAAAATGCCAGGGCAGCACAGTGAGATGAACGCGTCCCTCACCCGCTCGTGCTGAAGCCAGCAGATACGCAGCAGCTTCCTAATGCTTCCTTTCCCTCACAAATAGGAAGGCCTCTTGAAAGAAATTGTAAGTGAAATTTAGACCTGTTAACAGCAGGAAATAGCCAGCAGTTTGAAATCACCTGGGCCAGGGATTTGGCCTTAAATTTTCCAATCTGACGCTAGCATGGCATCAGTACCTTTAAAGTCTCTATTAAGAAGGGGTAAAAACAGTTGGAGAAGTCAGGGTCATCTCTGGAAATTTATACGAGAAATGTTTGCTGTGCTGCAGATCAAAATAGCATTTTGACTCATTGATCCCCTGAATGCCATAAAATCTGAAGCAAGATCCTAGTGCTTAGCAGTGGGAAAAATGAGTTTCTTTGGCCTCCTATCATAATATAAAGAATGAGCAAAATAAAGGAAAACAAAGGTAAAGAAATGAGATATAAAACTCGAGATGAGGGCAAAGACAAGCAAGCAATTAAAAAAGATATATGTACTTCAATTTACAAAAAAACACCCTAAACCTCCGCCTGCAGTAGCATGTTTAGCTCTTAATCAAGTCTTATTACAATCGCATGCAAATACTGGGATGGCAGGACATTCCTTCAAACTATGTTTTCATTAAAGATTCTGCTTTTTCCAGAATAATAGTAAATGACACGTGAACTTCATATGAACTATAGGTCATGAAAGGATTTAGTATTGGCATTTTTAATCTAAAAAGTCTGTGCCAGAAAATCAATATGTTTCAGTCGCAGCATTCGAATGCAATTTTCTTCACGTAACAGGGTTCTTTCTTTCACTCCTCCTTCCTCTCCCTCTCTCTTTTTCTCTCCCTCTTCTTTAAAAATAATGAATAATTCCCAGTTTTTCTATGAAACAAGCAGGCACATTAGAAGGCAACGACATCAATAACGCGTTACATGTAAACAGAAAATGAACAAAAAAATCATTCAAGGCCCCTTTCAAACTGGCGTGCTTTTCATCAGCACTATTACAGGTTCCATTCACATTATCGGATTGAACCACGCTGCATAACCAAGGTGCTGACAAGCCTTGATTACCCAATAACTCCTGTATTCCTTTCAGGCAGGTTCACCGAGAGGACAGGAATGCGCGGCCTTCCTGTGGGGCAGGCTGCTTTCCAGCCAGACCAAGTCAATGAAACCCAACGCCCTCTCGCTCCTGCGCGCCGAAACAGCCCCTGCATTTCCTGAGAGGCAATTATGACTTTTCCCTTCTTTATTCTCAATTGTTTCGGATAACAATTTATTGTACATCGGAGGGGCCAATATAAACATTTTAAACTCTTTTCATAACACTTAGAGGGGGCTGCTAAGTCATCTCTGTAGTAAATCTGTTGTCGGCTCTTTCCCATGCTGCAGAGTCAACAAATCCGTCTCTCACCCAGGGCAGGGCCAGCCAAGCAGTGCAAAAACAGGGGAAAATGAACGCAGTGTCGTGTCTCTACTTGCTCCGACTTTCCCTGCACGCTTGTTAGCCGCCCACCTTTCAGTTTTCCCTTTGCATGACACACCTCTCGAAAGACAGATTGCTCAAAAAAGAAAGAAGAGGAAAAAAAAAAGCAGTTTCAGGCCATCACTGTTTTTCACGTTTGGATTAAGTCCTGCTCCATCCCGAGGAGAGGCAGAGGATGCATTACACACTCGCTCTTTCTAGCAACTTAGGCTGGAGCACTAATGAAAAGCAGGAGACAGAGTTGGCAGCCAGATGTGGGGCGAGGGCTTCTACCGAGAGGGAGCTGGAGCCATTAGGGCTGGGATCTAACAGAGGCTAATTCCCTCACTATGTCACTTGCCTAATTCCTTGCAGACAACTCCTTCTCCATTCCCTAAAAAGTATGCATATATCAAAGGCAATCAAGCAAAATAAACATTTGCAATAAATTTATTTTTGGTAGCAATTTATATTGAACTTACTGTTATTTCTCCCTAACTAAACAGTTCTTATAGTCCTTGTCTATATGTCCCCTGAGTGAAACAGCTGCTTTAGTATCATTTCGCATCCAGAGCTGTGGGTGTAATATTACTCACATTTCTCTAATTAACTTCTAATGACATGAGTTATCGGCATGTTTTTCTTATTATTTTTTTATTGTTTTCAAGTCAAGCAGAATTCAGCTTTTACCTGGTGCCTGCTGCACATGCAGCAGGACTTGTAGTGCTGTGTACAAAGCTCCTGCCCACCTCTGGCTCCTGCCCAGCCCCAACCGCCTACCAGCTGTAGGGCCACTGGGATCTTCTGCTCCCTGGCTGCTTGCGTTTACTTACCAAAGCCTGTGGGATCAAAGGAAGGACTATGTGTGTTCCTCCCACCTTTGCCCAATGCACCAAGGCCGTCCCTCCTCCCAACAGGGACTTCAGAGCAAGAAGAAGGAAGATTGGGCTTTTGCAAGCCCTGGAGATTCTAGAGCAGTGGGCGAAGGAAGGGAGAGCTGTGGGAGCAAATTCTTGCTGCTGGTGCGAGGCTTGACCAATTCAGCTCATGGCACAGACCTCTGACAAGGCACTGCCACACAGGCCACACACACATATTATATTCTTTTTTTCACATACATACTATACTCTTCTTTAAGGCCTCATTATTCCATTCCCAGAATGGTAAGACAATGGTAAATGCAAAGGCATGGGTGCGTGGAGCCCACAAGTTCAGAATTGGTGTCTCAGTACTGGGTCTCTGAAGTGGCTGATGCTGAAACCATCTTGCACAGGCATGTGGAAATGCACACAAAAGTCTGCAGATACACACAAGGAAATTTCCCTGCTGCAAATATGCACTGCCTAGTTCTCAGCTTTTTTACTTTGTCTGTTTTTCCATTCTCCACACATGGCTGTTACACTCAGCTCATCACTATGGTCTATTTGTTGTCACATGCCTTTTAAATGGCAAATATTTTGAGCTATCTGTGGTTCTGTCAGTTTACTTTTCAACACAGCAAACTAAGGGCTTTTTACTTGGTATCTTCTAGAACTGGAACAAAAAGTGATTTCCTATGCAAGTACAAACAAACAAAAGCTAGACCATTTTCCTTCCAAGCAGCGGAGTTAGTCTTGCCCAAAGAACTGTGCTTGATATCCTTCAGCAGCAAACACACTACACTGGGGATTTTCTCACACATTTAAAATATCAAGCTTTAAACTTTTCTACATCCACTATCAAGAAAACAGCATCAGACAGGAGCAATTAAAAAACTACAAATCTGACCTCTGTTTTTATCTTAGCTGACCATGGCTCTAACAATGCAACCTCTAGAAATACTCAAGTATTTTTAAAGCCAGTATTAGAGTAACATAGATTACAGAAGCACATTAAAATAGGATGAACAAGATGGATACAACAACCTTCAAAAAAAATTCTTGTAAGGTATTTTCCAAGAGACAACATTTACAAAAAGGTTTCTATTTTACCTGTATCTACAATAATTTCCTATGTTAAAAGAAAAAGAAAGGGGATTAACTGGAAACTCCAGGAAACCATAATAGCAATGGCAATGAATTACTTGCCTATTGAGTACAGAATAGACTTGAAATCTGTGTTATGGATGTGCTGATATTTGGCTGAATGAAGAACCTATAGGAATTTTACAACCAAAATGCAGAAGTCATTGCTTCCTTATTAATACAGTCAGGAATTTTTAATTTTGTTTACTCCTAGTTTATATGAAGAAATCAAAATTGCACATTGTTGTATTTGTCTGGTATCTCCCTCCCAGCTTAAGGACAACTGTTACCAAGCAAATGCTCCAAGGAATATTTACTAAACGTGACTCTAAATTGCAGTCTGTCTCCAAACAAAATCACAATTGTGAACGGCAGCTTTACAAAATCCCAGCATATGACAAAAAGAGACCAAAACTGGACTGCTGGATTTTTTGCAGTTTAGTCTCAGTTCTCTTAGGCTGGGACATAACTACCACATCTTCAACCTACATACATTTTAGAGTCTTCCCTTCAAAATTATCTGTATTCTTCAGCTTCTGTTCCAATGCCTACCAGAATGGAGATTCCATATAGAAATGTGGTTCAATAAATCTAAAAGAAAAGACATGTCATCATCCCTCTCCATCCATCGCATTGTTTGTTGCATGTTAAATTGTGACTGCTGTGGCCTTACAGGATTTTTTTTAAATTTTCTGAGAAAGCTTCTTCCTTAATCGTGCTGAACAAATCATAATGATGCTTTTTAATAGATGCTTGGGGACAGTTCATAAAAACTCTATGCACCATTCAAATAAAGGTTTTATAGAGCTTAACCAGATAAAGGTGAAATTAATCTATTTTCAAAAAACTATTATCCTATACACTGAGATATCCTTTCTGCAGTCTGGCTAACCATCCCTAATCTGTTATATCACCTCCTGGGACAATAAATCATAGGAAAAGGAGAAAAAGCAGGCTGGAGTGTGAAGACAGTGCTGTACCACATAAGCATAAATCATCATCAACCCATATTTAAACTTCAGAATAAAGTCCATGAACACTGCAATCCAGGAACTTTAATGGGACAGGCTGTGGTGCTGACTTTGTTTTCCAGTTTATGTGTTATTTTTATTGCCACTGTATGATAGTAAGTATTTTCATTAGGAAAGTCTTTAATCAGATGATTTTATTATGAAGTTTTGCTGCTCTGTTAGAACTTCAGTGGCCCTTCAGTCAATGCAATGCCTTTTGTCACTCTCTGCCATGCAAGCAGTAGATGTAACATCAGCCAACCCCCTCTCTTCTCAGTAAATATTGGCATCAGACATCAGGGACATCAATCAATGGATGGCACAACATCCCTCTGCATCCCAGGTCGTAATGCAACACCCTGAAAAAGCTCTCCTGACACATGAACTCAAGTCCCTTGAATCCCTGTCACTCAAAAAAACCCAACTCCAAATCATCAAACTGTATGGAGTAGCCCACTCCAAAACAAATTTCAAAGGAAAAAGTTCAGAATCAGCCCAAGATAGAAAGAAGCACTTTGGTCTGAACCACCAAGAAGACTCTACAGTAAGTTAACACCAGGCTACTGTTGCCAGCATGGCAGGTGACTTCTCTCTCTAAGCTCTCTCCCATCCATCCATCCATCCATCCATCCATCCATCCATCCATCCATCCATCCATCCATCCATCCATCCTTATTCAGAACAATTTTGCTATGGAACTGTTTCTAAATCTGTATCTCTTTTTCAAGTGCCACTGCAGGTCCAGTGAGCCACATTACCAGCTAGACAGGCAGCCTGTCCCCAAACGCAAGCGGCAGCCATCAGGCCAGCATTGCTTTATGAAGAAACACTCTTCACATGTGTACAACACTCAGCTGTCTGCAGGACCAAAAAGGGCTGCAAAAGGAGCTTTTTTCATGAATTAGTCCCTCAGGAAAGCATTTGCCCCAAAGCAAACTGCTGGCAGCATGAGATGGATGAAACCTATAATATTTACCATGCAACAGCGCGTGGAGGGCAGCAACACTGGAACTGTGCACTGAAATTCTTTGTCATTGCACAGCAAACTTTTCCTTTTAAACACAGGAATAAAAGATTCAGTAGACCGTGTGACAAACAAAATCAAGTGACTGTTTACATAGGAAAACCAGCCCTCTTGTAGCTGCACAAATAAATAATATTCTTTTTTCTTTGAAGAAAGAGCATATGCTCAACATTCCTTTGTCCTGTATCACAATAGAAAAACCCTTTGCACTGGAATATCTGAATCACTTCTTGGCAGTCCCTCAAGGTAAACAGAGTAAATTAAAAATGAATGTTTATTGTAGACGCGCACATACACACACACACACACTGCAAAGTGGAGTGCTATATTTGCCTATCAAACATAAGAAGCGATTGAGTCCATCAGTCATTCAAACAAGCAACTGAAAAGTGGAAATAATGGGATGACAACATCAGAAAACAACCTCCCAGAAAGAGATGAGTTTCCTCATAGCCATTTGTCTTGTCTAATTAATCCCACATGCGGGACTAGGCTGGAACATTAAAAAAAATTAGGTACAAAATATTACTTTCAGTGGAAGCTTCAAAAGTACAAAAGAAACAGAAATGCTTTGTGGTCACACTTCGCTTTCAAACCCCCTTTTTCATATCATCTTCTTAATGTGGCTAAGATGATACTAAGATAGTGTTAACAGCACAGAAGAAAGCAGTTGGAAAAGCTGGGGAAAATTATGTCATTGCCACTAATAAAACAACTTGTCAGTTCCTAATAGATTTAAAACCTGTGTATTAGGTTGCAGACTATTCCTGGGCACCCATGGAGCGGTCATGCCCAAGAGCACTTCCCTCTGCTCAAGACCGGTGAAAAGGGCATGACCTATTCCCTTCCACGCAAACCTTGTCACAGTTTATCCGTATTTTTGTCAACTTGGAATTGGACTGCTGTAACACAACTCTCCACAGGGCAAAACAAAATGCAGAAACAAATGCAGAATGTGTCAACTGCTGACTTAATGGAGTTTCATGCCAGAAGCTTGTTGCCCTGATGTGCGCGGGTCTGTGATATCTGTCCTCACAAGAGACCACGTAGGTAGAGCGAGGTGGTGGGTTTAATATGTAAACCCAAGAACTTTTCAAAGGTATTTCTGATCCTGAGTATGGAGACAGACACACCTGCCAGGGTTCTGAAAATTGTGGCCACTTCTGAAAAATGTGTTGGGTTTTGGGGTTTTTTTTGTTTGTTTGTTTATTCTTTTTTTGTTTGCTTTGGGTGTTTGTTCTTTGTTAGTTTTGTGGGTTTTTGAGGGGTTTTTAAGGTATACAGCAGACACCTCCTCCACCATTGTGTTTATCAGGCAGGCTACCAGAGCTGAAATGAAAGCAGAACTGAACTGAAAGCCCCCTCAACATGCCAAGAAATATCCTTCATATACCTACTACTCTGATGCAGTCTACCTATCTTCTCATTATGAATGTGAAATAATGTGAGCAGTACTAATCTATTTCCACAGGCTTTTGGAAAGAGAAGGGACTGCAGGTTGCAGCATTTCACCAACTGCAATCTGAGGGGTGACAGATGTCTAACGAATATTTGCTACAATATTACTGATGCAGTTAATAACATCAGGACATATGCTGTATACCACTGGAGAGATGGGCAGAGAAGAACAGCCTGAAATTCAACAATGGCAAATGCAGGGTCCTGCCCTGAGGGAAGAATAACCCCATGAACCAGTACAGGCTGGGGGCTGACCTGCTGGAAAGCAACACTGCAAAGATGGATCTGGGGCTCCTGGTGTACAAAAAGCTGTCCATGAGCCAACAGTGTGTCCTGGGGGCCAAGGAGGCCAATGGTGACTTGGGGCACATGACGAAGAGCACTGCCAGCAGAGCAAGGGAGGTGATCCTGCCCCTCTGCTCAGCCTTTGTGAGGCCTCCTCTGGAGGTGCTGTGTTCCAGTTCTGGGCTCCCCAGTACAAAGGAGACATGGAGCTCCTGGAGAAGGTCCAAGGAAAAGGCTACAAAGATCAACAAGGGAGAGGACCATCTCTCTTATGAGAAATGGCTGAGGGAGCTGGGCATTTTCAGCCTCAAGATGAAACAAAATTATAAGGAAGCTTATCAATTTCTACAAGTATCTACATGGAAGGTGTCAAGAGGACGGAGCCAGGCTCTTCTCAGTTGTGCCAAATAATAGGACAAGAGGCAATGGCAAGAAACAAATGCACAGGAAGTTCCACTTGAATATGAGGAACAACTTCTTTACTGTGTGAGTGACCATGTGCTGGAACAGGTTGCTCAGAGAGGGTGTGGAGTCTCCCTCACTGGAGATACTCAAGAACCATCTGGACAGGATCCTGTGCCACGTGCTCTGTGATGGCCCTGCTTGAGCAGGGAGGTTGGATCAGATGACCCACTGTGGTCTCTTCCAACCTGGTCCATCCTGTAATTCTGTGATTTTTTTAATGCAATGAAGTAACATATACTAACTAGCCTTTTGCACATTAAAAAAACTGTTGAAAACAGTGAAAACTGTTCTGGCACTTGGTATGGTAATGACACTGTGCCTGCTGGCACCCTTTGCCAAAGAATCCCCCCAGGTAACATCCCACATTAATGCCAAAAGGGAAAGTGGCATGAAACAAAGCACTAACAAGCTAACAGCGTCATACACAACTTTGCACATTTTGGCAACTTTTTAACAGAAAAGTAAAATGAGGATTCAAATTATGTGTTGTGCCTCCCTCTAAAGCAGGCAGCAGTGAGCCTACCTGAGGCATGCAAACACTAATGTGTGCTGTGCGTGTGCATACCCATCTGTATCTGTACATGTATATATGTATGTACATGGATCTCCTGGCACCCATATGTGGATCACTGGAACAGTTCTGAGGCAAAGAATATTTTTACATCTTTTTGTTTTCCAGGAGAACCAGAGCCCAGAAAAGGGGCGTTTTCATGATTTTGCTAAAGACAGTCCCTAGTTTGCTCTTGCAGAGTACTTCTTTCCCCCCATCCCACCTCCCAGACTCTCTTCAGTTTCCTTTCAGAGTAGGGAGGTGCCTCTTGATCCCTCCCACTTTGGCCAGGAATAATGTGCCTGAAGTGCTCTGTTCCATTCCCCTCTCTGCCTCCATCCAGGCAAGATGCCCCCCATGCTCTGGGACATGCAATAGCCCACGCCAAGTTAAATGCATTTAATTTATCTGCACCCTGAAAACCACTTCTCCCATGCTTCCTGTCTTAGTTGAAAGTAAGCGGGTTAATTCCTGTTGCAATATATTTGAACCAGATGTACTTTTATTTTTCCCCCACAGCCAGAAAGAAAGGGGAATTGCAAAGTTTTCTTTCTCCTTTGAAGGAAAATCTACAATTTGATTATTGAGTCAGCTCCAGATCTCACATAAAAACACCTTGGCATCCAATTCCTCCTCTACTGTATCGCAGTTGCATGTTCTCCTTTGGCATCTATGAGGGCCTGAACACAATATATCTGTTAGAAATATTTCCAGTGCGTAACTCTCTAAATAAAGTAGGAAGAAAATTACACCCTGGTTAGCACACCAGAATTTTATGTCAGGAACACTAGTAGCCAAAATGCCTGCCTTTGCCATTGGAAGCCTCTTCAGGAGAAGAGTCAAGTCACAGTACTAGCGGAGAAGTCTAAGGAATGTATCAATGCACATCAAGATTTAGGAAAAACAACAGCAGAGAGATCTGTTCCACTAGCGCCACTAATAAATAAGGTATTAAATCGTTAAGATTTCAATTACAAGGGAAGAATGTGGCTAACCAAATAAAAGCAGGAGGAATTGAAATAAGAAGTAAGTTAAAGATTAATATTCTGGGTTCAGAACAAAAGGATGCTCTTTTGTGGCACTGTGCTTATGCCTCTGAATGTAAACATTGTTCCGAGAACCATTTTTTCTTTGCCCAATCTTTAAAGGGTAATAAATTAGACCTTGGACAGCCATACAAGCTGCTACTAGATGTGAATGTGAATGTGTCTGTAGAAAAGGCTGACTTTCAATCAAAGTCTATTGAAAGAATAGTTGGATTTTCTAAAGAAGCATGTTGTGCCTATTAACCAACTTACAAAAGGGGCCATTTTCTTGATTTATGTTTGGTTGCTATAGAGATCTTGCAGTACAGACTGGCAGGTGAAGCTCCCATTTAACAATCTCACAGGTTTTTCTTAGCTGTACTCAGAGGACACACAGCTACAGTAGGTAAAAACCACCACACAAATATAGCATATCTGTCAAACATAAAGATCAGATTTAAGGCTTTTCAAGAATTTATCGGGAATACGGTAGAGTTATTACACAGTCTTTGCCCACAAATGGTTTACACCCTGAAAAATCTTATTGCAGCAAGCTGCTTCAGCTCTGTTGGGTTTTGTCACCAATCCACTTCTTATTCAGCAGGTAATTACATGTGAGCAGGATTCCAGCACATTGCATGATTGTCACTTATTTGCAGGGCTTTTTGCAAGACATACAACACATTCACAAGGAAGAACCTTTGCTCTGCAACAACTGATGCCAGTGGGTGCAGGGAGATGTCAACTAAAATGGCAATAATAATAATAATAACAACAACAATAATAATAATAATCCCCTTGTCATGAAACTCATAACACCCAGAGAACATGGTACTGAGAAATAACATATCATGTTGAAGTCACATGAAATACTTCTGTGTCAACAGGTCACAGACAGTTTAAGACCTGGACTTTAAAAATGTTCATTTATAAGACCAAGTTTTCTGCCTAAACTCTGACAATAGGTAGCTATGCAGAAGCTAGAGTCCTGGAAAAGGAAATTATCAACCTATGCAATGCTCCAAATAGGAATCCCATAGGATAAACTGCAAATCTGCATGGCAGTATATGCTTCAAGTCAAACCAAACAAAACCAAATCAAATGAATATTTAGGATGCCAGTCTTTCCTTAGTTGCATCTTGGCATTGACAGATACAGTATCAAATATATAAAACTGAAAAAATATTTTGAAAAAGAAAAAAGATTTAAAAATATTAATCTTACTGCACTTAACACGAGAAAAACAAAACAAAACAAAACAAAACACAACAATTATTTCTATGTGACTCCTTGACTCAACAAGGAATTTCCATTGGCCATCCTTATCAAAAAAGAGTCTGTAATCCATAAACCAGTGATTTAATCAAATTAACGAATTTTTAAAAAAGCAGTGCCTCAAAGCTTCCTTACTGATCAGTACCCTCCACCCTACTATTGAAATTTTTAAAGAAATAGAGAGGAACAATGAAGATGAGAAATTAAAGCATTATGGCTCCCCATCATTTTACAGAAGTAATACAAGCTGATAGGGGTGCTTTGGCAGAGCCAGTCCCACAGTTCCCCTCACCACGATCTCTCTGTTCACAGCCCACACCCCTTAACCAGCAATTGCCACCTCTTGCCAGGACAAATAACCAGTTTTGCTTCTCCACCCTGCAGAAACCCATCATGTTCGCTAGGCTCACCCAGGCAGAATCAAACTGCACTCATCACCAATGAAAAATACCAAAACCACCCTTTACTTTTTAGTTTTTGTTTGAAGTTGCTCCCAAGGAGGTCTGATTTCCTGAGGTGTATTTAGTGTCTGCAGAGCAAGGATGATATTGGGGGGCACCAATGGCTGAGAAGGCAGCAGCAGCACAGCATGAGATGGATGTAGGTGGAGTAACTTCCATGTGCAAAGGCAGCTTAATCCAAAGCTTATCAACAGAGAGAGGTGAGAATCATAGATGGCATTAAAAGGTGTTAGAGAATAAATGGTTACCTTTTGCTAAGGCCAATACAAATGTCTCTCCAGAGGCAGATGACTTGGGGGTTGAGGTTGGTCTGACCTTGTACAGCTGAAGTTAATGAAAAGGAGCTTTGCCACCAAGTTCAAGAGGGCAGGATGAAGGCATGGGCAGGAGGAGCTCTGATGTCAGGCACCCAGAATTCAGCCTCTCCAGAAATGAACTTCCCTTTCTAACCCCCTGTCAGAGCAGAAAGCTGCAAAAGCTTGCTTATGGTTAAAAGGGGGAGGGGAGGATAATTGTGGTAATCTTCAAAGGATTTGTTTTAATTTTTGCTGAAAGGACAGCAAGTCTTTCCTTGTTTGAACATATGGCTTTTGGGAAGAGGGCTCCGAGTTATTTCATTACTGCTCTTTTGAAATTTTGCTGATTATCAGGAACAAATATGGCCTTAACACCAGAGCTGTGATGAAGAGAGATGACTTCCTTGTAAAGCTCCTCATTGTTTGCATCCTAGTAATTATTCAGCAAATAGATTCCACCTGTTGTACTTCACGCAGCACATACAGATGGGACTGAAATATATCCTGGATTTATATTTTATTTGGACTAACAAAGCCAGGATTTGAATTCAAGGGGCAGTGAAGGAACTAAGACTGTTCTGCATCAGAGATTTGGAAAAAGAAATACAGGGCTTTGGCTGTGGCCCTTCTCCTCAGATTATCTCCAAATACTTTACACAGTGCCTCCTCCTAAGGAAAGCAGGAGCGATCAAATCCATTACACTCTGCTGCTGAACCCTCAGGGCTCCTTCTTAACACATTTCTTTAACTTCCTGTAATTTATTTTTTACATTAAAATCACTGGCAATATTTTGACCATCTTCTGCTTTAACTCCAAACCATGATGAAGGCACATTTGACTGCTAAAACAGTATTACACAGTATCTGTCATCCAGATTGGACAGTAACTTATTAGACCCTGTTTTATTGAGAGTCTGCATGTCGGCATTTTGTTTTTATACCTTGCATGTGTTTTTAGTGTTGAACTTGGCTTTTCCACGAGTCTTATAAAAAGCACAAAGACTGAAATCCTGTCCCTGCCGAAGTAATAGGATTTTTGTCGCTGATATCCACAGGGTAGGATTTCAACCCAGATTACTAACAGATTTGGGTTTTTAACAAAAATTTCAATTTCTGTCTCTCCAACGTGCACCTTTTGACTGGAGAGGTCAGTACTCCAGAGGACTGGAGAGGGAGGAAAAAAAGTTGGGAAGAAATACTACTATTAAAATCACAATCTAGACAACAACCCTGTGCATGTGCATGCACACCCACCTCTAGAAGAGCTGCAGAGAGCACATGGAGTCACACAAGGTCTGACACCCCAACTAAGAGAACAGCAGTTTTAGACCTGGGATCTCTAAATCCCTGAGGATATATCCAGTATCTTAGAGGTTCTAAACAGTGCAGACAAAGAACACTTAATGCCGATTCCCTAACCATATAAAAAATATGTTTTCTACCTTCTGTCACTCTACAGGATACAGCATTCTAGATTTTGGTCTTCAATATATGTACACATGGTATATATAAGCAAACATAACAGGGTGGCAATATCCATGTGGAAAAGTGCTGCATCATATAGTAAATTATTTTACTGAACATATCCCCTTTGCTTTTGCCTGGTAACTTTTGGTCCTTTTCAGTTTCAATGCAGTTGATGTCCTTTCTAAAGCTGTGCATTGTAATTCTATGAAAAGCAATGAGGGTTGGGAAAGAGGTCATCTTCTCCCTGCTCTATGCAGGAAGGGACAACTCTGGGAATCTAGCTTCTTTGTTGCTGTAAAAGTTTAACAACTACCTTCAGCTCCACCAGTGAGCACTAAAGGTTTGGTGTGCCCACCAGTTAAAACTTGAAGGTTATGACATCAAACCTTGTAAGAGAAAAGTTCTTAGGTCATTTCTAAAGGTGTTTTGCTGTTTAATAAGCATACCTCCTCACTCTGCAGGAGCAGGATTTTGGAAAAAAAAGTCACAATAAAACTTAAAGCCCTCCAAAAGATTCTTAAATAGCTTTTCTATAACCCATATGGCATATAAATGAATACAGGATAGTGTTGTGTAACAAGTTTATTGGTATACAGTTGGTATGGCCAGATTACTTGTCCTTTTAGTGTGTAACCTTAGACTGCAGCCATCTTAAATGCTTGCTGATAAATCCTAAATGTACCAGTCCACGGTGTGTCATTTGTTCTTCATACATACACTTCTCTTGGAGTATGTAAGTAGATATTTACATATAAAATTCTGATGGGGCACAAAGGATTCGATTAATGCATTCCTTTGTAAACCCACCAAACCCACTATGTTTTCTATCACTGATGAAACCTCTAAGCTTTTAAACTCACAAATGTATTTTAACAATTGTAAAGCTGCTGTTATGGCCTGTGAAAGTTCCCGGTCTGGTAACAATGGAAACTGGAGTCTTATGTTTATCTTCAGGCCAGAACGGATGGAGGCAGCAACAGTATATGCTTTCCTAAACTGACCTGCTAATGACCTGAATTCTGCCCTGAGGGGTTAGTATCCCTTGGAGTAAGAGGATATTTAGCTCTGATGCCTGTTCAACCCACTCATTTAAAAGAAATTGCCTCATCCAAGCTAAGGGGTTTAGATCCTCTTCAAAATTAATCATTTATGCATGTTATTTCAGAAACATAGATGTTAGTTATGAAAAATATATCATTAAAACCTGAGCAGTCTTGTACCACAAAAATTAATATGGCCAGTGCCAAATGTTGAAGAAAACTTCAGTACCACAAAGACTTGACTGCTTATTCCTTTCAACAGTCCAACTTCAGTGCATCTGTTTTGTGCATCAGCCATTCTTGTGTCTCTGCTGAATCAAGGCCATCCAGGGATACCTCTAAGTTCCTCACTGACTACCTTCCTCCCTTAGAAGGAGGGAGCAAGCAGTTTGGATTAAATAGAGTGACTTCATTCCCTCTTTGGATAAAGGTGATCTGTCCTGAAGTCATAATAAATTCAACTACACTAAATAACTATTTTGTTTTATCATATACATGTGCATTTTAAATGTTTCTGATCAAGCTCAGAGAAAGAAAAGGGCACAGCATGGCTATTTCCATGATATCCTTTCACACATGTGGAGATTACTGACACAGCGTTCCAGAAGGACTGTATAATTTGGGAAACCCCAAGATGTTTTGAGCACTTACAGACACAAACATGCAGCCTCACCAAGCATTACCAAAATACCACACTCTCTAATTTTCTTCATTATCACAGAGTAATGATATAACCAGGAATCCTACATCCTGGAGTCTGTGCTCTCTTCTTTATCTCTGTGTACATCTGCCACTCAGTGTTGTCCAAATTAAGAGCAGTACTTGCTATTATTCAATTACAGGTTTTCCTTGAATGCTAATCCCCTGGGAATCTGGCATCCCAGTTCAGAGCAAATCCTGTTCATGCACACACTCAAAACAAGAACCCAGTTTACCATTTTGCAAAAACATCAACAAGAAGAATTAAGGTTACAATAAAATAGCATGTTTATTTAAGTTTCTCAGCATAATTCCCTTCCAGATAAAATCACCAGCCTGAAAAAAGTCACAAAAAAAGCTTGCTGAAATTTTGCACCTAGATAATTTCAATGTCTTGGAAAAAACTGTCCCTCTCCAATTCCCTTTCCACTCCCTCAACCCCCTCCAATGGAAGAAAATAGGTTTATATTTTAAACATTAACTTCCAGGTAAATTCTGCTCTGCAGATCTAAATAATTCTTCCTTGGGATATTCCACACCTCCAGAGGCAACATTGGCCTTCTTCAGCATGTAGCAAAATTTAAAATAAAAATAATAATAAAAAAGTAGTGCCACACACATGGCTAGGTGTAAATCTACCTGCCACCACATTCATCATATATAACTGTAGAAAAGTATTTAGCAGTAAAGCCTTTCTTGAAGATTTTACAGTAATTTCCTTGCTCCTAGACAACTTTTCAAACTTACAGTCTCAACTGCCTCTGAAGTTCTGTGACTCCTAGAAAGTTCATTTAAAGAAATTATTTGCTACTGCACATAAAAAGCACGCTATGTACCTAACTGCTCTAAGGCTGTAAAGACAACAAGTACTAATAAATCATAATAGTTGAGGAGATCAAAGCTTGCTCTTTACAGTTTTGCTCACTTGAACCTATACCAGGCATGAAGCTAGGTTATCCCAACATCTGGGATGAGGATCAAACCAGAGCACCTGTGGCTTTCCAGCAGGATGCACCTAATGCTCCTGCACCAGTGGGAGAAACAACTCCTCATCTCCTAACAGACAGACAATGTTTCTGCCTTGCTCACTTCTACCAGCCACCACCTACTCCTATCTATCTGCTCCTATCCTATCTGCTCTGACTGATTCAGAAATGGGTGCAGCCTGGGCCCACCAGAGCCGTGACCTGGAGCCTTGGGTGCTGAGCAGAAGTGGGAACATACCTGGACACCCCTACAGCACTGCAGACAACAAAAACTCACAAGCTGTTGCTCAAAGCCCCCACCAGCCAAAGGCCTGCAGCAGCACTTCTGGAAACATGCCCAGGCAGGTGGCCTGCACCTCTTAGCAGTTGGAGATCCCAAGGCGGTCAGTTACCTTTATCCTGGCAGCTCCAACCCAGGGATGTTGCAGGGCCTGACTGGTGCCAGTGTGTACCTACCTCTGGATTCAGGTGCACTGTTAACAAAACTGTCTTTCCCACAGAGCCTGCAGAACAATACATTTTATATTCTAATGAAGTAATTATTAAAATAGGTAATTATTGAAATAACCGCATCAACTCCCAGTCATTAAAATCCTCCTAAACAGAACTGCATGATGGCTTAGGCTATTAGAAAGCTTGGCAGCCACCCAACGCCTACAATAGCTTCTAATTAATTGATCTCACCTCTAATCTGCTATTGTTAGCCTAGTGCTGATCATTTGTTTGGCCTACAGATCCTATTGCCCCTTTCATTTGATTGTATTTGTTACTGTACCCTCTCTATCTCTTTCAATTAAGCACAGGTTAAGTGGTTCAACCGCAAGAGAATAGGAGATAATGGCACCAATCAAAGTAATCTCTTTAATTTGCTAAATGGATTACAGGGAAACCCCAGCCAAAGTGAAGTCATAGCTGGTGGCCTTCACTTGAACTATACACAAAGAGTATCTAATTATTAACCCACCACATGCCAAACTTTACAGATATCCAATAAAACAACACAGCAGTCTCATACTAGTGAGGTTGCTCTCGTTACAGGGTTTTCCACTGTAAAATTACTTTGTCTGCAAAATCCTTGTTTCAGTGTCTTTCCAAGCACACCATACGCTGCACTTTCAAGTGCAACATATCTAGATATAACAATCAAAACAGTGCACTGCATACCAGTCAAGGGAGTGGATTTATAATCTCTTTAAGGACATGCTCCTGGTAGAGTTCATTTTTCATATTTGTACTATAAATGCAAATGCAGCTTTGCAGCTAGTATTGCTTCTGCTGACTGAAGAAGTTTTAATATTAAATAAGCTTTATCCCTAAACTGGCAAGGGGGTTTCTTCCCTCTGTCCTCTTTCCTCTGAAGTGTTTTTGAGCAAGCTGTCTGGCAACAGAGCTTCACACCCAGTACTTTGGCTGTGCGTGTCCTTGGCTAATCAGTCAGGCAGTGAATTCAAGAATGTGAGCTGCATGAGACAGAGGGTCATTTCGTTGCAATGACAAGGAGAGTGGGGCATCAGAAAGAAAAAAGGTAGGAGGGGACAACAAAATTCCATGCCGAAGGAAACTCAGCTCGTTGGAGAAGCAGAATTTCTTGGGAGCAGTTCTATCTCTGCCTTTCCATAATAAAATGTTTTTAATAGTGACAAAACAGAGATTACCAGGTACAAATCTGCTGCTCCTGGCAGAATTCAACTTGCATCAGATGATGGGCCAGTGAAACAGAATATGGTATCATTTTGCACTTCCATTTTGCCTGTGGTTGGTTGCTTTCAAATAGAATGATTACGTTAGCCTCAAGCAGAACGTCTAAGTGAAATCTCAATATTAACTTAAAGGAAAGTGAGTTATATGGAGAAATAATAGCCCATATTCCAGGCTGGATGACTTCAGATCCTACAAAAAGTCCATTAAAATGGAACAGAACTTGTACTTTCCAAGACTGACACCCGGCCCACAAGACAGCACTTATTTCCAACATTCACTGCAGTTGTCTTGTAAAGTCAAGAGCTGCACTTTTAATTTCTGACTTAGCTTTTTGCATCCTCACTTGTTGGGGCACCAGAGCTTTTGTACTAGGATTGTCAACTCTACACTGGTTCCAGGTTGTTTCCATGCAATACAGGCACGAACAAAGAAATTATATATATCCATCTCCAAATTTCCAGCAACGCTCCCAACACAGCATGCCTCTGCTCCAACAAGATGTCATATTTCATAACATGTTTTTGTTTGCATGGTAACTAGCCAGTAACTTGGCATTCTTCTGCTGCGCTGTGTTTCAACACCAGTTCAAGCACTAACTGCTTAAAGCTGAGTACATACTTCCTGCATTATTGAATTAGCAACTACATACACACACTATAAACTTCAGCAAAGTCCTTGCAGCAACTGTTTGTATAGCAGGTATGGCTCCACATGAAAATCATAGCTGACTCCAGGTTTGTCACCCACAGTCACCTAAAGGTACGCACACAAGGAACCTCCTTGCTCTCAACATGTTGAGCATTTTGAAAAAAAAATAAGTTCTTTCTGGGTGCTGTTTGGGGAAAAGTGAGATGTTCTTTTTTCACTCCCTAGACCTCAGCCTCACTATACACTGCCCGGCTTACTATATCCTGGCCTGAGGCACCCAGGACATCTCCATAGGCTGACTCCACTACTCCACTCATCCAGCCAGCAAAATCAGGGGCTATTCTCCACAGGATGTGGGACCTGGTCTGGCTCACTAGAGAAGCACTGCAGCACCAGCAGCTGCAACCAGCAAGGGACTGAGAACCAGCCTGGGGGACAGGATGCCTCAGCCACCATGTCATCTGCCAGATAATACTTGTCCTCCTCTTTTTACATATAGCATGCAAACAGATCAAAAAGATCTGGAGCATGACCTCCAGCTCATTTCCATTTTTACCTCTAACAAGTCCTTATGGAGATGCACTTTCTGCCCACAGCAATCCATTGTGCCTGTGTATACACACCTGACCTAAAAATACATGGCTGGCTGACACCTTCAAGCATGGAGGAAATCAAATGCCTAAATTTCCAAATGCCTTTGCCATTTGAGAGCACACGTAAGGCTATATTCTGCTTTCCAGCTGTCGCAGCTCAAACAACCTTAATGGATTTAACAGCACAGATAAAAACAGCCTTCCAGACTCTACCCAGGAAAGAATATTTTGCTATTTTAAATTATCCTATTTTTCAGGTAATTCATAAAGATTAAACTGGGCAAAAGGGAAGGTGGAAGCTTACCCAGTAGTATTGTCGGGTTGGACAATATTCAGAAAGCTCAAGCTTTAGGGATCTGTGGTGCTGATTCAGCCCATTCACAGAGCCAGGGGTCAACCCACAGCTCTACTTCTCTGGAATGCAGAAATATTTATTCACATCTGGAAACAGCCCATCTGCACTGGAAACTTTTCTAGCATTTTCTCTCCTATTATGATACAAAAGGTACCAAGCAATCCTTTTTTCTTCTTAATTGTTCTTCTATTTATCCAGCAGTCTTCCCTTCCATTTATATAGCTACATTAAATAAGCAAGTCATGCCTGTTAGGAAGTAAATCAAAATGCTTTGAAATCTGCCAGAGTGGGTACCAATAACACAAATTGATACATAAATATTGAGGCCCTAGTAATCCTCCCTCAACAAGTGAGCCAAATAAGAAACCAGGTGAAGCCCTCCCTTTTTAATTCTGCTGAACTCTTGCTAATAGCACGGAGGCACCCCAGCACACAAAAGTCCCTGGCTCGAGTGACGGTTTTCAACACCACCTTAATTAAACCCGCTCCAAGCAAATTTAATCAGCGCAGTGAACAAAATGGCTTCTGAAAGCAGGGAGCACTTTACATCAGGGTTTGCAGCACAACTGTCAACAGTGCTGAGAAAACATTTTGCTAAGCATCAGTGGTGACTTCTGGTTACAAAGAAAATAATTCCTATTGTAACTCTTCGAGCAAACCACTTTAGAAAGATCCTGAGGAAAGTGAACACAGGGAAGACACTTTCCCACCAGCATCCCATCCCTTCCAGTTTCAAGAGGAAATTCTCTGAGCGTCTGAAATCCGCCCCTGTGTTTAATGTCAGTGGTAATATTCCAGGACTTAAATTCAGATCACAGACAAATCTATTCCTCTTTTTCCTGCTCTTTCTTAAGTGTCTGCTTACGGTCAGGGCAGAAGACAGATTGCTGAGCCAGAAGGACCCTGAGTCTGAGCTGGCACAGCCTTTCTTACACTCACTGCAGCATGTTTCCTACACTACCCTCTCACAGGCAGTACAGAAACTATTTGCTCTTTCTTTCTTTTGGCTATTATTTAGGTAATTACACTAGGAACTGTACCAAGCAAATGGTTTCCTCCCCTATTGATGCAAAACAAGTCTCAAGACTGATGATAATTCCACTGCCTTGCTATACAAATAACGTAAATCTCACTGATGGATATTTTGCATGATCTCTGATTGAAAACAGCCTTGGAAAAATACAACTATCTAAGTCCTCTCTTCTCTAAACCCAAACTACTGTGGAAGCAAACAAAAAGCAATTCTTTTGTAGAGCAAACTACAACAGCACCATTAAGCAAAGCCCCAAGGTAGATATTTCTATTAATTTCTGTGTCCAGCAGCACAGGCAGATCTGCTGAAGAGTTGCCCTCCCTCCTCCATGCCACCAGCCAAAGGTGTGCTGGGCAAAAAGCACAGGACTCCTCTTGCATCCCATCTGCTGTGAAAAATAGCTGTTATTGGCAACAAGGGCAGGCAAATAAAGAGGAGATGTAAGGCAGTGCTGCAAACTCTGATCTCCTACTCCCAGAGACGATAAGGAGAATGGAGACACCAACCTATGACAGAGCTGGGTCTCTTCCTGCACATCGTTGGAGCCAGTTGGCATTCCCATGGTTTTGCTGCTGTGTACCCCATTAAAATGGATGTCCTTAGGGACTACAGCCCTGTTGCCTTTTCTCAGAAGGGATTTGTCTTCTGCACTCACTGCAGACACAGATTCCCAAATGTAGAGTGTTAGAGAGGACACCTAAAGGCACAGTTACATCCAGACAATAAAGTTTCATCTCAAACAGTTTTGGTCAAATGCGAAGATGAACATACACATAGATCATCAACAGAAAAGCCCTTTGCAAGGACTGCTTTTAGCAGCCAAGTGTAAAAAAACCAAGAAATTTGCAAAAAAACCCTCCAAACCAATTCAAACAAACAGTAGTAAAAAAAAAAATTGTCTTTAAACTTCTGCGGATAAGTCAAATATCCCATCTCTCCATCAATAAGTGCAGACTTCTTTACAGGCCCTATACAAATTCCTATGCTTTTCAGGCAATGAATATGTAAAAAATTTAATACTACTTCAGTAGGAGTTAAACACAAATGAAAATACCTCATGTCTAGAGCACTCTGCCAGAAACTATCTTCTAAAAATCTCCAATTTAAACTTAGGCTTATGACATGCCTGGTTACTACTGCAATCCCAAAGTAATGGGAAACGCAGGACAAAATGCAAGCTTTGGTGCCTTTTCTACTAAACCTCAAAAAAAATCTGTGAAAAATATCTCCTTCTTGAGGGGTGTAGCCTTCCCTCCTAATATTCAATTTTAATCTGGAGAGGAAAAATGTTTTCCTAGCTCAGGACCACCAGATTTTTTTCTTTCTCCAAGTAAAAGTGTTCTCTAAATATGACCCAAATTATCAGGTAATTTTGCTTCAACCTAAACTTAATTGTTTCAGCAAATCAACCCTTTGCAATTTGCAGTCGTCATAATGCCACCACACTGTCTGCACGTATTATTTACACAGTAGCAAATACAATGCAGTTAGAATCTGCTCAGAGTTTTTAGACTGAGGATACACAGAAAAGCTGCACAGTCCCACAGGGCCCTCCAGGCTGCCTGGTTTGGCTGGAAGTGAAGCAGCATCTAGTGCTAGCCAAGGAAATACTATCACTCAAAGACACTGAAATAGCCATGGAAAGAAGACACCATGCAATAACACAGCACTCCTATAGCTCTACTGTAGAAAAGTACCTCTCTTCAAAACTCTTACAGAAAAATCAGAATTGCTCAGTAAAATATTTTGGATTACTAATCAGAATGGAAAACAAACACCAAACCTTTTACAGCTTCAGCAGAGCATGTAATATAACTTTTTTTTTAAAAAAAAAAAAAGCTAAGCACTTTCAATCCTCAAGCTTTAAATACACTATTCATGCGATTTCCTAAACAAAATTTAAATCCATCAGTATTTCAACAGTTCCCTAAATTAATAAGCTATACTATTTTATAAAAATCCACTCAAACAATAGAAAAACAGAAAGTGAATGGTGTCAATTAGACATTAGCTCAAAGTCCTGATGTATATTAAAATCTAAAACATATCTAGAAGTTAAGACTTTAGAAAAATATTAATATGAAATACCTATGAGTACAACCTTTGAGGAAAAATAATGTGTTAAGCCAAGTACATATGGAAGCATCTAAAATTACAAGCTCTTATTCCAACTCCTGGTTATTCAGTAGCTAATCTGCACTGGAAGAAGGTAACTAAATACAAATGAATTGTTAAGAAAAACACCCAGTATTTGCTTGAATATTTAACAGCTGGAACAGCTGGACTGGATTACTGAACAATGAAATTCAGTGTGCAGTCAGGTAGCAAGGCAAGAAAGCTCCCTGAACAAAGCCACAGCAGAAGGAAATAAAATAATAAGCATTTATAACAATCATTTTTTCTTCTTCTTAACCAGCTATTGAATCTCACACTGAATGTCCCATTTCATAAATACATGTGAATCAAATCAACACGTCTAGAAGCCCGTTTTAAAGGTTTTTAAAGGCTTCTTAATTTCATTTTATAGTGACAAGATAAAATGGGATTTCTTTTTTC
This sequence comes from Hylia prasina, assembly GCA_013397195.1. Lineage (NCBI taxonomy): Eukaryota > Metazoa > Chordata > Aves > Passeriformes > Sylviidae > Hylia > Hylia prasina. The sequence goes on from VYXD01005829.1 coordinate 282,254, forward strand.
TTTAATTGAACATGTTGGATTCCCAGGGCTGGAAAGATGCTAAATTTCATCTATTTATTTATTTATTTGAAAGTATATGAAATCTCAGGAAATTTTTCAATCACCCCTTATCTACACTGGCTGGTATCGCTGAAAGCAAGAGGCTTATCTCAGATATTGACCCAGGACAGTTTTATTGAAATTGTGTGAACTTGCTCTGATAGTCTCTGAAATATACGAAAGTGCAGTATAAGCACAGAGGCCTGGAACAATTCCTGAGGGACATGGGACTGCAATATGCAAAGGTGTCTCTGGACAAGGGGTTGTAGCTCAGCCATGGAGAGCAGTGGGGATAAAGGGAACCATTTTTCATCTTTCTAGTTCTGGTCCCCACAAGCTCGAGGATCATCTCTTCATCAGATGACAGCAAATGAGATCCACTCCCCCTAATTCAGATGGACTCTCTTGCACAGGTATATTACACACAAGTATTATTCTTTAAATCTTGCTTAAATAAGAGCTGTCCGATGTCAATTCCATTTGCAAACTCTCAAAAGCATCTTTTTCTTTCCAGCTCAAGGAAGCTGAATGCTTATTTTACAAGGACTGCAGCCCTGGTGTCTAAAACCTGGATTCCCTTTTGATCTGCAGCGCTATTTTGATTTGAACCTTCTTCTCCCCAGCAATGGACTCAATGATCCTTCCACTGCCAACTTCTGCCTCCAGCTGCCTCGTTTTCCCGATTCAGTGAAACATCTGCTGTCAAGTGGCCCTTCTGGTATCCATATCACTGCAATAGTCAGGCAGCCAGGGCCAGGAGTACAGGGTAGACATCCCAACAGACTGATCACCAATCAAACAATGTGAGTGACCAAGTTCAATCTTGACAAACTTTTCTTAGAGGGAGCCAACACCTCATCAGGATGACCAAAACCTTGGAAAACACAGCAGTATGGAAGACACTGTCAAGTTCAGGCAGTTGATGCTGTGCCAAAAGACCCATCAGAGCTGCTTCAGATCCTCAAGTGGAATTCCTTTATGTTCAGGCACTGACTTGTCTTGCCAAATATTTCTAATGCGATTTGCATACCTCAGAAAAGATCCCAAACTTTGCAAGTTAAGCCAAAACACAAGCCCAGCCAAAGCCTCCACCTGCGCAAAATGTTTATTTTTAGCAGCTGCAGACTTAGGGGAGCCTGGCAATAAATTTGACCTGCAGCTGCTCATCATGCCAACGCTGTGTCAACAAATGGCAAGCTGGCAACCAACACATTAAACACAGCACTATCTGATTTACTCAATGCATTCCTGATCAGAGGGGAGACAAATGGTGATACATGCTGGAGACCCAGATTTAGGGGAGGCTCCTGTTTGTCCATTTGAGAAAGATCTGGCTTGGGATGCCTTATTTTCTTGTTGACTAGTTCCATCCATGCCCATTCATGTATTGTCTGTTTACTATTTTGCAAAGGAAGTTGGTGCTTAACAACAGATGTTTGATCACAAATTTTCCATTGGATTTCACTGTGAGCAGGGGAAAATGAAACAAAACACTGCAAAAGTGTAGATGCAACTCACATCCACAGACCTCTCACTTTACTGTAGTCTTGATGGGAGTGCACCCTGGGTGCACTGGTGGGATGGTGCATCCAGGCAGCATGTGCAGCTGAACAGCTGTGCAGTTCCTTCTTCTCCCACCAGCAATGCCAAAGAAGGAAGCAAGGACCAAGCATGTTGGGCAAATGAGAAGCCTACAGCATTCCTCTGTGCCTTTCTTGGTCACGCAATGGCCTGGAAAGGGACTGGAGAGGGCTCTGGTGCGTGGGACAAGGCAGGAGGGAGGGGACAGTGTTTCTCAGTAGGAATGTAACAGTGACAAGCAAGGAGGGAAAAGACAGGGAGTAGGACAGTCTTCGTGCTCAGGTCTGGGGCAAAGGAGTGAGGGAAGACAAAAGCCCATGGCTGTGATCCATTCAGTTGCTGTACAGCTGAGACAACCTGAGCCAGCACCAGTTTTGCCTTTTCTCAGGCCAAAGGGACACAAATACATATGGAAACAAGACCTTTGATCGGGTCTATCACATATGCAGGATCTTGCACTATCCACTGGCTAACCCTCAGAGATTTACTGACTCAGCCCAAACCCCAGCAGGGTTTGGAAAGCACCATTGATCCCATGGGCTGAGTCAGCCAGTGCAGCACTGCTCACAGGAAGGCTCAGGGGCCGTCACCTCCTGTTCCCAGAGCAAGAGTGTGATGGGGAGGTGAAATATTTGATTTCAGGTAATGGAGAGGTTGTCAGCTGCTCTCTTTTTTTTTTCCAACATCCTTGCCAGATTATTCACAACTAAATTTAAATGGAGAACAACAGTTTCACAGGTGAAACAAATAGGAGGCCAGGCTGCATGTCACGTTGTTACCTTTGCTGCCTTGGCTAAGTGAGGCAGTTTTTTTAATTCTGCTGTGCTCAGTGATGATCAATGTGCAGCAGGGTTCGGCTGGTGAGGAGGCACCACTCATGGCACCTCTGCTGGGCACAGGCTTGCCCAAGGACCAAGGGGACTCGTGGTCCGAGGGTTAAATGCCAGCTTTTCTCCCAGCTAAGAAAAACTTCCCTGCACAGAAAGCAGGAATGACACACAACCTTCACATAACCCGACCCCTCTGGGCACATACCTTCAACAGACAGCTAAAAAAAATAATAATTTTAAAGCTCTTTATCTGATAGACAAGTTGTTATTATACTGAAAGAAGGGAAATATCAGAGACAAAATCCTGAACAGTGCTGACTACCCACAAATCCCATTAAATGAGTTTTAAAAAAAGGCCAAGACAACAATGAAACTCTTCACCCTTAATCCTGGATTTATACATGTGTTGTAATTAAATATAAATTGAATTTCAAAGCCATTTCAAATAAAAGAGCAGCTAAAGAAGCAGTGCGATAGAGAAATCTATATATAAACGTCAGTTATAGGAATACCTACTCAGTGCCAAAATAATATAACCACTAACTAAGCTGAATACCCTGTTAGACAACACTGGCCAAGTTTTTGTAAATTTGGTAAAGCAATGGTACTTCAGAAGAAACATAAGAAAACAAAGGCCTGGCGGGGGGAAGAGCTTCCATATTACAACTGTTAACTCAAAAAAGAAATTGGGAAGAGCCATCCCTCTTTGAAATCCACTGTTGTGTTCTGTTTTCCAAACACCTGCTGAAGGTATTTTTGGCCCCCAGACCACAGGTCTGATTTTGGCCATCCACTGTTAGCTTATCAAATAATTGGTGTGTTTTATCATCCTTTCTTTGCAAGATGAGAGGAGAGGAAGGTAGCAAGGAGAGATGCCTCTGGCTGAACACAAGGGAGGACACTTTCTGCAAGAAGCCAGGCAGATCTCCAGACAGTGGCCATGCAAACCTCCCCCCAGTCAGATCCAGACTGGAAAAAGCTGGGAGTGGGCTGGGCTAATCTCAGAGCTGGCCCGCCTTCCAGCAGAGAACCTGATTGGAGTCTTCACGGGGTTCCCTCCCACCTGATATGTAGGAGATGGCACATGCTCCATGGGGTTGGCAGCCTCAGATCAGAGCTTGGAACACCCAGGTTTAGTTTCCAGCTCTGCCACAAATTCCACATGTTACCCTGGGCTGGGAAACCTAATCCCTGTGCTTTCCTTCTCCATTACCTCGGCTCTTCCTATTTGTCCATCTCCTCATTAAATGTTGAACTCTAAAAGCAGGGGCTGTGTGTTCATATGGTGTTTCAAGCAGTGTGGCTTGAGAGGATTTGGCACATTCATGTGCAGTGAAATAAATCAATCAATAGAAGAGATGCATTACAGCATAGCATGGGCAGAGACATCTACTACAGGGTCTACCTTTAGTTTCTTGATTTGTTTCCAAGAATCTTAAGGATAATTTTGTTTAAGTATGTAATGAAAGATTAGGGCTAAATCTGTAATACACATGAAAATGAAGTTATGCCATGCAATGAATAGTTATTGTTCTCCTCCTAGTAAAAAGTTTATTGCACACAAAATCATTCTGGAGGCATGGGTAGCTATTAAAATGCCTACACACCTAATTCTGGTTTCATGGCTGCACAAAGCAGTGGCTTTGTGCATCCTTCTGCAAGATGCCAAAAATAAATGGCAGTTGTTTTCTGGGGGGAAAAAAAAAAAAAAAGGGAGGCAAACCAACCGCTCTCGTTTGTTTCAGCTGAGCTACTGTACAGCAAGAATGAACTGTGCCTGCTGCCTCTTCCAGCTGTCAGTGGCTCACCAACACCACACCTTCCCTGCCTGCCTGCTGCCAAACCCGACCTCTTGGGTCCTTCTAAGTAACCACTGGCATCATTTTGGTGCAAACCCTCTGCCACCCCATTGGCAGAGGAAACCAGCATGGCAGGAAACCTGCTGGAAATGACAGTGACAAATGTTCCAGCACTGAACAGCAAAACCACAGACTCTCTTAAACCAGCCCTTCAGTGCCTATATTTTAATTTTAATGGTGAATGTTATGGAAGAGACACATTGGAAGAGCAATAAATAATCAGTTATTGTACCCAGTCTTTCATTTTTGAATAGTTAAGGAGATTAATGTACTCATCTCCATTACTACTCTGAGCTATCCTGAAATGAAACCTCAGGCAGAGCAACTTCTCCATGGGCATGGATGTACCAAACCGCGGGCATGCTTTGCCACATGCCTCCACAATACATACTGCAGCAATCTTGTTTGGATTGTCTTCTCTAAATAAAAGGTAGATCAATAAATAAATTTAACTAGCACATTAGAATAGCCATTATTTGCTCTGACACATAATGACAGAAATGAAACAACTTCAAAAGATATTTGCTCAATTAACACAAGACTTTATAATGGCACTAGAATAAGATCTTATCACAGATCTAAATAGCCTGGATTGCAATTTCTCTCTGACACATACTGGCATGCTCCTGACAGTCATACTATCATTAGAGGGATCTGTCTGCACTTCCAAGATATCCCTAATCCCCTGTTTAGAATATTTAATAACTACAGCAAATCAGCACACCATACTTCAGAGATAATTCCCATAAGGACAGAGGGCTGTATTGCTGCAGCCTATTCTTCTAGCTGTTCCCACTCAAACTTCTCAGCATTTCCCTGTGGAAAAGTCAAAAGACCTGGCTTTGTTATGAGTAGATCTGGCACTGTCAGGTATCCATAGCTGCAGACCTTGAAATGCCATCAACACAGAGCAAACATAATGCTGGATTATGCAGTTCTCCTTTGTGCCTACAGCTGAATCAGCAGCCCTGTTTGGCCATGTGGTACATACAGGTACCACATGAAGAACAACTCTAAAAAGAAAAAAAAAATTTAAGGAAATTTAGCACAAAAAAGATTAATCTCTTCAGTATATTTTTGTTGTTAAAATCTCTAATAGAATATTTTACAAGGGAAAATCACAAAAGTTGTTCTTCAGAGCAGTCACCTCCACTGTGTCTCTAACCAAACTGCAGAATAATTTTTCAATGAAACCATGAACCAGTTTTACTTCAGGCAAAAACACTGAGATTTTCCTTAAAAGACAGGCAAAATTACATAAATATGACCAAGATGCTGCAAGCCTTTCTTGTTAGGATACTAGCTGAAAAGCAGTCAATAAAGATCTCACATCTTCAATTTGTCTCATCTCTTTTAAGAAAGAAAACCTTCCTAGCAAAAAGCAGGAAAAATCCCTCAAAACAGCATTTTCCCAGGCTTGTAACAAAGTATAATTCTAAAACAGTTGGGTTAAAAAAAAAATCTTTATGGCAGCACCTATGACCTCACCCATAGGCAAAGGCAGAAGTCTGCCAAGACGGCAATTCTGTGCAACACATAGGTTCTTTTAATGTACAAATCAAATGCCTCATGCCAGTGCTCACTAGGGGTTGTGTTCAGCAAAAAACCCAGGCAGCTCTACTAGCTGCCACTTTTTAACATCCATAGATATCTAGGAAAAAAATGGTGTAACCGTAAGAAAAACAACAGGCATCTTTCATCCTAACTTGCTGTTAATTAACCTACTCTTATAATTTATTTCTTGGTAATTTTACAAAGAACCTAAGCAACTGTGAACTCAGTTCAAAAGCGGAAAAAAACCCCCTTTCTTTGAAGGTTTCTGTGAAATTCTATTGCATGTGCATGGAAAAAATAACCTTGTCAGTACAAAATGCCTTAAAGGAATCTCCCATCAAAACCCCAGTGAGGATGTAGACTCTTGACTGAAAAGAAGAGATCAGTGCAGTCTCTGGAGACAGTATCAAAGGCAGAGATGCTAAGCAACAGCAGATTTAGCAGATCTCTCACTTCCATCTCTTCACTCCAGGATGCCAGCCACCTCAAGAGACTAGCTCACATCAAACAGAGAAAACGATCAGCTGTAGGCTCGAAATTAAGCTTACACGGTTTCACAAAAGACCTGAGTGTTTCTGAGAGATAAATACACAGCTGAATTTTGAAGAAGGAGCATGCCGACCGCTGACGGCATCCTGCTCATCTCCATCAGCAGCTTTGACGGGAGCCATGGCAGAGTTCCATGTGTGCAGTGCTGAGGATGCTCCTGGCACCGACAGACTCCCGCTCACACAAACACCCTTGCCTTGTAATTCCCCAGGTAAATATGCAAACCACAAGGGCTTGACATCATTTATATACAGAACAGTTAAAATACAAGTTCAAAAGACACTGCTGAGAACGACCTGGATGGCAGGACAGAAAACACTACAACGTTTGGCACAGTGAAGGAAGAGATGCCAAGACATCATATAAATGCTGTAGTTTGTTCCAAGCATGGATCATGCCATAACAGCAACTTGAAACTCATGGGGGATGCAGATTCTTGATAACATTAAAGAAAATCTCCTACTTCTAAAAGCCAGTCTACATGCCATCACTTGGCAGGCATTTAAACTGAAAATCTTTACAGTTACAAATTAGTGGTTTTAAACACTTACTCAAAATACCTCTTGTTTTAAGGCAAAATCTGCTCTGATTCAACATAGAGGTATGGTGCTTCAGCAACTGAAAATCTGCTGTTTTTTAGGATTTTGTTCCTTTTTTTTTTTTTTTGTTCAGTAGAGCAGCATTGTCCCAGCTCTGGGTCACAACCAGCACTAAATATTTTCTAAGAACATTTTTCTAAGAAAAAAAGCTAGCTTTCCTCTTCCATGCTTGCATGATGCTGACTGATTAAACACTTGTCCTCTAAAATTGGAAATGTTGTTTTACATCAGGAAATCATAGAAGTTTTCATTTGTTTTGGCTTTCATTTGCAGCTTGCCTCTCTGAAAAATGATACAGGAAGTACCAAAACATACTGTACTTGCACTCTACATAAAGATAAGGACTATCAAAAATCTCTTCACTTATGATGGTTAACTTTTGCAGGAACAAATATATAAATAGCAATACTCTGAAACTGCCTTCTATTCACATATTCAAATCATTGCAAATTAGACAAGTTTATGATGTCTGGAACAGCACAGAATGAAAATCGCAACAGATCCCACCCCAATCTCACTGGGAAATTCTGTGTCAGCTGTTGGAGAACTGTCCTGCGTCATGGGGCAGTGCTTGGCAATGTTTCCTCCCACATAGGAGTGCTAGCTTATCAGCTGGCAGGTGGAGCAATTATCAGCTGGGGGGGTGGAGCAAGAAAAAAAAAAAAGGCAAGAAGAAGGGGGAAAAAAAGGAGAAAGTCTATTCCTTCACAAGACTTTAAATCTTGAAATTGCTGGCAGACCCCCATGAAGCTCCCAGCTTCTCTCCTGGTGAGAAATCCCACACAAGCAGGAATGACTTCCAAATGCAACGTGAATGGTAATGTTTTTAAAATATAAGCTTCTCCATGCCTCAGTTACCCAGCTGTAACATGGACACAATTATATGCCTTGCCACACTGAAGTTTTCTGAAAATAATAACGTATGTATTTGAGGCAACCAAACAAGATATGATAGGATTGCTTGTCCCACAAAGGTCTCAAAAAATTGTTATTATCTCAGAGAAAATTTTCAATTCCATGCAATACTCTCCAGCCATGACACAGTGAGTTAATTCCTAATTATTCACTGTGCTCGGATATATTTTTTATCACTTCTTTGATTCCTAGCTTTTCAAATACACCTCTTTTCTCAGTCATTTCCTCCAGGCAAAAATACTCCCCAGGTAAAGCGAAAACACGACATCAAATAGAAACCAAAATAGCAGGGAATGCTGGTGTACAGAGTGGTTATTGTGCTCGCTGTAATAGCCTCATGCAAGAGCTGCACAAAAGTCCTGTGATAATACAAATATAAAATCCTTGCACAGACAAAGATACACACCGAGGCATGAAATAAATGAATGCCTACTACTGAGTTACATCAAGGCTGAATTTTCCCCTGGAGTCCATGATTGATTAATTCCTGTAACTTTGGTACCTGAAAGACAGGAGATTTTTCTTGGTAGTAAAGAGCCTTATAAGATATACTTAAACGGATTATGTTGATACCTTTCATGATGTAACCCTAATGATAATTTAATTGAAAAAGTGCTTTAAACCATAATAGCAGAGAAGACAGGATTTCCTTTTTTCACTTTGACAATTATGGGCCAGTTCAGAACTGCTCTCAAAATAAGGAGGAAGACAAATTTCCAATCAACTTAAAAGAATGTGTAAAATTCTGCATCAGTTTTCCTCAAGCCAAATATAGAAAAGTACTGGCATCAAAGCCCACAGATTTTTCTCGTCATTATTACCAGATCTTTCCTCTCCCATCATGGAAAGCACTCTATTTTTATCAATGTGCAAGCATGCTCATTACCATACCACCTTGTACATACCGTTTTTGCTCCTCAGGACTCCCCAGTGACTGAGGACCCAGTGGGCAGAGCTACCCAACTTTCACCTGCTATCCTCCTGTATACTATCTTAAATCTTACATCTTTTAGTGCTTCACATGCATTGTTTGAGATGCCATCAACTTTATAAGACTGAGAGAATCAAGCCACTCATGAGTGTATGATCATTATCATCACGTGCACTGGTGGTACCACCTCACAGACATACTGAGGGCAGAGACAAAATAAAATATTTTCTTTTATTTTTATATGATCATTTTCCTTTCCATAGGTTACTGCTGATTTATATATTTCTTGTAGCCAGTCTGTGGGATCCACGTGAACCAGGACTCACACTAAAACTTCATTCACAGGACAGTGCAGCAGGACATGGTAGGTGTTTGTCCATGATGCCATCATGTCTCCCAGGCTAGGGGAGAGATGATGCAGCCAGCTGAAAAAGCTGATTTTAAGAGGGCAATCAGGATGAGCTACGTATTTACAGATCAGCTAACCTGGTATTGATTTCAGGCAAAATAACATAAAAGCTGTTATAAATACAATCAGTAAAGAATTAAGGTTTGGTAGCACAACTAATGAAAATCAACAAGGTATTATGGAAAAGCAGTCTTATTGCATAAGCTTGGTATCATTACACATGTGGTTGGAAATACTGCTGTGGAAATAACACCCTAAAAACTACTGTCAGGCATTTGATTTAGTTTTACATGACATTCCAATTAAAAATTATCAGTGGGCGTAATCAATAGAGAAGAAAATAGATTAAAAAGCTGTCTGATCTATCCTAAAATGTAATTGTAGATGGGAAGCTATCAGCAATTACAGATATTTCTATGGCAATTTTACATGGATTTGGTTTCAATCCAACGTTCAAATTCTGTCAGTAACTGGGGGATAAAGTGAGTAATAGTAACAATATCCCCAACAAAGGGTTTTTGGAAGAATAGTACTAGGTAAGAGAACATCAGACCAGATCAGTTCCAGACAGTGAAGCACAGTAATTGATAGAGGAGACTCAGCTTCAAATAACCAGCCTCCCAGTATAATCTCATTTCAAGTTCACATATGTGCAAATAAAAAATATAGTTTGCCCACAAAGAGCACAGACTGCACTTGAAAAGCTGTGACTTAAAAGCATTTGTCATCTCCCTGGCTGACCAGTTAAATACACAATTACCACACAAACCAGTCACAGAGAAAACCGTCTCTCACATATGGAAATAGGAGAAGGAAGTCAGTATTTGCAACTGTAAATGATACTAATGAAGCATTTATGGCACACCAAAACTTCAGGCAGCCACTTTTCCAAAAGGAGGTTGACAAGCTCAAAATTACTCAGAAAAGGGCAAAGAAAAAGGCAAGTCCTCTGGGTACTTTGCCATATTCTGAAACCAAGAAACAAAAAAGAAAATACACACGTACAGCCAACCGAATGAACAAAAGAAAAAAAGGCCTGAGACTCAAGTCCAGGTCTCAATTTGTCAAGGAGAAGGAGAAATTGGAAACACTTCACATTATCTGTAGGAAGAATCCCAGATGTGCACAGCAATAAAAACTTGAGTGGATGAACTCACAATGAAGGAAAAAGAAACACAAATAGATAAACTGTACTTCTCATCTGTTCTCCTCTAATATCAGCCTTATTATCCAGCTACACTCCATGGCCCAGAACCTGAAAGAAAGAAGGAATAAAGAGGAGGAGGCAGCAGCACTGGGAAGTACAAAGCAACATGCACTAACATATGAAACAGCTAACCAGGCATAAGTGCTGATGCCACAAACAGCAGGGCATTGACGGTGTCCCTCCGATAAGTGGGAAAGCTTTCTTTCCCAGCTATTCAGCAATCCTCTGCCTAAGGCATAAACATACTCTTCAGCCATAGAATTCCATCCCTATCTATAATGAAGACAAGAACTATGTATGTGCGTGCACTGACTGGTGAGGAAGCTCAGAGCAGTTTCTACCGTCAGCTTGCTTTTCCAAAAGATTTATTTGTATCATTGAGCAATCATTTTGATGAAAACCTTGCAATTTATTTTGCCTTCCGAAGCAGTGACATCAGCACTCCCTACGCAGGAAGAACCCAGAGATTCAGAAGAGTTATCACCTAGCCACAGACACAGTCAGGTTTCGGTGACCCAGTGGGCTTTTCACACCTGATTCAACCACAAGGACCCTGGCCACCTTTTATGATGTTGCTCAAACCTATGTCTAATCACCTACTACCCTCAACCACCACAGTAGTAGTGCTTCTCCTCTCATTTCACAAGTTTTCTGAGAAACAAAATACATAGCAAAAATAAGACAAAATATTATTTAGATAGCTCCGAAAGATATCCAAAAGGACAGATATCCTTTTCATCTAAACATTAATGGGTACCATTGACTTGCTCAATAACTGTTCAGTTTTTCTTTGTGGTCCCTTGCAGGTGTTCTACTTCTGGTTTTGTGAGATGAGGGAGGAAAGGATTAGTTAAGCCCAAGAGAGTCAGAACTGGCATTACAAAGCCATAATATGAGTGGGCTGGCCCAGTTTCAGCTTTTCAAACAGTCCTGCATTCCTGGGACATCCTAAGGTTGTGAGCATTATATGAGTCTTCTGTTTGTTGTATACACCCAGAACATTTTCATATGGCATGAATTTAATACTTGCATTCTCAGGCATTTCCATTCACTGGTGCTTCATGCATCCCTCCTATATTTTCTCACTTTTCATTGCTGCACATCTCCTTTGTGGATATGAAGTACTCTTCCACAGATATGTAAAAACAAGTTATTTCATCTCTAACATACTGCTGATCTGCTTATCACCCACACTTCTGACAGGGAAATCATGGAGGCACAGAAATCAGCATAAAGACTAGCACATTAAGGGATGAAAGAGAAGCATTTAGAAAAACTTAACACAAGAAAAGGGGACAGAAAAAGACAAGGTTAGATCTAGACATGATGTGAACAGAATGAATATGCCCACAGGGCATAGAGGATGCAAACAGTAGGTGGTCTTTAAAGCTCTCATTTTCATTCTCAATAAACTAGAGGTGGCAGCTGGAGAATACAGAAAGCCTAGGGATAACCTCACCACCATTATTACCTTCACTGTTAGCTGTCCCACCACCATACTCTGGAATCAGCTTGCACATCTACTGTCCATTTACTACTGAACATGTCCCACCTTTCTCCTCCCTGAGCTCACAGCTGCGAAATCCCAATCCCTTCACGCCAGCCTGGGCCATTGATACGGCAATTTAGGGATCTAAATGGCAGAAAACATTTCACTTTTAACCTTCCTCACATGTGGTAGCAATTTAGTTCTGTGAACTGGCTCCCCAAGGATGAGAGGAGCACCCAAGAAAAGGAGGCCACATGGTGCAGGAGGCTGGAGCAGCACCAGCACTCCCAGCAGCCTGGCCATGAGCAGAGCCTCAGCATGAAATTGTACCCTTGCTTAGCACAAGACCCTGTTTTCTAACAGTATCACATTCATTACCTTACAGAGCACCTTCTGAATGAGGATACGCTACATTTTTGAGTGATCAGTCAAACCCAAACAATCAATTACACCTTTTGTCAAAACTGTTTACGCTTTCACACTGTGCTGGAGTCATTAAGAACGAACACTGAGCAGGACTGGTTATTTATCCTCCTCCTCTTGCCCTGAAAGGGAATTAATCTTAAACTTTCCATTTAATGATCTCAATACAGGCTCACTGTAAATGACAGCAGGCTGCACTGAGAAATATTTAAAAACAGAAGGGCCTCTGAATGACAGAGTTTAGCAACACACAACTGTTCCTCCACATGCACGCCAAGGGAAGCCAAACCTCTGTGGAAGGCGAGGTTAAAAATGTGCTGTGTGCCACTCCAGTGCTACAGAAAACATGCTGTAATTAGCAACCTCTAGAGATTTATTCAAGCTGAGAAAGATAAAAGTGAAAGGAGTGATTCAAAAGCAATTCTTAAAACTGCTGGCCGACCCACTTAACATTCTCTCAGTGTCTACACAGAAAATGCAATTCTTCTGTCAAAGAAAAATAATTAACGAACCTGCCCTACCCATCCATCCATCTCCCCTCTCAGGCTGCTGGCCACCAGCATGTTCCAGCCTGCACAGCGAGGTGGGAGACCACGCCACAGCCCCACATGGGTGTCAGTCACACACAGCACCCTCACCTCAGCAATGCTTCAGCAGACTTATTGTTAAATGTGGTCCGGGGTGACACATCCCTTGGCTTGGCCTGGCTGTGGCCCTCAGCAAATCCCTCCTTCTCACTGCCCCGTACCACCACAACCTTTCCATATCCACCAAAACCAGCAATACATGTTGTCAGAGCAGAATAAACCAGAATGTTTCAAATTCTGGTCAGGGTGATTTTCAACGACAAGCAAGGGGGGGACTTGGGTCTTCATCGCATGGTGATCTCCTCCCCACTGCCATATTCAACAGACTTAATCTGCAATGCTTGTCTAGGCAAGGTGTTTATCTTATTCCCTTCCTCTCCAGAGGAAAAAGGAAGTCTGCTTTTACGTACTTTAAATTTTTTTTAATCCAATAATAAAAATGATTTAATTTTTACCATTATTTTCCCATCATTCTCACTGCTCCCCTCCATGGACCGCCTTCCACCCCAGCAAAGCTGACAGTTCCCCACAGCAGCAAGCCACATTGACGGCCATCATCTCATTCATATGCACACTCAGAGCACTATAAATCTGCTCAAATATCATTCCTCCCCCGGGGCAGTGTTTTTTTTTTCCCCAGAATATCTACATTGCTAGCTGCAGAAATTTCTCCTTCTAATTAACTTACAGGTTCCAAATATCACCAGCTGTAACCACAGCACAAAGCTCGGCACTGAACACAGGGGAACCCAGCTGAAGGATGAGGGTCTTTGCTTTCCTTTCTTTGCTTAGGTGCTTCTTTTTTCTGTTTTCCCTTTCATTTAAGAGCCAGCAAGTTGAAAACTACTGAATCTTTTATCGACACATGAATGGACAACGAGTAACCCATGAACTGAATGAATTGAAACTATCCACAGAACCCTTAACTGATATTTTGGTTGGCCGTGTCACACCACGTTATATTTCTGACGTGTCATGTTTATGCCTGAGTCACAGTGCAGTCTGATGGAAGAACAAAGCACAGTACAATGCAACAGGACATACTGGCGAGGTCAAAAACCCCATCTGACTGCTGATTGACTGCCCACCACTAATTTGGATTTAGTTAATTCCTTCTAAAAGACAAGAACAAAAGTTCAGAGAAGGTTAAAGGGCACAAGCAGAGTTTAATAATCTATTAACACAATAACCTGCCATATATGACTATGCAATAAGCTGAGGGAATTTGCCAGAAACACTTCGTTCTGCAAACATTACTTACAACAAATCTGCAAACATTATTTACAACAAATCTTGATTCATTACACTCTCTGTATACACAGAGAAGGACAGTGTTTCTCTAACAAGAAGGCTCCAAGACATGAACTGAGTAGTTCTAAGGCAGAAAACAAAGCCTAAGCAGCAGCCAAATCAGAAAATTAGGTTTATCATATTTTTAATTTTGTTGATGAAAACTTTTTACTGTTGGGGCTGAATTCAGGCAGGTTGGGAAAGAAAACCTGACTTCAAACAACAGTAGGAAAACAAAGAAGTCATTCTAATCTCAAAACCTTAAAACCATAAAGATCAACTCATTAAAAGATCTCTGCCTTTCAACTCCTGCTTTTCAACGGGTAGTTTTTGCTTTTATTGGATTTTCTTTATTCACTGCATCCAACAAGACTGATCTTCATTTTTATTTAAAACCAAAGGCAGTTATCAGACATGGTTCTGACCCTGAGAAAAGAGTCCCCAGACTTCAACTCTTCTGCCCATGCCTCATGTACCGACAAAGGTTTATCCCTTCCACAGCTTCTGCATCACCACAAAGGAGTTTTGCTGCACTGGCAGGCCCACCATCCTCCTGGAAAGAGAACTGGGAAAGGGATCCTAAACCAGTCTCAAGCAGGAGCTTGAAAAGAACAGGTTTGTATTCCTTACAGAAGTGAAGGAGATCTTGATGTTGAGGACAGTGTGATTTGTGATGACGATCTTAACCTAGCACCACTTCAAGAAATAAAGTAGTTACTATCTTTTAAGGCCATTCATACTTTGCCCAAATAAGGCTTCAAGAAAGTTACAACTGAAGTTTTTTGGCTTGGAATACTGTTTTAGCTGCCTAAATAAGCCCATAGAACACTTAACCAATAAAAGAATGACACCACTAAAGTTCTCTACCAATATGTGCAGACTTTGGATCAGGACAGCAACATCGTGAATGAATGAAACAAGGTACAGCATCAAAATAATCTCCATTTCCCTACAGTAACAGAAGGCTCAGAAGGTACTCCTGCAAAAACAGTCATGCTGTCATAGTATCTTACTGACTTGAGTATGCAGAGAGAAGCAGTTGGTAAAGAACTTATGGGAGCATGACAGGAAAAAAAGAAGGGGAGACTGACAAATCCCAAGGCGGCCACAATCATGCTGCTCAGACCAATTATATGGGTAACACAAGAAAATCAGAAGCAAAGGGAAACCAAATTTTGCTCAACCTACTCTAGAAGCACCCCTTGGTTTTGATGAAATTTTTCTGTGACTGGAAAGATTTTTTTAAGAAAAACAACTTGTGTGCAGCATTTCAGTATCAAAAATATGCAATGCAGCTTCAAAAGCACTCTAAAGTTCCGAATCCCTTTAGGTTTCCTTGTCTCGCACCTGTTAACTTGATGTGTCCAAAAATCATTCTAGAAAACATTGGCCATGTATAGAAGCACGTTCCAAAACTGTCTGTTTTGTAGTTAACATTCCCTTCAATCCTACTACAGATTTTTTGTCTGGAGTAGTGCAGCCTCTGTATTATACTAGGTGGACCAATGGCAACTATGTTCCTCCATCTGGCAGTCCCTGGGACTGCTGTAGTCCCACAGAGTATGTCTCAGCATCACAACTGTGATTCAAAAGCATAAAGCAAAACCACCTGATTGCTTCTCCTCCTGAACTGTATCTTGTCCTTGAGATAACTCCCATGGGAAGGACTGTTTTGCTGTAGGATCTTTCAGACCAAAGAAAATCAGTGGGTTGACACATGAAATGGAGGGGTTTAATTTTTGCGAGATATGGTTTTTAAATGTATTTATCTTAGTCCATGTGACTGAAACAGGAAGACGTGTCAGAGTGACACTATAAAAATCCTTAAAATTGCAAATTTTGGCACCAAGTTTTCATAAACCCCCTCCCCAGTCTCAGGAACTACGTAACAGGCACTCGGGCAGCAGATTTACAGCTTCCTATTGAAGCCCTCCAGCCATCCATCTAAAGAATCAATTCCTGCTCCTTCCAAAGAGCAACGCAACAAAGACAGCCCAAACACACATCTTTGAAAATACAATCACAAACTCACAGCATACAGAAGGTACCCCCACCATTAACATAGTTATGAAATTGGGAAGCTGCATCAGTCTTAAGCAACATATTTTGCCTTCCGTTCATGCTGTTCTGAAACAACACATGGACTGTGAGATGATTTTCTTACTGAGTAGCACCATGCTTGGAGTAATACATTACTGGTGGGACTCCCCTGATGATGTATTACACTAATGCATCATTAGGATGATGTTTCACACTGATGATATATTGCAGTGCAACATAATGAGAGCAATAGCTCACTGGGTGCATAATCCTGCCAGGAGCTGTGCGCCTGCAGCTCTCTGACTTCATTTGTAGTTCAGGGTGTCCAGAAGCTTAGATGGATTAGATCTCAGATACACACATCTTAAAGGATGGCAAGAGTCAGAAAAATGCCAGCATACAGGTGGGTGCAGTTAATTACAGGCTTCAATGTACAGTATGCTAATATCAAGATGTACTTTGGCATTGCATTTTAACACCTGCACAAAACATCTTCTTCAAATGAAGAAGTGGCTGTAACAGAGCTGCTGAAGCCCCTTATGCTTCCCTGCAGTAGCCGTCATAGCAGCCCCTGGGTGCTTCCAGCCTTGATAAAAATACCTAGCTTACATTTTCCATGGCAGATGTCTGTTACAAGGAGGAGGAAGGCTGGGGAAAGGGGGTGGTTGCTTGTTTTTAATCAATAAATTCAGTGGAAGGATTTCTGTTCAGCTATTTTTATGACCCAGACTAAGAAAAAAAATAGGTAGCTTTGCCAACAATGAAAGATTCTGGTGACCTTTTTTTCTGACCTTTTTTAACAAACACAGCTATTTGATCTGTATGAAATTCTAAAAAGACCTTTACAGTACGATCAGTGTCACTGACAAGAAGGCAACATTTTAAGTTTTGTGAACTCTTAACCATGAAATCATATATAATATTCAAAAAGAGGGCAAACTGGTAAAAAAACAAGGAAAGAACAAGCCAATTTGAATTATAACAGAACTTCTTCAGTCTCTCACTGAAACATTAACATTTACAATTGAACTACAACTTCATTATTTATTTAGCTTTTGCTTCAATATCTTTGGTGTTCTCAAATAAGTCTAAATGTGCATGCAGACACACACACACAAATATAACATGGATCCTGCATGCAATTTCCATCTTTTTGTACCTGTTTAGTTCTGAAAAACATTACAGTATTTTAGACAACCAACTAATGTGCTCTGCATCTTCATCTTCAGGTTCTCCACAATGAACAGACCAGACTCCTCTCCAGGGAGCAGCAGCCTCTCTGGTCACAGATTTAAAAAACGTAGCTTTCATACCTTTCTTCTGACATCTATAATTGAGAAACCACAGGGTAACTCATGAACTGGAAGAGAGTATAGACACCTCAGCTAGCTAAATGATGAGTTAGTATCTCCTCCTTTCTCTTTCTTTACCCCCTCATGTGTAGCCTTTCAGATTGCCTGAGCTATCTGCCTTGTAGATGCTATCTCCAGTCAGTAGAGCACAGGTTGGAAATACACAACAAAGAGCTGAACTTTCCAAGATCTGTCTGCACAAGAAAAAGGACAAAAAAAATCCAAAACAAAACAAAAAATACCCAACACCCCAAAACACCCAAACAAAGCACCCCTCTTAAGCGCCCCCTCTCTTTAGAGGACCACCTCTGATCAGCCCTCCAGCACATCCTGCAATGAGCTAAATTCTAAGATAGCACCAGCTGAGCATCACTCTGATCTACAGTAGCCTGAATCCATCTGTCAGCATACTGCATGTTTTCCACACAGGGCTGTTCCCTCCCTGTTTCCCAGGGAGAGAACAAAGTCCACAGCAGAGAGAAGAGGACAGCACAAACCCTGCCTTGTAGTTTGCAGCATGCTGTCCCCAGGCTTGGGGATGGCAATGAAAACTCACCTCTTTAACAGGCTACAAGGTAATAACTAAAAACAAACAAACAAACAAAAAGAGACCAGAATGACTTCATGTATTTCCCCCACCAGTCACCCATGCAAGGGCCAACCACGTCCTGGTCATAAATTCTCTGGCACAAGAGCATTATACCAAAGGAAAGGAATGCCTTTCCATCTGTGTATTTCCCCTCAGGCACTCACTTGATAATGAAACCAGTTAAGGTCTTTGGGTTCACAATGTTATTATAGTTGGATAATATTTTGTTTGCAGCCAAGCCTGAAGAACTCCTAACTAGTGCAGTAAAGGCACCATACACCTGTTAAGTCATGGCGTTCCTTCTCTAAGTGGACAAATCTGTTTTAGCCATCTCCCGAGATTTTCCCTTCACAGTTAATTACAAAGCGATGACTGTACTCATTTCCTGATCTTAGAGGGAATCTATAACAAATGTCTGCCACAGGTGAAGGCTGTTCCCTCTGTCCCTCAGAAACACCAGCAATCCTTCTAGCAGCCCTGGCTGCCCTCCTTCAACCTTTTCTCCCAGTTGTCCCAGACCTTCTGCCGCAACACAAACACTGCACAGAAAATAACAACCTTTCACTAGGAAAGAAACAACAGGGGCTGACTGAGACTAACATTTTCTAAAATAATTGAACAATGCACCTCCTGAACACAAAAACACTGGCACAGGCATCCAGACCAAGGTCATTCTGCAAATACCTACACTCCCAGATCCAATCTGTCAGTGATGCCCATGCAGAGAGGCACCCAGCAAGGCATCAGGATTTTATGCACCTCCTGCACAGGCATACACAACTACAGAGGTGAACATGTGATTCCCAACGACTTGGGGAGCAAGTTTGTTTAAAGTGATTAACAGCCTCACAAAGAAATTTGCCCCTTGCTGGATCTGAAATTCATTGGAGGCACTTTCACCCTGTGACATCTATTCTAGTATACAATTTTCATCCAAAGTATTGTTGTGTCTCGCAAAATACAAGATATTCTGAAACCAGGTCAGGCACAATAAGCATACTGGGGAAAAAATAAGGGGCAAGTAGTCCATCCTAAGAAGAAGTGACACTTCATTGTGACAGCGACCTTTCTTCATGCTGCTCCTAGCAGGCTGATGTCTGATCCTGGGCACAAATCAGTCTCCATGACCTTAGAGACATACGTTAGGTCAATGGTTCCCAACTTTCCGGACCGATAGCCAATTCAAAAGGATCAGCACTTTTTGCAAATCGTCACACACACTTACCATCAACCTTGCGACTGGAAGCTCAAAGGTGATGTGACTCAGCAGTATGGCTCCAACACCTTCTTCATTACCCTTGTGTATTGACCAATGCTCAGCAGACACAGGTGAAAAGCACCCCTTGGCTGGAGTCATCTCAGAGAAACTTAGAAATTGAATTTGTTCACTGGCTCACATGTTTTCACAAGTTGTTTCACACCATATCCCAGGAACCAGCCCCAATGTCATTGTCCAGGCATGAGCCCTGTCAAAGACTGTGCTCCCCCTTTTCTTGGCTGCCAAGACTCAGCCTAACCTTCTAAAAAGCCTCTTCTGAATCCCTCTCACTGTTGTGTGCAAAGACAACATCTCACTGAGGATGCCACCCTTCTACTTTGAGGATAAATACAAGGAAGGAGGGAGTAGAAACATTTTCTGTAATTAAATGTACAGAATTAAAAGCACAGAAGCACACAAACACCACATAAATCAATTAAATAAAACCAGACACAATCAGACAACTTGCAGAGACAAGAAAGTAAAGAAAAGATTAAAGGGAGAGCTCCTGGGTGATGAGCAGATGAACGGTGACTTGAAGTTCAGGCAAGGAAAGAGACTTCAAGCATTGGATTCCTTCTGTGATATAGCTCCACTTTGCCAGCCTCAAACAACAGATTTGACCCCAAAATTACTCTTTTCCTCCAAAGAGAAGAAATTTGTTAGGCGCAAAATGTGCTCAGTACCTCTGATGACAAAGGAGAGGTACCAGCTCCAGAATGTCCTTGCAGCTGTTGGAGAGCAGCTTTAACAATTTTACTAACATCCTCTGAAACACCTTTTTTTTCCCCTCAAAGAGACAAAGTTTATCAAACAGGGCCACATATTCCTTATCAATTAGTTGTTTTCTTATTGGAGCTATCATTGTGGAGTCTTCTGGGCAATCAAAGAAGTTTCATGGGTGCAGAACTGATTAAAAAACAGATTACTGAACAACATCTCGGGACAAAAAATATGCACATATTTCACTCTGGGTTTAGTGTTAATGCTCTTCGTTTGGGAAGATTCATTAGGCTTTTAAATTCTGGGCTGTCCATTGTATAAAATTCTCAGCACTATTAGAAACCCCTGGCACTCACGCAGAGTGCTTCAGAACAATGACAACGGTTTGGCAGAAACCCCATTTGAACTGCCCACGTCAGTGACTCTCCGTATTCTTGCACTAGAGTTGGACTGCCTCAGTTAGGCTTTGCTTTGGCTATGAAAGGTTCCAGCTTCATCTTGGACAACAAGGTAAAAAATCCTTACGATATTAAAAAAGCTGAAATGGGGAATATATCCGAAACAATACTTTGATACTCACAGAATAAAACTGGGCATTTCCTGTGACTTGTGCTATACACTTTAATTCACTTTCTCAAATAATTCATAATGATTCTTATTTTTTACTACAAGTAAATACCATTACCAATTTAAAAATCAAAGTTATTGCAACATGTTTTCATCAAGTTTGTGTGAGTAATTACGTATTAAAATGGCAAAGATCCCTTCCAATAACACCCTGGCAGACTTCGCTTCTTCTGCAAGTAATAAAAGTGAAAGAGAGCAAACTGTGCTTCAAGATATTTGGCTGCTGCTCCATGAGGCAGCTGATGCATTCCAAATGTCTGTCAGGTCACTTTGCAACACCAACCACTGCTAATCAAAAGTGAAATCTTTCTCTCTGTGCCTTAAACATATTTCTGGTTTCGTTAAACAGAAGAAAATTGCAAATTAGTTGGACCATACAGCTTGGAGAAACACTCTGTCATCCTGACTGGGTAAGAGTTAAGACAACGCAGTTAAATTACGATCCTTAATCGACCATCGACCATGCACACAGGTTTTGTGAAATGCACTGCAGTATCTTATTCCTCATCTTCACAAGAGGCAGCTCAGTCTCCACAGGCTGTTTTGTTTCTACGCATCCAAGCATTTTTGTTAAAGCCCCAAACTCAGCTTCCCCTTTCTAGGATGTAAGCCTTTCTTCATCCCCTTCACTTGCCCCAGAAGTCATGTCCTTTTCTCTTACTCTTCATATATCTTCCTTTTCTTGATTCCAAGCTACTTGGAACAAAGATCATATCCGTCTTTGAAGACTCTATAGCAGTCTGCATGTTGCAGTGGTACCATAAATATAAAGTAATAAAAATGTTAGGAAAGTCTTTTGAAAAGTCCATGTTATTTTTACTATTACTCATGCTGTCGCTATTTAAGAAACAATGCCAGGAAGATCTAGGACTTGAAGGGGACTTATAACAGTTTTTGTAAGAATACACTATTGAAACTATGATACTGACAGCAAAGCATTTTGCAAGGTGTACAGGTTCTCCTGCTGCTTTTTTTGAGTGCTTCTAACAGATGTTCAATTTCAAGTGGTCTGCAGATACCAATAGGCTGATGGCTCTGCAGGAATCGGAGCAGCAGATGTGCCCTGCATTATGTTTTGTTATTCCCTTTATGAATCGTCACGTCACCCTGTGGGTTTTTAGCCAGTTAATTTTGTAATGACATCACTATTTCTGTACTTTTAATGATTCTCACAGGATTTAATTTCTCAACTAACAGAACTCTTGATCCTGGAATTACTATGCAAAAGTAGTATATAATAAACAGATTTCTTTACATGATACAGTTCTACTTCCCACCAAATGCCTTTAAGGTGGTGCTGGTATGCACATGGATTCTCGCAAAGACCAGATTTACATCATGGCCTCATTTCAGGGCTCTAGACGAACGTCTGTGCATCTCTCTCCAGGATCATTACCCTCAAACAAGTGTCCTTCGGTGGCTGGAAGGAGTGAGGATAGGAAGAGGATAAGGATAGAAAGAATGGGAATTTCCACTGGCTCTGCTGTAGAAGGGTAGGTATTGCCCCTGTCAGATGCTGCGTTCCACAGTGGCCACGGCATCCAGCTGAAATCAGAGTGCACAGGAAATTGCGCTGCATTTTCCACTGACAGGGACCTGATTGTGAGGACAGGACTCCGGCTGTTGGCTTGGATGCTTTCAATCTTAAAAGGGAGCCAAGTTTCTTCTCCCTCAAATACAGTTGCAGAGTTTGTTAGAGCGCAGCGATTTTTGGGCAGAACCTCTGATAACAGCTGCAGGCTGCACAGAGCAGCCATAGGACACCACCTTTCTTCCCTGGAGTATTCAGTACTGGTAAAGAATATCTTTCTTTTTATTTTTAAACACAGAGAGGAAAAAGTGATGCTATTACAGCTGTATTTAAAGGACTTTTGGCATTTCCTTCATTTAAACTAGCTATTAGTTATTTAAAAAACTTGACTGGAAAAAACATCATGGGTTGTAAAAGGTTCTAGTTAGGTATGCTGTGTTATGAATTCTTGAAATACACCTGAAAAGTTCTAACTTTGAGAAATGAGAACTGCATAAGACTACATTTTACCTCCTCCCCATTATCTCAGAAATTATATTCCCCACATTACTGTAAATATCAAAATACATCTTTAGCAAAAGCCAGCTTTTGAGAAGCATCTTAGCTCTTAAATTTAAGGAGTGAATGCTATCTGCTCTTACTGATCTAGCTGAGAGATCAAGACCTTAATTTCTAAGAACCAACTACATAATTTTTACACACATACAGGAAAAAATTATCTCTGGTTGTGACCAGAGGCAAACTCTTCTCAGCGCTTGCAGGAGCTGTGTTGGTCATGCTGGGGTCTGGATCCAGCCATTGAAAGGATGAGGAAATCCATCCTAAAAGGATGAGGTAAATATTTTTCTGAGTTTTCCACAGTATTTCTGGGTTTTTTTCTGCCCATCTTAATTTCTTGCAGTTCACATTTCTTAAAAAAAAGTTGAATATCAGCCTTAGTACAAGTCTAAAATTGAAACACATGAAGTTCAGGAAAGCTAATACTAAGATTAAATAAAATTTGACTGGCCTTCAGTGCTGAAAAATAGCAAAGACAAAGCTCTACCTGGAGGTCCACACCTGGAGGTCCACACCTATTAAGTTGCCTGCCTTCCATCTTTAACTGAGGCTGTAAGCAAGTGTGTTATCTAATGGCACACCGAGCCCATGGGTATCTCAGAGTAGTCCGAAAGCAGAAGTGCATTCCTCAGAGACACGGCACATCACAAGCCTCCAGACCCACCTCTCATCTTCTGCTCTAGCCTCCCAAGAAATGCTGAACCAAACTCTTCCATCACTTGAACTCAGCATTTCTGCCCCAGATGGTCCCAGCAGCCAGTCGTGACTTTCAGCTCCTCTCCCAAACACCTTGAACTGTGGGATGAAACTCATGCTCAAAAACCTTTTGCTCCTCTGGCATAACTGAAGTACTTATACCTGTGAAGTTTTTTTTTGCAGGCACCTAAACATCCTTGCAGGCTTTCCTGAGAAGTGAGGACCACCATAAAATTGTGAGGCTAAGCCAAAGGTGCATTGCCTTTGTCCAGCCTTCCCCAGTATGGAGGCACAGCCACACAGAGACTTCCAGTGCCTCTCCAGCACTTCCCCTCCTTCAAAATTCCCAGCGAAAACACACACCTTGCTACCAACACACTTTTCCTGACTCAGACCATGAAGAATCAAACACCCAGGGAAGATGCTGGGCATGTTGCTCACTGCACAACCTCAGGGTACTGAGATACAGCCATCAGGAGCTCAGCAGCCCGACCCTGATGAGACCCACTATATTTAGGGTATGACTGCTTTCTAAAAATGCATTATCTAGACAAAACAGTTGAGTATCTTAGGGATGCAGGTTCTGGTTTTCTGAATATTTCTGATAGTTACTCTGACATTTCCTCTGAGTGCATGTGGTGTTTGGAAAGGAAAAGAGTTTTCTGTTAAGGCCAGTCCTTCCTGTTTGTTAGTTTATACCAAACCTAAGTTTTGACATGAATAAAATTGTTGCTTTAAGTCTGATTTCAAACATGTGGTAAAGGCAAATCTAACAATTTTATGAGATATAGTTACTTTTGCAGAGGGTGAGTCTGCCCTGGGGAATTTTCCCTGACTAGATTTATCACAAGTTTTTTGAACCAGATAATTTTGTTTGATAGCACATCTGGCAGCATCATAAAATCTTGACGTCCCAAGCTATTACACAGGAATTACTTTTGTAAATCATTTATGAATATTACTGATGTAGGCCTATTTTGGGCAGTAAGAAAGGAAACAGAGCGCTGAAGGACAAAGGAAGGGAAAAAGGATTCCCTGCCCTTTCAGGGCTCATCAGATAGGGTGGGTATTTATCATTTTAAATGGGAAACATGTTGTCATTGATACAGCTGAAAAGTCTACATAACACAATTTCTTCCCCATATTCCCTAAATAGACAAAAGGGGAAGATATTCAACCTGAGGAAAACCATAAATTGATCTCTCCTGAAGAAAAATCTGTCCCTGTCCAAATCTTAAATAAGACTTCCCAATTAAACACCACATATTGCTAAAACCACAGTAAACACAAACTCACAGTTCAATTAGATTAAAGGAGGAAAGTCTTATCAAGGCCAGCACTGAGGCAAAATAAAAGGCCCATTTTAGCTCACAAAAAAAAGGTATTTACAAAATCCCCCCCCAATCCACACAGTGACCTGCCTTTTGAACATGGCAACATGACTGAATGGAAATTCTCCACATAGCTAAAATGACGTGATTAGCTGCTAAACATACACCTTCAGACAGAAAGCCGGCAAATCAAAAGCTTATGTTGACTTTTTTATCATGAACTATCATACTACTAGCAATTTTGGAATATTGCACCTATCAATTTGGATTGGAAACACATCAGACATTTAAATAACTCTGGGAGCTGCCACCTTGCCAAGCCCAAAGCCTGGCATTACATTCCTTTTGAACATGTAGTGGGATGGAGGAACCAAGACCAAACACACATCACTGGGTAGAGGAGCAGCAGAGGAGTCACCCCGAATGAACCAACAATGGGGGACTACAACAAGCCCTTCACTCTTCATTCCTGATGCTCCCAATACTGGGAGATAATTGGTGTTATTCTTGTTGAGCTAGAGCAGAGGAGAAGGTCATTTGCAATACTCCACAGAAACATATTTCCAGCCTTAGGTAAGAAGGCATTTTGTTGGGGAATTTCCCTGCTTTGGGGCCCTTAAAGACGGAAGGAACAATTCTCTGACAGCTCCAATATGACTTCCAAACACCAGGCTCCTTCTGAATACGGCATGTCTACGAGGGATGCAGAGAGTGATTATGGAGCACTGGCCACTATTGCACCACACGCTTTCCCTGCCAGAGCAGAAAATTTCTAAATTTAGCTCCCTCCAGGAAACAAATTCCTGTCCATACACACCCAGACTGATTTCTCACGGAAAAGCATGCTATCCACTAAAATGTGAAGTGGGCTGCATCCACAGGGGTGCTGAGGACCCACCCCGACAGGACAGAGGTGTGGTAGGAGTCATCAGCTGCCCCAAGTAGAGAGGAGCTCTGGTTTATTTGAAAGTGGCAATACTGAAAAAGAATCTCTAACATGAAAAAGCAAGTTTAAATTTTTCATAGTTTCAGGTCAACTTGAATCCGAAAATGACAATGTAACATAGCTTTAATAATCAAAGCATGGATGGTTTCAAACTGCACAGAGCTCCGCCAGGAAAAAATCCACAACATGACATAAAGGAAGAACTGAAAAGAAATGGTGGTTTCCAGGGTCATGAGTGGTATCTGCAGGGTATCATCTGGACATTGCTTCTCAGATTTGACAGCATGAGGCAACATTGGCTGTGGCTAAGAAATCTGAGGTTCGTGTTCTGTTCACCGCCCTCTTTCTGAATGCAAACACATGTTCTGTCTTTCCAATAAAGATGGACAACACATGCACTGAGTAGGTACATTGAAGTAATCTCTTAATTGCAGATACATGTAAATGACCACACAGCAAGCTTTCCCAGGGACACAGGAGTGCAAAAAAAGGAGACAGCTACACTAAGATTAGAGGCTGTGAAAAAAAATTCGAACAACATAATCAAACAAGGTTGATTCATGACTTTTTTTCCTAATTCAATATAACTATCATAATACTATTTTAGATCATTCCAGAATGCCAAAGAGTGATGAGGGGTTTTTTTTTCAGTCCATTACAGATAGCACTTGCCTCAGTAACTATGCCAATGGAAGAAAATCCATCATGTACTAACCATACTCCAATCTCCAACAGGAATATTCCCCATTTTGCGAAGTAAAGTGAGATGTGGGAGTCCTTGACCTTCTGAGTAATTAAGGGAAACAGAGACATTCTTGTTTTTATTAGAGACACACTAAAGTATTTGAAAATAATTTGAATAGCTGGAGAATTAGTGTATTTGCCTGCTCATGAGTAGTGCAGATAGTTTAGAGTTCTCTTGGGGGCAACACATCGTAATGAATATCTGCTATTCATATTTAATGCAATCTGCCAAAGAGTGCTTTTGGGAGGACTTTCTGTGTCAATATAATGATTAACAACAGGACTGGAAAAGTAAATGAATTCCTGCAACGGGTGGGGCTGGCAAAAATATCTTGCAGTACTACACCAGTTACACTGGATTTAACTACTTTTTTAGTGATACCAGTGGCAAATCCATTTCCCAGGGAGGGGGGGAAATAAAAAAAAGAAAGCTATCTTTAGGAGTAAGTTCAAATAGTAAATAACTGCATTAATGGGAGGAAAAACAATTCCAACAGAAAACAATGCCCAAAACAACAATCTGCCTGCCTGTAAAGCCTGATATATAATACTGACTACTAAATAAAATCATTAGTATTTACATCGCACAACCCAGAAATAATGTTTTAGGTACTTCCTTGTCTACCTCTTTGAGCTCCTCAGATTATTTTACTTTCCATACATTTTCTCATATTTCGAAGACTTACATAAAACAGAACATAAAGTCCTTTATTCTTTACAATACACTTTTAAAACACCCCAGACAGAAAAGAATGGAAAAGCTTGGCTAAAATACAATGAGTGACCTTAATATGGAATTTTCTCCATGGCATCCCAACAGTCCTCTAAATAACACATTCAGATTACTTTTTTCCAAGCTATCTGGATGAAGCAACCTTACTAAGTTTATATAAATTCCAGGACATTCTTGTATCAGACTGACTGTTCTTCCCTGCCCCTTACCAAGTTACTCCTATTCCTCCCTTCAATAAATGGAAGGGGGGATATCAAGGATTCGAAGGCAGCCTGAGGACCAAAATGTGGGGTGGGGGTCAGGGGTAGAATATGGGGGTGCTCCCACCAAATGCCATGGGCTACACAAACCACCTCGTTCAAGCACATGTTCAACCCTTTCAAGATGAAAGGGAACAACTGCCAAACAAAGTGTTTTATTATTTAGTGGCTCCCACTGTGGTTATTGTCCAGACCCTTTTTTAATTTGATCTAAGATACACTCCTTTCATCACAGCATTATCTCAGATTAAGTTTTTTCCTCCAGATCACACCAACTGGCTTAGTTATGTAGTGGTATCTAGCCATGTTAAAGTAATTCTGTAAAACTCATTCTGGTGAACGTAGTTACAGGAACCAGTCTTGCAAAGATACTCTACAAACAACCAGCAGGGCTTCATCTTCCCCATGCTGATATTTGCTTGTGAAACTGCAAGATTGCTGTGCCTTCCAGTTCCATCAGCCATAATATAAAGGCAGCACTTTTCTCACCAGTTTTCAACTCCATGGATATACTACAGTGTTCTGTGTGGCTTTTACATGCCTCCCTTCTCAAATTTCAGGTGGTGATTCTCTTGGTTAGGGGTGTTTTCTTGGAGTTTGGGGGTTTTTGTAAGACTAATTTTTATAAATAATCTTTTTCCAGAAATTAATGTGCCATTACAGCCACACAACAGATGTTTTATAAAGAAGGTAAACTCTTCTAAAGCTGCTATCCTCATGTTTTGACAGTCTCCTTACTGACCTCTGGCAGCAGCCTTAGGTCTCATAATGGCCATATGGGCCCTGACCCTTCTTCCAGAAGTGATGGAGAGTGACGCCAATCAGATAAAAGAATTGTCTGTGTGACTGCTACTCACCTGAACCTAACCTTGACATTAATAAAATGTCAAGTAATAATATTTGCCTGTATCTATTTATTCCTCCCCAAAATATTTCACAGGTGTTCTATGATTTTCCTATTGCAAACATATCAGGCTCTGCAGGACTTTTGCCCATTTCCCATAGCTGCTCCCAGTCTGGAAAGAACCAAAACCTCTTGGCCTACAGGCTGGTGCATGACCCAAAAAGCACAGGAATGCCCCCAGTCCTGCCTCCTCTCACCATTTCTAAATGAGCTAAGCAGTAACCTTCTGAAACTATCTCTGCTGTGCAGAAGAAACTCCTCATTCATTAATGGAGCCAGGGAAGCCTGCATGCCACCTGATGTCAGGAGTGAAGATGTCTGCTCCGTGCTCCAGGGGGTAACACCGCGGTTGGTAAATCAATTGGGCTTCACAAAAGTAACGATCTTCTTGACCGTGGTCTTGTTCGGTGCTAATGCATCGTTCATGTACCCATAAAAGTGGGTTTTTCATCCTCTGACCTCTCCAGCACTGCGACCAGACCTCTAATTATTAAGTATTTTGCACTATGTATCTCAGTATAAAAACAGAAGCTGAGTCACAGGTCACAGAGGCAACAGTATTATTAACATCAATGAAACTAAATCACTCCATCCTGAGCATTTATGGCAAACCCCTTGTGCTCACACAATTCATGTGTCTAAGATGTACTGTTGTCTGTTTAATGGGACTGGAGATACCTGCCCCAGCTGCAGATTAAGATAACTTAATGCAACTTGATATAAGGTTATTCTGCCATCATTAAAAGTCTAAAACCAAGAGAGAACAAAATAAAAGACACTAATACGAAAGCTCAAATGGTACTAACTTTGAACAACGTTGAACTGCATTGTTTTAAAAAGATTAAAGAGATCTTTATAACATTCCTGTTATGTAAAATCATTTCTCTCGGATTTTATATGAATGAAAAGAATCTGGAAGATAAATAGCACGATGGCTTCAAGCATGTAAAGAGCACTGGTTTGGCCAACCTTTAATTTTTTCAGGTCTTTGCAAGAGAGTTCTATATTATTCTATCACACAGTATAAATTCTAACTTTAATAGAGACCATCAATCATACCGACTTTGGCCTATGGGTGGCTTCATTGGGAAAACAAACAAATAAATAAACAAAATCTACAGTGGAGGAGAACCCTGAAATACAACCAAAAGCTCAACCTGCATGCTTCCAAGAACTCGTCTCTGTAAATCCAGTGATACAAACCTCAAGCTCCAGAATCAGATGTCTACAGATACAGTGTTGACACTTCAGATATGAAAAAAGAGTAGAATAAACCAGAAGAATAATCCTGCAGTGGACTGTGTCTCAAAAGAAACTCTTATTCAAGTCATCCTTCTTCCTATCTTGCCAATTTTAGCTGGCATTTGCAAACACAATTGCCTTGAGCTATGCACAACAGCTGCCATGCTTTTGTGCTCAAAGAGAGCCCGTGCTGCAAAGCACCTCAACAAAAATACTGACCTGAAAATTCTGGGACCAGGACATAAAGGCACAAACTACAAGATTCAGAAGTAGCCACTTATTTTGCACATTGACAGAAATTCATACTAAGCACTACTTTTCTGAGAGGCTGAGCACTGACTGGTTTATTAATCATCAATAATGCATCAGGAACACAGTCTTAAGTCCACAGGAATTATTCACAGAAAAGAAATCTGCATCACTGATCATGAATTTTTTGTATTTTTGTATTTACCAATCTACGCCTCATAAAATGTTCCCATTTACCAATAAAACTATTTCTTCAACAGGTGAGTATTCCTGAAGTAGTGTGGGATAAATTCAGGATGATAATCTGATAATCAACGAGGATATTTCCTGATAGGAATGGAAAATTGAAGTTACTTGTAGACCTTCTGGCTGTTTTGTTTTTCATCTCCAATAAAGACAAAAACCCTGCAACAGAACAGGGAAAATAAAAACCTGACCCAATTATACTTCTTCGCGTATGTGACTGGATGAAAGCTGTCCACACAAATGGAAAAAAAACCCAAACAAACAAAAAAACCACACTAATTTACTTCAAGATTGCCCAGCACTCCAGTATGTGTATGTGAGACATGAAGCCAGAATTAGGATCAAGCAGTACAAAACCTACAACCTAACTCTTCAGAAGTACCGTCTTCACTGTGATTTCCCATTTAAGTTTGGAGCTGAAACTCTGTGAGATTTCTGTAAAGAAGTCTCTGAAAGATGTATGAGGGACACTGCTATAACGAGTCTCCTTTTCCTTTAGCAGAAAGCGCATTGTTCCACACGTGCTGTTTAGTCAAGACTTCTCATATCCAACAGTTGCAGTAATATCTTTAGACAAGCACCTTCAATAACAAACTGATTTGCAAATCTGTATACATCTGTGTTTCCTTGGTAACAAATACATCAGTCACCCACTGCAAAGACCTCCAGAGATGTATCTTGTCTAAGTGACACTACTTATAAAGTTTATACCTGGGACAGCTTTGTTTGGAGCCTCTTAACCACATATAAAACTAAAACCAAGCAGAAAGCATGCTTGTCATAAGGCAAAGAAAAAGCCTTGCCCAGCTAATGCACTCAGCAGTGCTGAATGTTGAACTGTCCTGGTTTTGGCTGGGAGAGTTAATTTTCTTCCTAGAGGCAGATAGAGTGCTGTGGTTTTGGGACTGACTATGAGAATAATGTTGATAGCAACAACTAAAGCATCACTATGTTAAGCAGTGTTTACTCTAAGTCAAGGGCTTTTCAGTTTTCCATGCTCTAACAGTGAGGAGATGCACAACGAGCTGGGAGGGAGCACAGCCAGGACAGATGACCTGAACAGGCCCAAGGGATGTTCTATGAGATAAAATGCCATCCCCAATATATAGAGTGGTGGGAGTTGGCCAGGAGTTGCCCATGGCTGGGCATCTGTCAGCAGGTGGTGAGCAACAGTAGTGAGCATCTCTTGTCTCTCCTGGGTTTTACCTCTTTTTGTTGCCTCCCTTTTGATTATAACTATTCTTATATTATATCTTATTTCAATATTAACTTGTTCTTATCTCAGACCATGGGTTTTACCTTTTTTCCCCTTGATACTCTTCTTCATTCCACTGTGGGGGAAAGGAGATGCAAGACAGCAGCTATGCAATAGTTGGTTGCTATCTGGGGTTAAACCACAACAGAAACTCAACTACACACTCAAGGGCTCATTTGGCAGCCACAGGCAGCTCACAGCTACCAGCTGTCCACTAGGCTGCTCTTCAGAAGCTGCACGTGAAGAAAATAGTTACTTATGGAAGAAAACTAAAGCAGTTTTAATAACTGTGCAACTTCAGAAAATTCTGTACTGAGCAATCATTGCCATTCATGATTACAAAAAGGTCAATTTTCCTTTAAAAGCAACACTGGATTCTGCAGCTAATATAATAATGCACGATATACCAAAATGCATAGCAGGTTTTGTCACTCTTGGTTTCCATAGCTTTGGCATGCCATACAGTTGCCTGTTTATTTTTATAAAAACAAGAGGAAGTAAAAATGGTATTTCAAAACAAATGCATGCTCTTTGTCCAAGTAAAATACATCGTAGATGAACAACTGCAATCACTCTTGATATAATTTCAGAATGAACACGATCAGTCTTTATTAGAGGAGAGCTGGTCAATAAAAAGTATTAATACCAAGCACTTACTTGCAGGTGATGGCGTGCTGCACCCACTAGTTGGCGGGTGACTCCGGAGTCCATGGAGGGAAGGTAGTGACAGTCCACCAATGACTGGAGGAAAAAGTAAGGGATATGGTGCTGCTGGATAGTGAGTCATATGTCCATTCACGGCCGGTACTGGACATGTGCGGCTACTGGTTGTCATGTTAACACCTCACAGTGGACAAATATTATGTTGCATCACTCCAGGCCAGCAAATTAGATACCTCAGATTATGAATGATGAGGGCTGTCAAGCCTGAAGGTACAGCTTAAGCTGGATTGCGTGGTGATGAAAAGGTAATTCACTAGATCAGGTCCATTCTATATTTCATCACTGCTTCCTACGGTTCTCTCTTCCAGGACATCCTTGCTCTGCAGACT
Source organism: Hylia prasina (assembly GCA_013397195.1). Lineage (NCBI taxonomy): Eukaryota > Metazoa > Chordata > Aves > Passeriformes > Sylviidae > Hylia > Hylia prasina. The sequence goes on from VYXD01005829.1 coordinate 314,852, forward strand.
GTGGATAGAAAGTCTTCTTACTCTGGTATCAGGGTGCAGTTCAGTTGCTTATGCAAATGTTTCTCTAGGAGCACAGTTGCTCTCTATAGATGCATACTGACACAGTCTGGGGGAAGAAAACAATATATCGATTAAAATATACACATTTTTAAAATATGCACATAGAAGAACTTTTTTTCTCATTGTTACTTTTAAGTTATTTTATTTATTTATTTATTTTACATTTATATGTTATTTAGATGTTATTTATTTATTTATCCCATGAGGTCAGCTTGATATTTACCTAGGGGTAAAACCTCATCCTATTACTGAAGCTAACAGCAGAGCACCCATTAAGTTGATTTCCCTGCACAATGTGCAGCACCAAAAGCTATTTATGGTGTGATGCAGTCTTGTTGTGAAAACTGCCAGATTTAAAACCAAGGCATCAATAATTACCTGAAATATTGATGCTGGGGGAGAAAAAAAATCAACTTCTGAAAAATATCCCCTCTGTATGAAAGATTTCAGGGTCCCCCTAAAAGCTACAGAAGGATTGGCACTGAGGAGGCTCTCAACTCCCTTCAGTGCCATGGCTCAGGCAGGGCACTGAGGCATGCATCTGAGGGTGATTTTGGGTTGCGCTGTTAAAGCAGTAATTGCTTTAACAATGACTGTTTTCACAAAGAATAGTTAGTTTATTTTCCCTTAAGAGACACCTCACTAATGGTTTTCTTTTTTTTCTTTTTTCCTTTTTTTTTTTTTTTTTTTTTATGGTGGGGGGGACTGCCCGCNAGGGTGGGGGGAACTGCCCGAACAAACAAGCACCCATTATTTCATAAACTGGGTGAATGAATGACATGAGTCAATGTCAATACACTGCAACACACTGCTCCTGTGCTCTGCTAGGGAACTTGCTTGCTCTCATGACCACCATCTTCAAAGTCATCCAGAGGTCCACACACCTTCCTCAGTGTATCACCCAAACAGCTGCCACCTTTCAAGAGGCCCTAATTTTTTCTGTGCCAAAAGCCTCAGGATGAGAACAGGACACTTCTTGTGATATTCTCATGAAATTTGCTCCCGCCATAGCAGGTCAGTCTAAGTACAGCAAATGGCTGGTGGTCTCTGAACCAGCCTGCTGGTGCAACACCAGTAAATGCTACTGGGGTCTTGAGAGATACAGTCCTGGGAAGGCTGCAACTGCTCTGTATTGCAAACACTGCTCCTGTAGCTACCTCGGGAGTGCTCCAGGCAAAAGCCAGTGAATGCTGCAGCCAACTCCTGAGCTCACCCTGCACGAGGAGTTTACTCATCTCCTCCAACACATACTGTAGAAGGAAGACAGTAGGAGCCACCCAAAAGTAAGGCAGTCCACGGCTGCCTAAAGCTTTGTTTCCTGAAACAGTGTACAACACTCTTGCATCTGCCACAGTCAGTGATCAGTAACCACATCCACTGCTATACAGCACTTTTATCTGTAATTCTTTGAAATTATAGCCTGCAACCAAAGGCAAGAGGATTTTTGGGTGGGAAAATAAAGGAGCACTGAAATGATGTGTCAAGGTCACAAAGCAAAACTGACGCCAGAGGAGGAAAACTGTGACAATGCAACGCTGACTATCACTACTGCTGCTCAGCGCACCAGTTGTCGGTAAGAATTCAAATGAGCAAGGAGAAAAAAGAAAAAAACCCAACTCGGATGCATATGTTTGCCTGTCAGAGAGCAGTGGAGTGTTTCTGCTCTGTGTGGAATACCAGCAAAGGTTACCAGCTGTGCATGTTGTCAGACAGCAGCTTCTGCTGAGTGCAGCCTGCTCGGGGATAACTGAAATGTAGCTTGTAAGTATTTGATAACTGTGTAAATTATGCACAAAATGCCTTTAATGCTAATGGAGGCAAACGTTATGCAGAGATGAGGCTGTAAGAAGGGGATACAGCAAGCAAAGGCACAGCTGCTGGCCAAGCTCAGCTCAAGGACCAAATGCCTGGAGACCAGTGAAACCAGGCAGATCTTTTGAGGGACCCCAGCAGCTAAAATATATTGACTCACTAACAACAAAATGAGGTGAACCATCGCTGGTGCCTGTTTTACCTAGCTAAGGCTTTACGAAGCTTAAGAGACAAGGAAAGTCAAGTATCAAAGGAACACGCGAAGTTTTATAAAGCAATTCCACAAAAATACTACCCTTCTAAGTGTTTGCAAAAAAAAAGAACAAGAGAGGGATGCTGATGAATACCAGCCCTAAAAATGTGTGTGGTAAATTAAACACAGAACAAGGTCATCTATTTTTAAATTATGTAGGGCTTTGGAAACAAAATTCATCTTATAAAACTATCTAATACCTTCAATTATATTTCTATTAGCCAGAGAAATGCAAAGCTCATCATAACTTAAAAACATTCCCAGAAGCACATCAGATATATTTGCATATTTAAGTGAAAAGTATTCAGAAAAAAGCAACTCCTTCTGGATAGAGGGGATAAAAGCACTCAGTAAAGCTCTACAGCCACTTCTTCATTACTGAAGGACTACGATCTGTGATGGAGCCAGTGATGACAGAACACAGGAGCAGTTATTGGTCCTCAGTATACAAATGCATGTTTAACAGTGCCAAAACCAGGTTACAATCCTATAGTTTTGCATGCTTATAATTATACATGAGATGTAATTATAAACTGAAATTACTACATGAAAGTAAGTTTTTCTTGCCTTACTCAAAAATCACCTTCCTTTCACCATTTGTGGCCAGAAATTTCCTGCAGATAGCTGGAGATAAGCCTTCAGAACTTGTTCCTCTTCAGGAACAAATTTACTTTCCATAGGCATAGAGGGAAGACAACGTAAAAGTCATGATACTCTAAACAGTGTATCATTTGACTCCAAGCTGTGTCCCTTGGGAGCACCCTTTGGTTCACATTTAGCTAAACATCTATGAGATGGCAAGGAGCAAATTGCAGGCAGACAGCTACCTATCAGCAATTCCAGAAGCAAACGCCACTCATGTTCTGTGGTTACCAAGAAACTTCAATTCACCATCTCTGCCAACAGAGATTACAGACCCACCACCTTCACCACTGCACAACAGAGGATGTCCTAAAGCAGAAACTTCTGCAGAACAGGAAACCCAACAATCAGTTTTCCCATTCAGACCAGTTCCATGGCACAACTCCCATGACACACTTCACTAATGTATCACCAGACAGACACATTCACATCCCTGAACTCACTGATGAGGACCTAGCACTGGACATCAGCCACAGATGATGTCTAGGCTGCATGTGATTCCAAGGTGAAATCACATGCAGGTTTTGCATAACTAAACCTGTACCATAGCTCAAAAGACTGTACAGGTGTCAGCTTTGTGAAGGAGATTTTGCTTTGTTGTCACTTGCTATGGTAAATACCCCCCAGCTGATGAGCTTACCCTAAATGGGTCAGGAAGAGCCAGCTACCACAGCTGAGGACTAACACAGAAGGAGCAAGCCAAACTGACTGCAGGGTCACCTTGATGGTGGATGACCACCATCCATGTGATGCAACAGCATGGATTTCTGCCCTGGAGGCAGGAGGCAAAATTTTCAGAAAATGGCTGTCACCAAGGCACTTCAGAGGATCTCCTCAGCATACGGTGAAAATCCTCTTCTATACACTTCTCTTTAGTGACTGTTCATGAGTACAAGGCCCTTAGTACAAGCAGTATGGAAAAGGATCATACAGAAAAGTTCCTTTGAAGGTTCACCAAGAGATGATCACTGTGCACTACTTTGCATTGAACAGCAGCCAATGACTCTTCTCTGACAGAACATATGCCTCCCCTTTTTTGGTTTTTACAGGTCTTTTATTGACTTGACTTCAGTGATAAAGCAGATGGCCACAGGGGAAGGAGGCTACAGTAGCTCTAGCACAGAACAGAATACTTATCAACTGCAGTTAATGTAGCAGGTGTATCTGTCTCTTCCACATTTCTTCTCACTGTTCGTGCAGCTGAGCAGAAATTTAAAACTACAAATTTTCACATTTAAGCTTCAAATTTTACTGGATAAACAGTAATCCAACTTTTCTTATTGTCTCTAAATTTCCCATGCATTTTTCACAGGCTTGACTACAGAAAACAGCTTTGCTCTTCAGACATCTGTCAGTTCTCCTAAAATACATTAAATGTATTGAGCCTCATTCATTATATTGCTATTTAGCTTCCATTTGGTAACAATATTTTGTATTACTGCAACATAACTCATCCTTCTGATTTTTTCCCTTGTATAAGATTTATTTGAATTCCTAAAATCCCTTTGCTGTTACAGGTGACTTTGATGCACATCAACAGCTGGACAGGCAAGAAGCCAAGGCAGGAGGCTTGGCCTATTGTTCTGTGTCAGTAGGAAGGTTACAGCCTGTCCTCCCTTTTGCCAACAACACCCCAATTCCACATTTCTCTTCCTCCCCTCTCACTAGCCATAGCAGGGAATTAAGTTGTCAGCATTGCAAATAAAGCGGGCTTTTGTCTTTTTTTTTCCTTCAAACACTTCTGAAAAGGTCAGTGGGGAGTTCTGCCCTACCTATGGTAATGTTTGAAATTCAGGAGACATTTTAAGATACCCATGATGTAGCATCCTGAAAACTTCTAAGCTAAATCTGCTATCCCTACACTCTTCTGCCATAGCAAACTGCTGTTGCTCTTCCTTTACAACTGGGGGGCAAAATCAGGAATGCAGAAGAGGCACCCCCACATGAGGACGTTCTGCACAGAGCTGGGCGCTTGGGAATTTGCTTCTCCAAGCCCTCAGTCTGCAGCACTGCTGTCCCTGAAGTTTCCAGGGTCACAGAGGAAATCTCTTCTAAGTTCATTTCCCATTTTCCTGCCAACGCCAAACCCCCCACCCCTCCCTTAAATCTTAGGCTAAAACAGGAACCTCTGGACTGGGAGGGCAGCCTCAGCAGTGAGACAGGAGAGGCAAGTTGCTTTTCTAAGAGCAACAAAACAATTTCAGAGAAATTTTGCATATAAAACCTTTCAACAATATATTACCTGTTTTTCCCAAGGGACAGAGTTGGTGTTCTTATTTATTAGCTGGCTTCAAGACATATTCTAATGCTGTTTTCAAAACAAGTCAAGTTTTGAGAACCCTTACTGTATTTAATGTATAGTTTGTATTGAAACCCCTGATTATGCATATGCTTTCTATTATGCTGGCTGATGGTGTTGCATTCAGCAGTACTGAATAATTCAGCAGATTTAGCACGACTCAAGTGTAAATCAGTCAGATCCAGTAACATGATAACCACAACCACGCTGCCTTTAAACTCTTAAAAATGCATGGAAACTTTTATTTCATAAAGAGGCTGTACTCCGTTCTGCACCAGTTCTCACTGACTGTGAGATGTTGCATTTTTGTTTTCATGGTTATCCAACGAGATTTAATTAAACAATAAACTAGTTACAGTGGCAGAAGTAAAAAAAAAAAAAAAGAAAGAAAAAAGCCTTTGGAGTGTTATGTTTCCTTTATTAGCATAGTGATGTGAAACTAAACAGAAAAAGCAATCTAATAACAAACATTCCTTTGAGAAGGGCTCTGGGAGCAAAAGGACATCCACTTATTGTTCAGCCCATCCCATTGGTCCATATACGGCAATAAAGGTACAATAGAAGGAAACAGGAAACAGACTGGCACATCTGCATTATCTTATTAGAGGCTAATGGATATCTGAGAGGAACATGCATCTGATGCTGAATAGTCTGTACCAATCTCCGAAGCAATTACTCTTAATTAGTGGATTCTGTTTATAGATGGAACTTAGTGTACCCTTTTGTATCAAAGAGATGCAGGCATCTGGAGAGAGATATGGTTTTCTTAAAGGGAAAGCACTGCAGCACAGTGTGAGGGTTGGGTTGGTTTTTTGGTAGGGGTTTTGGTTTTTTTTCTTGTTTTTTAGGGTTTTTTTGGGGGTGTGTGTGTTTTTTCTTTGCAAATAAAAGCTCTTTGAAGCATAACATATTCTACTGCATTATTAATCAAAAGACCAAGCTGGTTTTAAAAAAGTAAAGGGGAAAAAAAGAGACCATACTCTTAATCTCAAACTCTGAAAGTAAACACAGAAAGCTAATACTCGTATATGAATTATATGACAAAAACCACTTTGATGATAAGCAAATAAACAACTGAACCTAAAATTTCCAACCGCTGGCCAAAAAGCTTAAAATAGCAGCTTAAGTCAGAAGAACAACATCTGCATTTTGTATCTGCCAAGTCTGCAGCCAAAAAAAGTAAACCACTCTATATGACCAGATGCACGAATAAAAAAGAAAATGCAAGAAACAGAACTTCAAAGTCAGTTTACTGAAAAGCAGATCTGTAGCTCTTACATCCCATAACCACAATTGTCACATATTTTCAAATATAGGTGCAAGACTTATGGAAAGAGGGAAGATAAATTGTTGTAACAGAATTAAGACACTCTTACTATGACACTCTTCCTGCATCTTGGTATGCAAGATAGCTGTCTGCTGGGGGACTGTGAATTCCTTTTTGTCATAAAGTTGACACTTGCAAAATGGGTTTCTGTTTTATTTGGGGTTTTTCCCCCTGACATTGTTAAGAGATAATTAATATAATTAATGCAATTGCTGTTTATTTTAAAATCCTATTGGGAAGTATAAAAAGGAGGGGGGAAAAGCTTCTTTCTCCCCAAGCAGTTATGCTTCGAATTGCCTGCATTGCAAACACACACTGATGTATGCCTGAAAAAGAGCAAATCTAAATCTGAAAAGGGGAAAAGGGAAAAAAAAAAAAGTGAGACACAATGACACCCATTTATTTACACACCATACAACAGTACCCTGCTGTGCCAACTATTGATTTTAGTGCAACTGAGAGTCCATGTTGGAGAGCAGCAGCTGTGAGTACATAGCTTGAATCCTCATATGGGAACAATACTCCATAAGCAGAATAACCTATTTCAGCCAACCTTCATGTATAACAACTAACATTAAAAACACACAGAGCTTACATTTCAAAACATGAAAGGCACTATGGTTATTTGTTCCTCAAAGGTTCAGGGCAGTTATTAATTTATTTGTGCTAACACAACCAAGAGGTGTGGCGGATTGAAAATCCATGCTTCACATGTCTGTTATTCTACAGAGACGCTAACTCTGTTCTATACTAACCACATTTAAGATCCTGCCACTGTATCAGGCAATTTCTCATCTTCTCGTGTTGTTTGCTGCTTTAAAGAGCTGTTTGAAACTGAGGTGTGGGGTGGTTGGGCTTCTGGGTTGGGGTTTTTCTTTGATGGGGGCGGGCATGGGGTTGATTGTTGAGCTTTTTTTTTTTCCCCTACAGTTATGCATTCCATGTTTTTTCTTTCATTACTCAGCAGTTGCCAAAACTATACTGAGAAGTAAAGATAAATGGTTAGGTCAGGTGATGGGGTTAACAATTTACTGTGTGTACAGCTTCAAGAGCCAGAAATAGTAGAATTGGCTCATGTTTATGTACAGGATGAGAAGTTGATTTCCTGTGCAGTGGCTTTCAATCACCTCTGTAAGGGACTCTCTTGCAGTTTTCTGCAGAGAATTCAAAGGGCTCTGAATACATTTTGTGCTGGTATATAGGACACTCTGCTTTGTAACTAAATGCATTCCTTACTTACTCTGTCACATTCAAAAAGTCCTGCAGGACAGTCAAGAAAAAACATTCTCTCTCATCTGTGGAAACCAAAGGAAAGGTACCTGGGCTTCCTGCTTCCCGAGCTTAAGTGAATTTGTACACTCATGATGCTCCCCAAATTTAAAAGCTATTTCTTAATGCTTAAAATTGCTCTTTCAATGTAATTAACACTTCTATTCTTGCATAGTCATCTCTGTTGTTCCTTATTAGTGTTTCCGAGGATGTAAAACAGTAGCTCCATACTGAGACAACCTTTAGTGAGAGACTGCCCCATGTGCTACAGAGGTTTAGGAAATCAGAGATTCGCCAGACCAAAGCTGCAGGGCTTTTCTGCAGAACCTGTTTCCTTGTTTCTGCTCATTCACAAAACTCAAAAGGAAAAACAAATGCCTTCCTTCAAACACAATTCAGATGATCCAGAATTTAAACAGCGCAGGGTAGTTAGCTCTTAAAAAGCAGGTTGGTCCCTCAAGTTACACAGAACCAGAAACTCCAGTACAAAGCTTTTCCCATTCAAGGTGCTGTGCCTATTGCTTTAGTTCTCTTTTTCAGCAGGTGTCCTGTGTTCCTGAGCAGTTTCTCCCAACAGTTCAGAAAAACAAGACTGGATTTAGCAATGCAAATTATCCTTTACTGTCCTGTGTGTCCAATCATATTGCTTTGTTTGAGGCTGCACCTATGCAAGATGGCAACCACAAAGATGAGATATGATCACTGGACTAAGGAACCTATCCTTTGGTCTCCCCCTTCATCATCAAGTCAAAGAAGGGAAAAAGAAACACAGGTAACAAAGGCAAACTGCAACCAGCACCAACATGCTTCTAGGATTTGGAAAGATTTGCACAGGCCAACAGTAGTACCTTAAACTGACAGCATATACTCAATTATCTGTGACCCTTATCCATGAAGGAAAGGTTGCATCTCTGATTAAGTTCAGAATGGAATAATCTCCCTGTACAGTAAAAAAACTCACTTCCACTGAAGTCTTCTCCTTAACTGGCAATTAATTGTCTTTACCCTTGCCTACAAGGCACCACAAGATAGCATCACATGGATTCCCAGCCAAAGCAAGCTTTTGTGAGAAGAGCTCTTGGAAAGAGAGACGGGAGGCCAAGGGAAGGGAGACTGAGTAAGCAAGAAAAACCACATCCTGCTGCCTATGTTCAGTAATGTCATCCAATATTATGGGATGTGCAGACATTTACAAGTATGCCAACTGCTTCCCAAGTGGCATTACAGCAGGAGGAGTGAGGAATCTATCTGAAGCCTCCCCAGCATGCTCTCAGAATGCTCATCTTTAACATTCTAGCTGAAGAGAAACATGTCATGGTGACCAACAGCAAATACAGCACTTACCATCACTGCAACTACTAAAAAGGTCTTATACTGGCTGTTTATAACTTTTAAGAGGCCTCTGAGATCAGTAAGAGGGGGTCAAGTGATGTTATTGTTTTGGTGACAGATGGAAGATCCCTAGTAAATGATCCCAGTGGCCTGGGAGTTATTAAAAGAATGGAGTACTTCATTGGCTCAGAAGCTGAAGAGGAAAGCAGCTTTGGAGGGCGGTTCCTTGACAGAAAAGTGCATTTCTTTGGGAGGCCAACACTCTACAGTCACAACACGCACTGCAGAAACAGGATGACAAGAGATCCTTCCTTAAAGGAGAGCACAAAGACGTGCAACACCAGTGACAACCTTTAGTGGCACTGGTCTCAAAACCCCAGTCAGTGAAGCCAGTAGCCAAGGAAAGGATTCATCAAATGCTCTATGAGTGGCAGGGTGCAGAAAACATTAGTTTTGACAGCTGTGCTTTATCTGAACATTCACATAGGTGATGGTAATTACCCACAGGCTTATGTTGAGGAAGATCAGGGCAATTTAGACCTGAAGCCTTTGCTGTTAGTTTTTTGAATTGCTGGAGATGACTGTCCCAGCAGAGAAGCAAATCTTATCTCTCTGTTCAGCCTTAGAGATATATTCCTGAGAAGTCCTAGTCCTAGCAGAACCGCCACAATAAAGCAAAGCACCACATCCTCTCCCTGCCTGAAGTCATTTGGGTAGTCTTCCTCTGCATGGGCAGGATATCTCTAGTGTCACTAAGGATGGAACTGAGTAGTCAGATTCATCCAGCCTGGATGTCTAGCCACAACTGCAAATATTGTCATTAGACTTTCTTTCACCACCAAATTAAGGCAGAAAATGCTCGACATCTTTAATTTCTACTTTGTTCAGTATCTGTGCAACAAGTAAATATCAGCAGATCGTTTTGTGCCCCAGTATGACACAAATGAAATGCACTGATGGGTCAGTGCAGTATGTGATCTTCACACACTGTGCAAAGAAGCAAACAGACTTCAACATCACTGAGAAAAAAAAGATGAGAATAAAATTCTGTTTAATCTGGAAAACATGCACTACAGCAGAAGGTTCTGCCTCAGCTCAGCACACTTCACTTTACAAGCCACACAAAGAAGGATCCTGCAATAACCCACTTAACTGTAAGAAAAAATTTTGCTATCTGGAGTAATTTAAACTCATTGTTAGGATAAGCATGCGGATTCACTCAAAAAATGGATAATGTTTATTCGGGAGGCTGTCTGAGAAACCTGAAAGAGGATTTTGTTGTTGTGCCTGCATTGTGAAATAACATAGACTTCCCAATCCTCCAAGAGCTGGGAGGCATGGCACTATGCTCAGGAGGTAGGTTCAATCTGTTAGGAGTCCAGTTTTTTGCACTACAAGGCTGGAAGTTCTACTTGCTCTGAGCTAGAGGAGTTTGCATCCCTGCAGCACCAATTTATCACGTGAGGACGGTGATCCAAGTGGAACAGGGGGAAAAAGAGGGTTCAAGCACTGGTTGTGAACTTTGTTTCTGAAGACTAGTCTGTTGGACTAGAGGTGCATCTATCATCTTAATACCATGGAGGTGTGGACGCTGTGCTAACACAAAATAACTTAACACACATAATTTATCACCTTTTGTTATATACGTCAAGTCTAGTAGTCTGTTTGCTGAAAGGTTCTGCAATTCCTCTGAGTTATTAGAGTCCTCTGTCCTACTTTACCCAGAAGACAACATTTCTGCTGTCTACGTCAGGCTCCTGAACCTTCACTTATTAGATATCACAAGTTTCAATATATTCCCAGTAAGACTCCCTGAGGGTCAGCAGAATATGCCAGAGGGCTGGTGGAGATTATGAACATCTATTTTAAAACCTCTGTTCTCTGTAGCCCCCTGTCACAGGAACAATAGGGTAGCAAAATTAGGAACAAGCACAGCCATTAACTAGGAGGGGACAAAGGCATAGCATGGATCACAGAACAAAAATAGCATTTTTATTGTCAATATTTTGCTTAACAGGGAGCCAATAAAGCAATTGTAAAATGCTAATAATACGCTGAGATAACACTGCACATGTAAGCATCCTCAGAGCTATGCTCTGAATCATCTGAAAATGTTGCAAAAACCTTATCAGCCAGGTCACAAGGACAGAGGTGCAATAATCAATCATGGTAGGCACAAAACCAGCACATCTTTTCCACATTCTAACATTCAGAAGATCTATATCCCAGAATTGTCTGCTAGAGGCACTGGACAGATGGATTACATTGTCAGAAAGACCAACATGAACTATGACCTTACATTTCACGTCCAAAAACAACTAAGAGGAACCTAAGCACTGACAAAATTCAAGGAGACTTGTGTCATACCCGCCAGTCTGCAAGGCAGGACTTCAGATACAACACAAAGGTATTCTTGCAGAGTAAGCAAGTGTGTGAATTAACTGCACAGCAATCATTCCCAACAAGCCCTTTTCTGAAAGGGTCTTTCCACTGGTAAATGCAAGACAACTTTCCCTCTTCTGTGGGCAGAGAAACCAGCCTGAACTACTTCATGTTCATGGTGCAGAAAGAAGTTGCATGCAGACTCTTAGGGATGAGGACAGGTGATACACCACCATGCAGCACTTACACCTGCCCAAACCTGCAGCATATATTTAATATATGAAATACTTAAGTATTTCAGCCATAACCCAGATGAAACACTTATCAGAGCAGCATTTATCTTCTGAATGCATTGGTGTCACTCATCTTTCAGCTTCACTGGCAAAGTAATGTATTAAAATAATGATTTTTGAAAACATTTAAGAAAGTAACATTGAGCATTTTCATAGTTAGGTCATGAGACATGGGTTAAGAGCAAAGCTCTCAAGCACATTTGTGATCCCCCCAGGAGATGCTAAACTTGGCTAACAGTGCCAAAGAGGATTCCTCCTGTGGAAAGACAGTGTGGGGTAGGCAAGGCTTCTTCCAACAAGCCTCCAACCAATTCTGAACCACCACAAGCAGTACAACAGCAAGGATACTCAGCCTTGACAACGAGATGCTCATTTCTGCAACCTCTGACCCACACACATCAATATTTGTAAGCCAGTAGGAGAAGCAATGCTCTCAAAGCTCCCAGCAGCACCTTTACCCCCATGACAGCAGTCAAGCCCAGTGTGCTGCTGACTATAGACCAGCACAGACCCATCTCCTGGTACCAAAATCTGCTGCAGTAACCCATCCTTCAATTGTGCTTATCAGGCTGTGCTGTCTGAGTCACTTTGCCAGGTACTCTGCATTTATTGTCTAAACAAAAAAAAATTCCAGAGCCAGACAGCTGGGCAGGTGTGCATTCCATACCCCTTGTTATGTGTCTGGTAAATGCCCTTCCCCAGTGTAGCAGAATGATCTTACCAAGGCTCTTCTTGCATGATTTTCAGGGCATCAGCACTTCACAAGTCAGGATCTAGCAGACCAATGCACTACAAAGAACACAGAGGAGTGAGAAGCCTGAAAGCCCAGCTGGGTGCCCAAGGCTGATAAGACAATCTGATTTAACCATGCAAATACCAGCAGCCAAGTAGAGCGTATCTTGGAATTGAGAACGTCAGATCAGACATGCCACAACAGAGAGTGCTTTTCTAACAGCACCTGAAGTTCCTTCAACAGATGCATATTAGGTGAGCAAATTAATTAATCCACAAGGAAAAAAAAAAAAAACCCCAAAACAAAACAATGGTTTCAGTTACTGAGATAAAGCCATTCAAAATCCACTCCTGTCTTTTGTGATTATAATCAGGTCAAAAAAAATCTCTTAAGTGGAGTAGTCCACTCAGAGATGGGTGGAAGATACATGTTGATTCAAGCACATCACTCAGTATTGTCCCAACTGCATCCTCTTTCCAGTTAATGGTGTCTATGCCAACTGAGGGTCAGAGACTTGTCCATTATATGGGGTCTCACAGAGCACCATATGCTAAAGCAAATCCAAAGTAAGCAGGAAAAAACCCAATTTGTTTCCTCAAAATGATGCATAAGCCAGAGAATGCAATAGAAATTCAGCTAATGGAAATAATCTCTCAAAATAAGTGACATCTCTAAAGGCTGTCACTTCCTTTATGTAAGCCACAGTTCTTGAAGATATTCCCTCCATACAGCTCCCCAATTCCCAGTGTGGAGTCCATCACTGTGAGATGAAGAGAATCATGCTGCTCCACACAGCATATCTAAGTTTATGAGGGAGAGGAGAAGGAACCAGAAGCGGGAAGAAAAGTGACCATGTTGGGTACAGTCACTGCTGCTTAATTTGATGACAGATGTGAAGATCCCCCTTTCAAGAATGCCAAGCCTGTGTGCACTGTCAGAGTTCCACAGCAACAACAGGCTGAAAAAACCCTCCTCAGCCTATATAAATAATTACTTAAAGTGAAAAGTGACTAAATTGTGTGGAATACTTAGATATTCAAGGACACATTACAAGCAACATACCTGACTGAATGACACATGAAAGAATACTCCAAGAAAAATGATGCAGAGTTCTAATATAGCAAGAGATAGAAAGATATTGAAGATCATCAAGAAAAAGCACCCTGTGGAACATTATTTTGCATAAACAGCTGCATTTACAACATGGACTAGATGTCAGATTCACTCAACCACTCTGCCCCTGTTTTTGCCAGACAAAAACATGTCAGGATTTTTTAATAATATACATCAGAAATCAGGAGATATACTCCACAGTAATAATAGGAATTCAGGTGTTAAAGAAAACCATGAGATCTCCTCCCTTCTGATACACTTGGTAATCACAGTAATATGCCTAGACTACAGTTTTACCATGTGTGAGCTATGAGAACTTTTTCCTGCATGTGTTTGAACAGTAATGACGGGCCTTAATAATAACAAAAAAAGAATCAGGTGTATTGTCTTTATCATGAGAGTATAAGGGGTTTGAAACAGAAAGAAATATCTATTCTCTTGTACAAAGAGGAGTGTAAAAATGTAGCCTCAGCATGTCAGATCTAAGCATCAAAGACTAAATGCTTAGAAGTAGAATAATATGAACATTTGAGAAATGCTATAGTGAGAACATAAATTCCACCCTAGCATTTGATTTAGTGATAATCCTCCAAAACCAGTTCTGCATCTGATAAATACAGGTTTAAGATCCAGTTGTTGACACATGGTAAGGAAATGAAACACGTTTTCCCCATATGAAGTTCACATTTTTCTGGGTGAAACAAAGCACAGTTGTACCTCACGTCTCTAAGGCACATTTTAAAGCAATAAGGAGAACTGAAAGGCATCTACATGAAGCAGTTTTATCTGACGTACTAAAAGGACCTGAGTTAAATTGCCTGACTCTCACATCCACTCTTAAGCCTTTGAAAAATAAGGAAATCCAATTTAAGGTTTATGTAACAAACCCAAGGCCCACAGCTCCTTGGCATTACAACCCTGCTTCACATACCTCACTGCAGAGGTAGGTTGGTTGCTCACTGAACCTCTTCAGCTCAAGCAAAATAAAAAGACCTTTAACAAAAATGAGTGAAGGTAGAAAGTTTGGATCACTAGAACATCACCAACTCTGATTAATAACAACCACAATAATAATATATACACCTTTAAGAAATTCTCTACTTTTAAAGAAGAAACAGAAACATTAAAAGGTCTGGCAAGTGGCAGTGAACGTCCCCAGCTCATATTCTTCTGAATAGAACCCATCATTTAGCCATGTACCAACCAATCAAGACTTTATCTTTCAATTTTTAAAAGCACATAATTCTAAATAATGATGTCGCTCAATGGTCCTGAGTACTAGTGAACAGAAAATGCATCAAATGGGAAGCTAAATTTTATAATTTAAAACATTCATACACATAAAAGGAGAGAGGGAGCAAAAAAAAAGGACAGTTTTTCAAAACAACATACAAAATTACATAGCAACAGTGTAAAAGCTTCTGAACAATTTCCTTTCCCTTGCCTCCAATGGAGGGTTTATTCCAGAGGGACAACCCTCAGCAGACAAAGCCTGCTTTTAAACATAGAAACACAGGAATTGCTATACTGGGTCAGATTAATTGTACATTTAGTTCAGTAACCTCTTATTTGACAGCAGCCACAATCAGATGCTTTAGGGAAAGGATGAAGAAATCTCTAGGAGAGCAATTACAGAAAAAACTTTCCCATAAAATTTCTTTCCAACTCACATCATCTACTGCATGGCTTATGCCCTGTAACAGGAGATTTTCTTCTCGTCTTTTTGTTTGTTTTTGCTAGCCTGAATAATACAAATAGCACTAAATAATACTCCAAGCACTGTAGATATCTTCTCTATCTATGGCCCATATGTTTTTAATCCTCAAAATTGTTGGCCTTAGCAGAATTGAGAGTCACAGAGTTTCAACATCACCAGTTTGCTGTTTAAAATAATAGTCTGCTCTGCTTTTAAATAACTCTCACGTTTTGCCTGTATGAGTACACCACAGTAAAAGAAAAGTTAAATGGACGTAACTCACCTTCTTCAAGGGTCCCTTCTGGTCTGCTTTCCTCAACACACTTTACTGCGGTGACTCCTAAGAAAGCAGCCTGGAGAAGGAAGAAATGCCTCCAAAACTCCTTCCCCCCAACACCAAATGTTTCATATTTCCTTCAGGACAAGTATTAGTTCCTTTGTCAAATTTACTTGTTTACCTTAATTGCTAGTATACACTTCTTCAAATGTCACCTCTCCTAGTTAACAATCTCCTTAGATTTCAGGGCAAACACTTTTCAGGGCAGGAAAAAAAATCAATTCTTGAATAAGTCAAGAGTAGCAAGTAGTTTTTCTAATTAAGGCATTGACTTCCTACTAAGATTGTACTAGAATTACCTGTATAGTTACTTCCATGTTAAAACCCTATGTAAATATTAGTAAAGAAACAATTACATCAATTAATAGTAGCAGCTGATAGACAAACACTACCAAGAGGGCTCCATTCTCTCCTGAGGCAAACACAATGCCAGATTCCAAACGAAAGCAGAAGGGGAATAATATGGACCCAAGCTGTCCAAAACCTGTATTTGCATCTGCAAGTAAACACTTAAACTCTGTAAACACCAAGCCATTACCAGCCTGCTGGACATGCTCTCAACCGGGCCACAGCAAACAGCTGATGGGGGAGCTCCAGATGAGCAGGGACACTCTGGCTCTTTGGCAGAGTGCCCCATCCACTGACCTTGGCTGGCTTTAGGGTCACTTGGGATTCGTCCATGCTGGCAGAAGTCTGCTGGCTGTCTCCAGGATTTCTGGAGAAGGTTGAACATTTGCAATTTTTCACAATATATTCACATTGTCCATGTCCATATGTTTTCATCTGCAAGTCAGCTCAAGCATGGAAACGACTAGAGCATGAGCAAGTATTAGACTAAATTATTTCAGCAACCACATTACTTTCAGTAGGCTGCCTTTTGCCAAACCAAAGCATCTGCAGCTTAGAAATGTAACTTATAAATTTAAAAACTTTGCAAAAAAGTGCATCAGTTCACACAGATCTGGATGGCAACAATCCTCCAAAAGTTATTGCTGTGAGTAACACTAGCATAAGCAAATCAGTCCTTTGAAACCAGTTCTGACAGAACACCTGAACAAGGAAAGGCTACATGGGGTTATTTTTCTTAATTTTCATTTCTGAACAAGTTTTTAAACATTCATTTCAACAAAAATGAAAATAAACATTCAAGGCTGCTCAACCTCATTTACATTCAGTTCCACCTATCTCTAGTCAAAGGACACAGCAGAAGCACTGAGTCTGGTCACTGCTTGAGACTTGGGCTGAAAGAGGAATTGAAGGCACAGAAACAGCCACTGATAGAGAGCTGGGAAGTCTCTCACTTGTATCCCCCTCATCTCTTACTGCAGGCCTTCCAAATAAATTCAGTGAAATGAAGCCATCGCATGGGCAGATAAAAATCAGAACCAGGTTTGTATCCAGGGACTAGCTCATACTCTCATATGATCTGCCCTTCACAACTCCTCACAGGTATAAAAAGCAATCACCTATCAGACAGAACAGGGGGAAAAAATGCTCCTGATTTCAACAGCTGCTCAAAGTGTATTAAATACAAAGCAAGATGGAATAAAATGGATGCATTCAGGATTTTACGATTGTCACTGTAATGTTTTTCTTTATTATTCACAGGGTTTAGGAGACCTTACCCACCATCAAGGAGAGTCAGGGGCTCAAAATAACAGTCTTGCACTATCATCAAAGTACAAAAAAGAAACTATATATCAACCAGCTTAACTGGTAGGTCTCTAAAAGGAACAATATGTAAGAAGTAAGTTCAAAAATATTAGAAACCACTTCTGAGCACTGTCAAGCTGACTGAAATCTTAAGAGTTTGGAAAAAAAAAAAAAAGGAAAGTGTTGTGACAAGTAATCTAAACAAATGTTAAAAGTGAAGTTTGACAAAGATGAAATATCTGCCAAACACCCAAAACATAAATGAAACTGCCATTCAGCCAGGGCCAAATAAAACAAGACGTGGCCAGGCAGTTTCTGACAGAACAGTAAGGGCATTGTTAGGTCTTCTTATAGACCTCCTTTCTTTATGCAAAAAAAAAAAAATCCAGGAGGGTAAAAAAAAAAATCACACCACTATGTGGCAAAGAGTGCCTCCACTTCAGTGCACACCTCAGGCTCTCTGTTTATCTATGGAAGAAAGGGGATGGGGGGGGCGTGATCCATGGTTTCTACTGAGCACCGGGGTGCTGCACATGCTGGAGGAGCAGAGCAGGAGATGCTGAAAGACAACAGGGAAAATCCAGCAGGAGGAAGAAGAGAGTTTGGGGGAGCAGTAAGCTCATCTGAAACATTTAGCAGGATTTTACACCTAATTGGTTTCAAAGGCTAATTAGCATTTTGAATAAAGGGTCTCTTCACTAAACGTGTAAACACCTCATCCTTCCAGTGACTGCCAAAAATCAAAGGTTACCAAATGAACATATATAAGGTCTTTAAACTTCTAACGAATAATAAAACTATTTCCCCATAAATTTCCAAATAAAGAAGCATAATACAGCACAGATTACAATGCCAAAAAAACCTCAACCCAGAAAAACCCAACTCATAAACTCTTCAGGTTTTCTGAACAGTATTTTGATCTTCCCAGAAAGGAACAGTAAAAAGCAGCATATTCCTACTACAAGCTTCATTTTAGGATCAAAAGGATAGCAAAGTACATACATTTAATTAGCAGGGAGAATACAAAAGCCCATTAATGGAAAACAAAACACATTCTGGAAACAAAAATACACTATAAATATTACAGACAGACACTGGTATGTGTTCCTCTGTGCATGGCAACAGTTCAGGGGGAGTAACTTCTGAAAGCAGCACACTGACATCCAGCTCACAGCTTTTCAGGATATTCACCCTTCTGTGACTGCTTAACATGATCTCCTCTATTTATAGTGACTTCTTTTGCAACTGTTATCATATGGTTATTAAAATGAACAGAGTCACAGAAACACCTCAGCAACCAATGCCAGTGACTGAATAAAAGACACTACTTCAGCACACGTTTTTGCTTGTAACTTGGGCAGCTTTGAGATTTTTATTGGCAGCATCCACTGTGAAGGGCAGGAGAGCCCAGGAGCAGTGGTGGAAGTGGGCTGTGGCTGACCCAGGGCTGTAAGCCATAGTATGACCCCTACTTAAAGCAGCAGAGGCATTAGAGTAGAGCACACACCTCCACATCTGGCCTCCTGACCGCCCACACCAGTGCAGTCACAGGGTGGTGAGGGCTCACACCAACCCAGGGCTGCTCCTGGGAACAATGGCAATTGTGTCCTAGTCCAGCTGCAGCCCTCAAGCAGCAGGGTGCCTAGGATACACTGGAGCTTCCCTCGCCTAAAGTACCCACCCAGTCAGTGGATCTCTGGAGAAACATCTCTCCTGGCCACCTCCTGCGTGAGCAGCCCTGCAAACCCATCCCACATTAACTAGGGCCAAGACACAGCACCCAGACTTCCAAGATTATCTCTGAATGCACATATACACAGCCCTACTGTTTTGTGAGAGGGTTTATGTCCTCAGACACAAAGAATTCAACACTTTAGCCTTGGCCTGCACCATAGCTATTCCCTCACATGCGTCCCATGTGTTTCTATTTGGCTGGTTGTAGTTTCAATACATTTTAATTAATTGTACACATTAGAACACGATTTTATACAAATTCATTTTTGCAGTTTCCAGTTCAGAACAGCCTATAGTCAGACTTTAGAAGAAGTTCATCTCTCTCATTATAAATACAGGTCACAATAAACTGAGGAAAGCTGAAGTGTTTTCTGCTCTGTTTGCAGGAGGGAAATCCTTTCTACATTTCATTATGATACAGATGATTATGGGCAAAAAAGAGTATTTATTTTTAATGTGTTTGATTTAAGTTTTATTTCAAATCTTCTAGCAAAAAACAAACAACAAAAAAAAACACTAGAAAAACCAACTTTGACTTTGTTGATTACAAAATTAACCTTTAAAATCATCATATGTCATCTATCACTAAGTTTTGCTGCTTCTAAAACATGAATACATTGGGACTTCCAGGGTCTGGAGTCTCAGAGAGGAGGGGATGGCCAGTGGGGTAAACATATGTTCCTGCTGCTGCCAACCCATTCTGGTCCCAAGCAGCTGGTATGAAGCTGGTATGAGCCAAGGCTGTAAACATCAAGTGAACTAATCTCTGCAATGGCAGCTTCTAAAAGCTCAAGAGAGAAATCCCAAGAAAATCCCTGAAATAAAAAAAACCTGTATGTACACTTCCCAACCTTAAGTTTTCCACACCTCCAGACCAGTTCTCGTCAGAGGGCTACCTATATTCCACTTGCACCTATCGGCATCCAAGATTCAAGGGACAGAAATCCCAGCTGCAGAGACCATGCAATTCTTCATGCAGCTCCTGGTAGCCAGAAAATGCCAACCAAGAGAGGTTCATACAGGGCTGGAAGCCAGCCTCCCTGGGCACTGAGGCACCATCCAGAGTGGGAGACCTGCGTGCAATGAGACCAGCACAGCTCATGGGGTCAGTCAGATGGAAACTCACAGAGTCAGAAATGGGAGGATCACAAACCATAACTCCTTCAGAAAAGAACATTTCAGAAGCACTAGAAAACAACTCTAATTTGTTGGGGTATTTTTCAGGTGTTACTGAGGAAAGAGATAAGTATACCACATAAGGGTCCCGAAGCAGCATCTCACCTCAATGAGACTTGAAAGGAAACACTGGTAAACCAACAAACTTCAAGGCTTACTACTCCCATTAGGACTTAAGGGCTTCCTGAAGGAGGAATTCCCACCCAAGGTTAGGCAAACATACACCTCTCAATATCTTAAAGCTGAGACTGGATTACATCCATCTCAGAGAAGAAGCAGCTCAAAGGTCCAGATAAAAAGGTGCAAATGCACCTTTTTTGTTCTGCAGTCTCAGCTTATGGCTTCTAGTCTACTTGGGAAAAATAAATCCAGAGACCATATTGCCTGTTTTGGATTTTAATTAAGTAAGTGCCTGGAAATAAGTTATAGGTTTTTTCCACTGCTTTCTCCCGCTAGCTGCCCAAACACAGGCTTTTCCATAACCTTGTCATGGATCAAGTTATTAATAAAATACAAACAAAAACTGTACTGGCACATAAGCTAATTAAAATGTCTCTACCAATTTCGCCTTTGCTTCTCTTCTCAGAAATGAATACATCCTCCTTTGACACAAGCCCCTGTATTCTGTAATCCCAATGTCTCTCCAGCTATCCGTGGTTATTTTGCTGTTACAGCATATGGTGTTTTCAGAGAGGCTTTGACAGCACCATTTCCTTACCCCACTCCCAAAGATGCACAGACTGAGTTCCATTCATTGCAGGAAATTTGTTCATGTCTAATTTACCCAATGCTCTCTGCAACAATTTCATGTTATGAATGGCTATTGTTAGCCTGCTTCTGTTCACTCCTTAGAAAAGGGGGTTTGGGGAGTTTGGTTTCTTTGTTGGTTGGTTTTTGTGGCTTTTTTTTCTCCCAAAGAGTCTGCCAAAGTAAAATATTTTTTCAGTGTTGTAAATCCATGCTTAGTTGCTGCATTGGTCTTGCTAGCAGTCCATACAGTTGAATCTTTGGTTGGAACAGAGTTGATAACCCACTGATGTTCTTGTTATTGCTGAGGAGGGTTTGCACAGCAGCAAGACCTCCTCTTGTGCTCACTCTGCCCTGCATCAACCTATCCCAGTGTGTAGGCTGGAAGAGGGCATGGGGCTGGGAGGGAACACAGCTGGGATGGCCAACGTGCACTGACCAAAAGGATACATACTCCAGACCACAACATGTTGTGCTCGGCAGTGGACGCTCAAGGAATAGAGGAGAAAGGGGAAATGTTCACGGTCATGGTGTTTGTCTTCCCAAGCAACTGCCATGTGTGCTGAGGCCATGCTTCCCAGGAAGCAGCTGGATGTCTGCCTGCTGATTTGAAGTAGTGAATGAATTACTCTTTTTGCTTTGCTTCCGTGTACAGCTCTTGCTGTCATGATTAAAATGTCATTATCTTGAGCCACAAATCTTCTCACCTTCCTTCTATTTTCTCTCCATCTCATGGGAGAATGCAGGAGTGAGCAGCCGTGTGGGTAACTGGCTGTTAGCCAAGGCTAACCCAACACAAGGCTACAACTGCCAATAGTTTTCTTCTTGACCTCCTTCTTCATCTCTAGTTATCTTCTGTTTAATTAATCTAATTAAATCATATTAATTTATCAGATCAAAGAAATTCTTCACATAACAGCTGACTCAGTTAGCATCACAGCATGCTTGGAAACAACAGATTTACAAAAAGTTACTGGCTGAAGTTGGATGTCCTCCTTAGGCCAACCTCACTCTTTAATCCACAAAATAAAAGTAATGTTTCAAATTCTCATAATTATGTCAGGCAATCATTAGGACATGACAACAGAAAGAATATCAGAACTGCAAGATTCCAATTGATCCAGGTGGTAGTGACTCAATCAAGTTGTGTTGGATGTGTGTGATGTACAAGGAGGGCAGTGGCAGACGCCAGATGAATGACCCTGAAAAAGCTGTAAAGTTGCTCATATCTTTGTCAAATGAGCATAAAGGCATTAATGAACCAAAATTACTTACTCAGGCACTTCAGAGTTGTACATAACCGCATAGGGCACAGGGGAGAGAGTGGCTGGATTGTATCTTCAGATCTGACAGTGATTTGCTAGTGACTTCAGGAAAGTCATTTGAACTCCATCTGACTCAATTTTTCCATTTGTGAAATGGAAATCAACATGCACTTCCATTTTAAGATAAGTGAAATACTCAAGGCTGGCAACATCATTAACTCTAAGTAACTAATAGCTATTAGTACCTGGTGTACACGATTGCCCCTCGAAGCGGCTTTCCTGGGAGTACAGGGGAACATGACTTACAGCTCAGCACAGATAACAACTTCATTTCAATGGCCATTCTGAAAAGGGCAATGTACATGCTCCTAAATGAATTCCACACCCCAAATCAATCCAGTGCCTTAGAAGAAAAAAAGTATCCACTGGAAAATAAGACAACGTATTCCAAGAAGGCTGTTTTATCTATTTGATATGTTTCCTGCATCTTGTGGTGATTTACCGTAATAGGTAATAACTAGTGTACATTTATATCTAGTTTTTAATAACCATACTTCCATTATATCTCATTTCCCAAAGGGACTATTTGTGTTTTTTCATATCTTTTAACTGTAAAACTGTAAACTGCTGTAATCAAGTACTGCTTTCTCTTGTATTCTGGACATCCTCAGTTGATTATAATCACTGCCTGCTGAACTTACCTTCAAAATGTTAATCAAGAATTGAAATAAAAATTGATATTATTATATTATGTACTGCCCCATTTACTCACGCTTCTCTTCTTAACGCAGGAAGCCCAGAATACAAAGAAATAGAAAACAGAAAAGAAAAAAAAAAACAGAAAACTTAAAAAATAAAAACAAAACAAACAAAAAAGTATGAAAAAGGCATGGGGGAAAAAGGGAAAAAAAACAACTCTGGCTTTACAGAAAATGAGAATTAGAGAAGACCGTTAAAAAAAGTGAAAGCCCATGCTGTTGAACCTGGTGTCTGTAAAAGAGATGTAGGCTCTGAAAGTATGTTTTGAGGTACTTGTACAACATCCTCTGTAACTCTGGATAAAATACATTAAAAACTCATTTTAAAGTTTATTTAAAAATAGCACATCTCTCTCTATGTGATACACTACTTTTTTGGGAACTAGTGACTTGGTCCCACAACGACCTACAAGCAAGACCACATGAGGGGAATGTATTTTAAAGAAGGTGCCAACAAAAACAAGCATGTAAGTGTGTAAATCAAGCTGTAAAGCCAGCTGGATTTTCCAAAATGAATCCACGTTTAGGGGAACTGATAGGTTCAGAAGGATGCCATGACTGAAAGGGTCACTGGATACTACCTGATAATATCCACAGTGACATTTTCAGCAGCCTCATACACAGCATTTCAGAGATATCCAGGTTTCCAGCACCAAAACAATGCTGGGTTGGGAAGATCCAAAATCCTTGGTTTAACTCAGACCCAGCACAAAGGATGCATGTATGCACACCCACATCCATGGTGTTTGAGTTTTCTCTGCTCTAACAAACAAAGCTAATACTAAAAACTAACAAAACAAACTCCAGTGTGGTCCATTACTTTATCAGCACAACCTAAAGGCTGGCTGTAACTGCATCCTGAAGAGCAAGACACAACCATGGCCTTCTTGAAAGTAAAGACCTCCTGAAGAAAGAGTTTTAGTGGAACATGCAAAACTTAACTCTCTCAAAAACCTCTCTTTCCTTTATCTGGACATTGTCACCAGAAGTAACTAACATTTCTTAGCGTCTTTCAGAAGAAGAAAGGGATGAGCATTTGCAAGTAGGATCTGGGGAAACTGTACAAATGCAAAGTTGGACAGATGAATTCAGCCAGCTAGAAAATAAAATCAATGAGCTAAAAGCATTATTAATTGAGACAAGCGAATACGGGCAGAGTCAAAGCTACTGACAGAGCAGAGGAGATAAAGCAGACCAACCATTATCACCAAAAGTAAATAACATTGAATCAACTAGATAGGATCAAAGGAGTATGTTCATAAGTACTGGTGATATTACTTCTGAATCTGATTTATTTTATCTTAAGTCACAGTGTATATCACTTAAGCAAGCCAGTTCCTTCCAGGTATCTTGCTAATATCCCTTAACAGAAACAAGACTGGATGCCCAGACAGTAACAGATTAAATGAAAAGGCAAAAAAAGCCCATAACTAGACAGAAAGGCATTATTAACTCAGTACAGCTAACAAATCTCCTATATACAGAAAAGGAAGAAGCCACTGTCATCATATAATCTGGCCAATCACAAACACACAGCATGTATTTACGCCCCGAACATGGATTAGGGCCATTCCCTACTTATATAAAGGAAAAGATTTCAAATGGTGGTACATTCCTCACTTTCCCACTAAACTCTCTTCTCTTGTCCTCTCCCATTTATGGTTACATCATGGATACTGAAGGAACAGCTGTGGAACTGATGCCCATGGAGCAGGGATCATCCCCCAGGAGGTGCCTACCTGTGTAGCAGCATTGACTTTCTCCTGTTCTGATGTGTCCAATACACCTGGTTTAGATGCCTCCTTCAAATAGAGAGGTCTGTATGAAACTTTTATCTAATGGAAACAACGTGGTAGGTAGTATTCTTCACTTTAAGTAAGCATTAATCCTATGAGAGAGGACTATGGTTCTGAATCCAGGATGAGTTCCCAACAGCTGTTGAGGATTTATACTCAATACCATTTATCATCTGCAAATGGGTTATCATACCCAACACTCCCAAACTGCACACTTGCATAATACTCTTGGGCTACCACTGTATTATAAAGTCAGTTGCGACACTTTTACTAAAGCTGACCAAAACTGACTGAAAGAAGCTTCTTCACTGTCATCTTAATAGTTCTGAACAGCCTACAAGAACACTGGCAGTGTGCTCCCCACCTGGCAGGCAGATGCACTAGACTGTAATACAATCATTCATCTTTTATTTCTATTATTATAGATCCTAAAACCCTAAATACAAAAAAATATAAATAAATATTTTTTGAACTCCCCATAAAGTACCCTACAGAAGCAAAAGCACTGATAATAAGGTATTTATTGGATATGGTTAATTATCTAATTTTATTTTTACTACACAATAATGTTTTCAAGGAAATTAGAAAGCCTACTAATTCCTGTCAGACTTGAAATGATTTGTAAAAATGTACAATATTCCACTAATGTTTCTGAAAGTCTGAGACTATAACTGGTGAACAATCTGCCCTGCCTTTGTGACTTTCCTAACCAAAAAAAGACCATAAAAAAATGAGTGCTGCAAACTTCATAACTATGCTGTGTTTCTTGTCATGCTGGGATTAGTAATAGCAGTGCTATCAAATATTACTGTGCAATAAAACCTGTGGTTTGCATTTAGATTACATTTGATTTCTTCATGTGGAAAATGCATGCTCTAATTTTCCTCTTACAGTAAAATTGATAATACGTAGAATACAACATCACAGCAGATGACACAGTCTACAAGGTAGGCATGACTTGTTTTATAGTCATAAAGCTTGTACTTCTGGCTGTGATTTTATGAGCCAGGCATACAAAAAAAAAGCACAAAAAAGATATTTATAAATAAAGGCATACAACAGTAAATAGGAAAGGAGACGAAGTTACAGAACAGATTGAACTGGATATAATCAGAACCAAACAGCTTTCACAAAAACTGCAAACTTAGCACTTGGATACTTCACCAGTCAATAAAGTAGGTACAGCAGCCTCCTATAATAAAAAAAAGCAATTCTAGGCAGGAAGAAAAGGAATGTAAATAGGACAGACAGCATCCTTACCAGGCCAAAAGAAAAAAATTCTTTGAATATATTCTTTTAAAGCTAACAATATCATAAATTAGCGCCTCACCTCCCCCCAGCTCCCACAAAGTTGATATCATCTATCACTATTTTCTTTGTAATAAGTAATCTTTCAAAATATTAATTTCAGTAGTCTCTTTCACAGTATATTTCAGAGAAGCTTCTATGCACATCCAGGAACTTATTAGATAAAAAAAGGGAGGTGAACGCCGCACACGGTCTCCATGGGGACATTGCACATGGCAGGAGCTGTGAACAGAGCACTTCCATCACAGAAAGGCAATGGGGAAGAATTATACAATAACGAACAGAGAGCTCATTAGCATGTAAAAGCCATAGCCCTATATCTACTGCCATATTTTTGTACGTCACCGCATTAACAAATTGCTGTTTATTAGCCATGATTTACTGAGTCGAGTGCAGCAGAACTGGGCACTAGCTGAGGCAAAGCAGCTGGATGCAAAACTAATGCAAACAGCTAAGAGGAGAGTGATGTCTTAACTGCTTCTCTGCATAGCTTGATCCACCAGCCAAGAGATGAACTGATTACACATTGTAGCAAAAATTTCACCTTTTGCTACAGTGCAATAGTTCCTGGATAAATACAAAACATGGTCAATCTTGACATACTGAAATATGAAGAGCTGCAAAATGATTCCTCACCTCCACCAAAGATGGTGCTGTCAGTATTTAGAGAATTATCTTTTTACGATGCATTAGTGTTCTTGTATTCAAGGGCAACCATAAAAAATCACCAACTGCAAACATGTTCCTTTTTAAATGTTTGCATCCACTTCAAAGTACACATTTTTCTTACTACTACCACCATGCTCTCACTGTATTACCTTACTCTTCTGAACTCACAGCTCTTTCCACTGCAGTCTCACTGTGGATGCACACCTCAATACAAAGAAACAAAATCCCGACTGCACAAAGCCAATGATAATGTCATGATCAAGGCTCAGGAATTCAGTAGAAGCATAAATTCCCAACAGAGACCATCATCAGTTAGTCTCCCCACAATGCTCAAGCCCAGACTTGCATCCCCTTGCTTAGGCTTTGCATCTGGCTTCAGAAGTGCCAGTACCAGGAGAAACACACTTTAACTACATGCTATAAACAACATGCTGTAATGGCTTATGGACTGCTACACTTCTTTGATTTTTTCATTTTTATACTAAAGGGATTTTGCTCAGGGAGAAAAGGAAAAAAAGGAATCAAAGTTCTGGACTTGTTTTTTCTTGGAAGAACCAAAAACCCCGCAAAGCTACAGAAGAAACGTGCAAAATACAGCAGTTCGTAGAGACAGCAGCAGGTTAAGCTTCTTTACAGTTTTAGTATAGTTCCGAGCCCCTAAATATCAAGTTCACATCAACCAAAATTAAAACTCACTGCAGATTATCAAGTTTCATGTATTTTTTCACTACCCTTATGCAAAATTTACTTTGGCACAGTACAGGAGTGCATTATTAATCAGCATAGGTTTGTTTGAAAAAGCAGACTCTATTTATTCAGAGGTAGGACTGACTCCAAATCCAGGCTTTCTTTTCCACATGGAATGCAAGTGTATCAGATTTGGTATTTGATTTTTCAGCTCAGCTGTGAGGGACGAGCTGAACTTTGGGAAAAAACAGAGGTACAGTCTACATGGTAACAGAAAAAGAAACCACAGTATTTTACACTTTTTTTTTTCATGGTGGTTTCAGGTATCAAAGTGAAAATGTCAAATGTCTCTCACCACACCCATTACAGCAAAATCTCAGACCGGTTGAAGACAATGACGCTTTGCTATTGGCATTAAATGAATCCGGTCTCACCCACCCATGACCAAAAAAGATACAGCGTCATTTCAAAATCACAGTCACTTTCCGATCAACTTTTTGCAGTGTCTTCAGATTCATACATCCTCTTTTTATTCTCATGTTGCAGTCAATTAGCAGCTATAACTAAGCAGATCTGTGCAGTTTTAGCATGAATTCTTTAAAATCACTGATCTTTACAATCTACGTTGATGAAAAGAGAGAATATTTACCAGCAACTATTAAGCATGAAGTTTGAGGAAACAGAAGAAGCTTGTAGGAGGATTTGCTAATGTAGTTTATTGCTGTTACTTTTCATATCTGAAAAGATACTGCCTCTGAAGTCTCTGACGAAAACGCAAATAGATATTCTTGGGAGACAGTACAAGCCAAATGCAAGTTACAAAATCAGATAACCCAGTCTTAAGGATTTCATCACATAAATCCACTGATATCTCAACAGTGTCACACTAATATACATGGAAAATCAGAATCTAAGTGTCTGGTGATGCTGAGAAAAGAGATGGTGGAGACACACAAGGATTTTCACAACAGAAGTCCTCCCCATAAACGTGTGCAGGAAACCTAGAGACGAAATGCCCCAAAAGAAGACACAATACTACCTACCATGTAGTGATAATCTCTCAGTGGTCACAATAGGCATGTTGTTGAAACAGCTAGATGGAAAAAAAAGGCTCCATGCTTGAGTGATTCTGCAGAGCAATGTGCCTACACCTAACACAATGGAAAAACTATTCAAGAATAGCTAATCTTGTGAAACTACGACTGCAGAATGCTGTTAGAAGCAGTGAGAACTGAAAATCCTATGAATTAAGTGTTCACTGAGCAAATTAAAGCTTTAGGTAGGTATCTCTCAACCCATCCACCCGCATACCTGAGGGTGGCATCCATGTGATAAATTGCATTTAACATGCACCTGCACTCTACCTAGCAATCCACCCTCACCTTGGCTACTTCTAGCGTTACAAATCTCCAAGGTATTTTGAACAACTGCCTTCTGCAAGGAAGGATTGCTCTGCAAAAGTGTATTGTCAAGAAGCCAGGAAAGATTTAGGTACAAGTATACTGCTGTTCAACGTGAATAGAAATAGGATCTTTAAATTCTTAGGAAACAAGGTTTCTATGGGTTTTCAGGACCATTACTATTTCTAGGAGACAGAAATACAGAATTTCTAAAAGGAAAACTCATAGTTCAGTCACCCAGCAGTAAGCAGCTTGAAGATGCATATCCACAGCTGAGGATGGGGTCAGGTGGTGAAGCCCTCTAGATACTGACAGTGGGATAAAATGCACAGCTACTCTTGGATCACCTACAGGCAAAATCATCATTCCTTAAGCCAGACAGACCCGTCACACGCCTGAGACCTGAGTGCATACAATGCCAAACAGAGGCCTCGACAAAGGGAACAGACTCTTCCATTGTTGAACTTCAAGAAAATCTACAGTGTTTTGAAGGTGCAAATTAAAGGTAAAATAAACGCACTGGGGAAATGCTCAACTTTTCCTCAAAATACCACAGCCACTCATATGGCATGGAAATTTAGGGAGAAGCAAATACTCACTTCTGGTCTCCAAACTGGGTGCTCTGTGACTGCTTGAAGATGTGCCTGGAGTAGTACCAAAGGTCCACAGGAACCTCTATCCATGCCCACCGTACTAAGAGTGCCTTAAGATTTTTCCTTCAGCCGATAGGTCTTCTTTCTGCCTCAAGATGATAGAAAGAAGGATGGAAGTGTGAAGGCCAGCTTTTATTATTTCAAATCTGGCTGGGCACCAGGACTGGACCCTAAATAAATTATGCCAGGATATATGCTTAGAGTTAGCTTCCCTTGCAGTTCTGCACAAACAGAAATCAGCAGGAGTCCGGCATGTAGAATGGCTTCCGAATCGGGTCATTAATCTGTACAAGCAGAAAAACCTACCCAAAAAACACATTAGCAGCCACTGCACTCCAGGTTACAAGGCTGAACTATCATGCAAATTGATACACATCTCTTGCTTCCTCAAGCTACAGAGGAGGGCACAAGCAACCTACAGGGGAGAGAGCACAGAAACCCAGGGATCCGCCCTCCTGGTGAGGAGCAATGGAACAGGACAGATTTATTCAGTGATGATGACATAGTATTATTTTCTTCTGCAACAGCAATGCAAATTATTCAAAGATGGTCACATCCTGAAATGGCTTGTCTCTAGAAATATGTTCACTGCCATGAATATCTTGCCAACTTAAGTGAGCACACAAAACTGCAAGGGCAGAAGACAATTCAAGGTTTAAAGAAGACAGAGACACACAGATTAGTCACTAACATTTTTTTTCCATCTACTTGTTTGATGATTTATCAATAAACTAAGCACTCTCCACCTGCTATCCAGTCAATAGCTGATTAGTTAGATGATTCCTTCCAAGTCCTTCAGGAGGACAGAGTCTTGAGGTCTTGCTTTCAAGGACAGACCAGTAGTTTTTTCATAGTTTTACAACATGCTATTCCTTAGTGTAAATAAAGCAGAGTGAAGAGACCTTTCCATTTCAAAGCTACTGTAAAATGTAGAAGGGACTTTACTTTGGGCTCAAACAAGAAATAATTTTTTTTCTTCTTTTTTTTTAAATGATGATAATATTGCAGGCATGAGAGGATTTCACTCTTCTAGTCCCTAGACAAAACCTAACACTCACTCTTTAATATAACTACAAGCAGGACAGATCTAAGTGGAACAGAAAGGCATATCTCTCGGACACTGTTTCTATCATAAAAACACACATTATTTACATCAGCTCAGGAAAGAACCACATATGAGGCAAGTCACGAAATGAGAACAGCCCTATGTTAATCATCTAAATTCATGACTATATAACCCACAAACAAGATCTGAGTTAACACTGACTGGCAGCTCTTCAGGAGGCTGCAGGAAACAACAGGGAATAAGGGAAGTAAGAGGAAAAAAGGTCTGGCTGAGCAATGCACCTGCTCCCTTGTTTCCCCTTTACATTTTGCACAGACAAATTTGCACAGTTACAACTCCTAACTGCACATTAAACTTATGCCCTTTTACATTGACATGACTGTGAAGACATTATGGTGGGTGTAAAATACTATACTACCATTTAGAAGCATTTCTGCACTACCAGCTGGTGTAAAAAAGCCCTTGTGCAGTTAGGAATTTTTGTTTTCCTATGAAAAGATAAAAACATAATGATGAGTCTTGTTTAGAAAGCATGTCTAAGTAAAAACACATACTAATTTATATGTATATGTACATGTACATAAAAATATACAAATTACATAAACTTATAAACACAAGTACTTCTAACTATATATGGATACACATATAATTGGCACATATAGAGATATAAATAGTACATGTGTGTAGATGTATATATGCTTATATATAAACCCTCTTGAAAATACAAATTGCCAAGCATGTGTAATGGGACAACTTCTCTTGTACTCTCACCAGAAGCCCAGAATCAATTCTTGAAGTAATAGTAGTACAAGTTCAGCTTCACACCAGGGAAGAGTCAGTGAACAAAAGTTTAAACTGTTTCAAGTGAGCCTGAAAGATGCTTATTCACCAGAGTTTGAATCTGTTGCAAATGGCTCATTTAATTCAACCTCAGAGGCATTTGCTCTCCACTTTTCAACCTCAGAAAGCAGTAACCTAGCTAAGGAGGTTAGATGCAGTATCACCAGTTCAGATCAAAAAGATGCCAATGAACAGCTGAGACTTAAATTTATACCCAGCACGGTTACACGGACATGAAAACGAACAGTAGATGCAATCGGTTTCAGCTATATCATGTGTTTTTGCCTGCTCGTAAAGAATTTCAGGATGAAAAATATTAAACAAAATCCTGAAATTAAAATCAACCAGGGAAAAATTAATTTAACTGCCAAGAACTAAGGTTCCATGACAAGCACAGATACATATTCAAAATTAACTATAAAAAAGCTTCTAAATTCAACTAATGCGCTATAAAATGACAAACACACATATTATACGAACCAATTATAAGACATTGCAGCAAGCATTAACTACATGCACAGATCTTATGAGCATCCTGGGAGCAGGACAGTGGACTAAATAAAGTCAAGCAATCTTGAAATCCACAGACTTTACATTTTCCCTGTATCAAAAGGGTGAGAGAGGCGTTCAGATGGTTCTGACTTTCAGTTCTGAATAAAGAGAGGAGAAAATACAGCAGATACTTGGAGCATCTGAAGATTTAGTCCAGATGCAGAATATTTAACAGAAAATTAAAACTACTGAAATCCTGCAATATCTGCTTTTATCAGAGACTCACCTATTTCCAGAAAGATGACAACCATTTATAAATCCGTTTCTGCAGGAAAACTATAAAAATCCTTTAGATATGCAATGTTCGGTATTCAATATTTGCCACCAGCAGACACTGCTGTTAAACAAAATGGGAAGCAGCCCTCAAAGCATCCAGATAGAAAAGCGAATCGTACCCTCCCTGTAAATCCTGCAAAAATATATCTCATTCACTTGCGTGGATCTCTTTATTGCAGTTGACATGGGCTTGCCCAGGGGACTAACTTGTTGTTCCATAAAGATCCTTAAATAGGCACTACTGATGAAACATTTAATCCAAGCCCTGGTATCAAATGGCTGCTATTGCCAGTGACAGTGATAGAAAAATCTATTTGCCAATTAAATAACTGCATGCAAAGCTATGACTGTTTATTATACCTTTTAACATAGTTCAGCTGGTTTGGATCATATCCAGTCAGCTTCATATTTTACAAAAACTGCATTCCGTATAACTCATAAGTAACATGCTTTAAGCCTTCGTTTTTTAAATACACCCTTTCACTCATGTTGTTATGAAGTGTTTACTTGGGCAAGGGAATACATTTTACACAGAAATGTCACTTATATCATTCAACTATACATATATATTGCATTGGACCTCTCTCTGTTGATAATGAAATTATGATTTATGCTTAGAACAGATGACCATATTTTAATCGTTGGAAAAAAAAGAGCACTTTAAAAACTCGCTGTGTTTACTTTAAATGCTAAGAATGTACAAAAGCTATTCTTTTTTTGTAAAACTAAGGGGATACATTTTGATCCCATGAGTCTAATAAAACTCTGCATAAACATAACAATAGGGAAAGCTAAGATGAATAGTTGAGATGAACACTTAAGCCTGGACTTCATTCCAGTTGGACTTCCACCATGCCAGGAAACAAGAAAACAAGTGAAGGGGCAGTAATTAAAAGGGATTTAAGATTAGTGGCAGTGTACACCCACGTGTGGAACACCACTAAAATAGGACACAGCACTCAGTTTGACAAGGCTGTAATTTAATGGAGTACACAAGGGTGCAGGTTGGAGCTCAGAGAAGTCACCTTTGCTGAGAGCACCTTAAGCATTTGCTTAACCTGAAATAACCAGAGCTTAACATGTGCTTTGTGCCAAGCATGAATATACATCTTTGGGGCATAGACTGCATTTTCATTTCAACTTAGCATGAGAAAAATGAAATTAAGTCATGCTAATGTATAAAGCAGTATTGAATAAAAATGGGACACAAATACTGGGAATGGCAAAACATATATCTGAAATGAATCCCTTTCCATAAATAGGAAAAAAGACAGACTAAGGTGAGTTTTTATTTCTCTTAATCACAGGAAAGTTAGGGTTTTTCCCCTTGATCTTAAAAAAATTACCAGATGTAAGTTAGAGTCTTACTCCTATTCCCCAATGCCATAAATTTACTATGAACTAAGAAAAGAATACTTAGTGCTTCAGAATGAACACTGATTCTTCCAGATATTATGTTAAGATTTCATTTAGTGCTGGATATGTAACTTTGTAACTATTTTGTCAGGATAAGTTGTAGCTTTTACTGAACCAAAGTCTGGGGAAAATGTTCACATGGAAAATGTTTCCATCTTACTTTATCAGATTATTGAAACACCGTATTATAATTTCTGGGCTATCCCATTTTTACATTTAAGCCTTATTCAAGGAAATTGTTTATGAATTTTAGTAACTCTTTTAAAGTACATAGGCTGAAATTGTTAGGAATCAGTAGGAAGGCTCACTGCAGACTTTTGTGAAGTAAATAAACTGATTTAAGTGTGCTGCTCTACCACAGCTTCATGGGAACACAAACTGTAGCATTATCTTTGACTGCATCAAACTTAGCCTCTAAAGTAAAAAAAAAACCCAACTGTTTATCTAGTAAATAAAGCTGATGTTGTTCTCTCATATTATAATACCTCTCTTCCTATAGTTTATGGCTATTTATATAGGGAAAAGTCCAGACTGTCAGCGCTTAAAAACTGGATTTGAGCCTCTTTACTTCCTTGATATCTCCCTGCTGGGCAGAAACTTTTAATCACAAAAATACCTCCTGTAACTCCATCTCATATCCAACTTGAATATACTCAAGTTCGAGCACAATCACTTTGTTGTACAAATACCTTCAGAGCAGTCACAACTGGAACCCATTAGGTTTGCATCCGAGCAGCACATTTTTGTGAAGGATATGAGAAGACAGCAGGACCTGCAGAAGCACTGAGACCCCAGTCCTGATAACATGGGGCTTTGGGCCTCACAGCATGCAGGTGGGTGAGTGCCACCCCTGAGAGCTTGCAGGTGCTCTCAGGTGCTTCCTCACCTGCACTGGACCACAGCCAGAATGCACGAGCTGCAGGAAAAAAGCTATTCCTAAAAAACTGCAACATTTAATTTTTGAAAAAAATTTTAACTTTTTATTGGTAGTTCTGAATGAGAGATTTTTTGCGACAAATATTCATCAAAAGTCACCTGACATTTTGGACTTTCTAGCACATTTCTTTTACCAGCTCAGCTCTGACACACATTCGGCAAATGCTTTGGGCATTTCTCATCTGCTGCTTTCAAAGTTTCTTTCAGATCCACAATAGCAATCATCAAAACTTTTATTTCATTTTCCTAGGATTCTGACCTCTAACATCTACAATTACAGTTATTTAGTAGTGTATAAAATATCTTTAAATGTGCCAAATCTATCTGAATAAATATACTTCAATGCATAAACTATTCCTTTTTTTTGATGTATCACAATGAATACATTGGCTTTAACATCTATTCTCTTGATCAGTCATTTTGAGGTGGTCCACTTTTGTTTTCCTGACTTTCACAAACATGCTTGCAGCCAGTAAGAGACTCTTCACTATGATTAATGGCCTCCCATTGGGTATACAGAGAATTTCCCAGCCTGGTTCCCTTGAGAATGCTCCACTACATGGATTTCTACGCAAAGCTAGATTAAAAGAGGAGGAGCAATAGCTATAGTCCACCTACCCCACAGCCATCAATTATATACAGTTATAAATCAAAGTTTTCAGCCAGAACAAAGCCTAGTGTGGCAAACAAACAAGGGCGTTCACAGCAAATTGTTTTGAAGCAGAATAAAACTCTTGATAGAAACAATGGGGCAAGCAAAGCCACTGTCAATATCACTATAAAGTTCCGTTGATTTATTAAGAATTAGACACAGTGTATCCAATTACTGCTGAATTAACTTAAACAGAAAGCAGCAAGTGGAAAAATAATCAAGGAGATGGATTTCTCTTTTGAAAGGAAAAAAAATCACGCAATTCTATATCATAGTTAATTGAAGACAGTAATGTGAATCATAAAGTATCCGTACTTTAACTCCCTGTATTTGTGTTTCTTGGCTTTTGGTTTTAAGCTCTCTCTTTCATGAAACACTGGTATGTCTAGCTCATCCATATTTCATCTCCGGTCTGTTTGTTTTCCCGGCTATTTCTGCCTCCATGCCATAGATGATTTTGATCAGTTTGGATATTTTTAAATACCCTTCACGCACAATCTGCTTTCAAACAAGACAGTAGAAAAAAACACTAGGGGACGTGGAGACAAAAGGCTGTTAGCATCACTCCTCACATGTCTCTTCCCTTCTGGACAACATGAATTATCTGCAGGGGGTTGGGCCCCTTTTTCTTCAGACATTTAAAATTCCATTTTTTGATACACAGCAGCTTTTGGAAAGCCAAAGAATATAGTCAAAACCAGTCAAAATGAAAGTAAGCTCCAGCCAAAAAATTAGTTGATATTTGCTATTGCACCCAGTCCTCACTGCAGAACATTTTTCACATAGACTTTGTCTTCCTCTGAAGAAACAGATACTTGTGAAGAGTTCTCAGTAATTTTCAGCAAGTGAAAAATTAATTTTTTACAACTCTGACTAAAGCTGTGCAGCCAAAGGCAAGAACCTTTAGGATAACTTCACATTCCTCAGAGAGAAACCTTGTCTGTCCCATACCACATTTTCCCCAGTCCTTCCTTGCA
Organism: Hylia prasina; assembly: GCA_013397195.1. Classification (NCBI taxonomy): domain Eukaryota; kingdom Metazoa; phylum Chordata; class Aves; order Passeriformes; family Sylviidae; genus Hylia; species Hylia prasina. The sequence continues at coordinate 350,961 of VYXD01005829.1, forward strand.
CTACAATCCTCTAGTTTGCAGCAGCCATCAGCACTCCAATTTTGGAGTAAGATGGTTTTTGCACCTCTTACAGGGCAGGGTCACACATGAAATACAGAATCACAGAATGGACTCATGCAGGTTGGAAAAGACCTTTAATATCATTGGGTCCAGCACAGTCCAGCACTGCCAAGCCAACCACTAAAGCATATCCCCAAGTGCCACTAATGCACAAGATGTCCAGACGTATATTAATGCACACACAAGCTCCTGCCTTCTCTGCAAAGATCGTTTCAAGTAGGCCCCATGCACGCAGAATGTACAGGCACCATCCACTTCCTGCCTAAGTAAAGCTGTAGTTGAGAAACATGGACCATCACCTCAAGGGCTGGTGATAAATTCCCAGGAAAAATCCAGAACAGTCAAGTGTGCTTACTTAGCATTTTGCAGTAACACACATATCAACAGTACTGGTTATTGACAAATTTTGTCTTCCTTTTTTATTTCTTGGGTTGTTTTATTTTTTTCTTTATGAGGATAAATGACTAACAAATAGAGTGCAGAATTGACATGAAGTCTGGAGCTCTAACCCCAGCTCTCCTGCTAACTCTGTATCACCTCATTCAAAACACCTAATAATGAAAGTCTTCATCCTTCAGCAACCAAATAAAACTGCAGAAGATCAGTTTCTATAAAAACAGGACCAATTAGTATATACTTGAATTTCTTTTTCTGTCTCCTAAGGGTGTTCATTCTGGAGACACCACCTCAGTTTACTTATCTGATCATAACTTTTCTATCAGATTCCCATGCTTGCAGGTATGCACTGTTTAACATTTGTGAGCCTAAAAAAAAAAAAAAAAAGCCACCTTTCATCCTTAGATTGTCTTCCAAATTTCTCAATCTGAAGAAGAGGAAAAATATGCTCATACAAGAAGTTTTTTAAAGGTACTCTTCTAGTGTTAACACAAATTGTCCTTCTGGAAACTTACATTATTTTCTTGTCAAGACTATCTTCAAGTAAGAATAACAAAATTTGGTACCCACAGGTTCATGATCCACACATCCACATTAGTGGATCTCTCATGTATATCCACGCTAATAAAAGAGACATTTGCAAAAATACAAAAAGGCACACAAGAATTCCATTAAGGACTTCCACAATCAAGAGTCACAGCCACTCACAAAAGACCTCTAGAATGACAACTAAAGAGGTGCACAAATACATTTAGGTTAAAAATGTCCAATAAGTAGTTTTCAAATTTTCAAGGAATCATGAGATAGAAAGTGAAAAATGCTAACAAAAAAGCTAATGTATCGAATTTTAGGATGATATACTATGCATATATATTTCCCTTTAAATCAATTTTATGCCTGAATTACACAAAGCTGTTGGTAGAGGTAAAATTATGCTGTTTTGAAGAAGACATCAGTAACAGGTATGATTTAACATACTTAAAAGTAACTTAAGAACTACACGTACTACTGCTGAATTTCTCCCTTTCTCACAAATTTCCCCATCCCTGTATCATCTCACACACACACCCCTATTATATCTTGTACTTAGGAAAATACATTCCTTGAGGGAAAAGGCAGTATGGAATTTTGCATGGAGAGGATCTAGTCCAACCCAAACGAGGTCCAAGCTGGCAGAAGCTTGTGGCTGCTTCTGATACATGCTAAATACTATGAATAGAAACTAACACTGCTTTCACAGCTCCGTGATGGTATTTGTGTGTCTAAAATTAAACGCGAGGTCTATTGAGCCACAGCTAGTTTTCAGTGTCGGGCTAATTCAAAGGGGAAAGAAGAGAATGATGACCTTGACACAACCATGATTGAAAAAAACGTACTGGGTGGGAGGAAAATTTGTGTTTTTTTCCAAAAAGCTGAATGTGAAATCCTCCAAACAGACTTGCGGCTAGGTGCAAGAACATCAGCTGAAGTGTGACATCAGCCAAATACCTTGTTTCTTTAATACTCATCCTGCAGCCCCGCCAGTAGGAGGGAAACCCCTCATAATCCTGGTTAGATGTTCAGGGTAGGAGCTCCAGGAAGAAGCCTGACACAGCAGATACAGAAAGTTTAAGTTTACTCCTTTCATTGAGTAGATGCAACAACAGGATTTGACTTGTAAGGACAGAAGGTGGACAGACCTAGATAATTTGTCATTGAAAATTACTTTTATTTACAAATTATTCTGGAAAAGAAACCAAAGCACATACCTAACTTGAGTAACAAAAGGCTCAAAGTCATGCAGAAGAACATAATTATCTTCATTAAAAATGGAGGTAATATTAAAGACACAGTTCTCTGTATGAACTTTGTGAATGGATGAGTGAATTTTAAAAGGGCAGATGGAGAGAAACCTTCCTTTTGCTCACTATATGAAGTTATGCCTGAGCCATATAATATTAAGGTAAGCACTATTTGTGGATGCAAAATTACTTTTTGAAGGGGGTCACAAATTCAAACACAGCACCTCAGCCTAGCCCGAAAGCGTTCCCTTTTTTTATTACTCCTTTTTAAATGTTTATTTCATACACATTTACCACAGCTCATTTCAGCTGAACAGAACCCCCATGTTTGTGATTTTTGCCTACAAGAATATTAAATTTCTGCACATCTGTCTTCTCTCTAGGGGTTTCTCTAGGGAATATAATAGTCTATTTGCTTTTCTATTGATCTTGTATCTAAATACTGTTTTCTCCTTTCAGAAAAAAAGAGAGCTGCCAAAGAATCAGTAGTGTCACTGTGAAAATGTTTTTCTTAGCTGGATGAAATGATGGCAGAGGAAGATTGGGAAAAAATATTTTTCAAATCTGTTTTAATAAGCGTACTTCCAGATAGGGATATGCTAGATATTGGTCTAGGCATGCCCCAGGCCTATGATCCATCTTTCATCCTTTTTACCAATTTCAGACTGACAGCTAAATTAGCTCATGGAAAAGGCTCCCGTAGGCAGTAACCAATAACCTGCCATCCAAGGTAAGTTGCAACAGTGAGAAGCATAGGAAAAAAAATGGAGATAGAAAGCTGAATTTACATCAGCCAATAAGAAAAAAAATGAGGATACAAAAAGGCTCAAATTCTAAAAAAAAATTTGAATAAATCATGCTGCAAAGAGAAATAGAAATTGAGATTTAATGTTACTTTAAGTAATAGGCATAGACTGACCTCTTATGACATGACTAGCCAGTCTCTGTGTTTCTGTAGTTAGTAAAACCAGTAAGTTTACAAATACACAACTGCAAATGGAAGGGCTTTCTCTTCCTATATTATTTAGGCTTACCACCACCTAGTTACTGAGATGTGTTCATCGGGAGACAATAGCTGGTCATAAAAGGCAAGATATCAACAACCTTTTGAAAGACAAAGCTCATTTTCTTCTCAGGCAAAATAAAATCCTCAGCATGGGAGAGTTCACATTACAGTGCTAATAGTGCACATGTGCTGAATTATTTAAAAAATAATAAAGATAGGAGGAATGACACATCCGCCGGTTCACTGACAAAGCAGGCAGTTTAATATTTGCACAGTATTTGTCTGACCAAGTAACTTGAGCTTATTGAAGCTGATGCTTAACATAGATTTCTGCATGAAAAATAACTGCTGCAAACACTTAGAATAAACTCTTTCTGAAATGGTCTTGGTTATATCTGAACTTGCATTTTATACTTGCATTTTTGTCATTTTTTTTCCATCAGACTCTGTGATAGGCAAATCACAGTTTAAAACCAATGACTTTGGTAGAGTTAGTGATTCTCTTTATGGTAGCAATTTCCCCTAATGTTATCTATGGTACAATATAACATTAGAAATTATAATTAAAATTATGGTTTCAAAATAGGGTGCAGTAATCCATTAAGCACTGTTAACAAAGTTTCTCCTGTTTCATTCATATAGATAGATAGATAGACAGATTAGAATTTCAATACACAATCCCAAAATGTTAATATAGATTCTGGCAAAAAATCCCTTTTTGTTTAGTGGGATGCCACAAAACATGACAAACTCATTTTGTTGCTCACTGCAGCTGTGTGTCTGCATTTGAAAAGCATGCTTAAATTAAAGATACAAAGAAATGCCTGGGGTTTCATTGCATTGCAAATGTAAAGAAAGACTGATTTTCTTCAAAGGAGGTTGATAATAACCTACAAACAGCAGGTATTTTCTGCTACCAGCATGTAGCTGGCATGTCATGGCTAGTACATCTTTAATCATAATAATGAGTTCTGTGGTAATAGTGATAAAATATGTTTTAACTGACAATGTTTTTACCTGCCATTGCTATCCTCTACTGAGAATTAACCAACTTTTCTTTTTGAGTTTCTCTAGCTTTAGCAGCACATCTCATTGAGGCAGCTGTACCATTAGCTGGGTTACGACTCTAAAGGTTTGCTAGTTGTCAACATTTAACTCTTAAATATCAGTTTAAATACTGCAAAATTCAACTAACTGCTCAGAACAAGGAATACATATAAAAATAACAGAATGGTCTGGAAAAATAAGGGAAATTGTCATTTCCTTTCCTGCAACAGGCAAGCAGGTTTTTTAACTTATTTCTCTATGCAATTTTTTTTTCTGCCTGCCACAATTAATTCAAAGAATCATACAATGGTCTGGATTGGAAGGGACCTTAAGGATCATCTAGTTCCAACAGCCCTACCATGGGCAGGAACAGTTTTAGTAGACCATGTTGCTCAAAGCCCCATCAAACCTGGCCTTGAACACTTCCAGGCAACCACAACTTTTCTGGGCAACCTGTTCCAGAGCCTCACCACCCTCACAGTAAATAATTTCTTCCTAATAGCTAATTTAAACCTAAACTTTTTCACTTTCAAGTCACCACGCCTTGTCTTGTCACCACATGTCCTTGTAAAAAATCCCTTTCCAGCTCTCTTGTAGTTCCCTTTAAGTACTGAAAGGTCACAACGAGGTTACCCCAGATATTCTCCTGTAAATTCCCATTTTCTCTTATGTGCATTTTCTCCAAGGTGTTTCCTATTTAAAACTAGCATATTTCTCTTGTTGTTAGAAAAAAAAAAAACACAGACCCCTAGCAAGACCCTCTCTTGTCCCAGATCATCAACACCAAAAAAGGGCCAGTTACCCTTCCCTCCAGCAAGCATCCCATCCCTCTCAACCCAGTTACTGAGAGCACTTAACTTGCAACTCCTAACTGCAAGCAGGAACACAGTGGCTTACTATGGGGGGACACCAGCTTCCAGCCTACTTCAGAAAACCTGATTCCCCTTGAAATATTGTGGATGCCCCATCCCTGAAAGCATTCCAAGCCAGGTTGGATGGGGCCTTCAATAACCTGATCTAGTGAGTGAAAGCCCTACCCACAAGGCAGGGGTTGGAACTGGATCATCCTTCCAACCCAACGATTCTATGAAATATCACCTTCTTCTTTTAAGACAAAAATGAACACATTAGAGAAACCTTCTGCCTTTTTCAATTAAAGAAAAAAATGAATAGTATAATTAGACAAACATCACTGAAATTCCACAAAAAAATATGGAAAGGAAGCTAGAGAGAAGTGATTCAACCTTTTTTTAAAGCACAACGAAATCTGCCCAGTGAAACATCCTGAACGGCAGAACATCCAGCATTAAAAGCTAAAACCAAAAATAAACTTAATGTCTAATAAGTCTAAGAAACTTCTCCCTGGTCCATGATAAATAACAAACAGGTGGCTATGAATAAATGCAACCTCTTCCACCAGGCTTGTAGAGGATTATTTGGAAGGGAAATCAGTAGAGCTCTTATGCGCAAACCTAAAATGGCTTTGAGTGCTGGGGATGAACCCAACATGGGCACTGAGCCTCATGCAGCACAAATATCTGTTCCACAGCCTGTGCCAGACCTCAGGTACTGGGTTTGGCCAAGACAGAGCAAATTTTCTGAGACAGAGTTAAATTTTTAAACCACAACAGATCATCACAGAAGAGCCCCTGATGTGTGGTTTCATTTTTTCTCCTGCCACTGTCCTCACAGTGGTGCCAGCAAGACTGCTCCTACCACTACCCCAAAAAAATTTAGCTGACAGTTGCACCTTGGTCACAGCACTTCCAGGGACCTGGGCCTCCATCCCAAACCCTTTTGTAGATAGGAACCAACTTGAGGAGTAATAGTGAAAGATGAGGTGGGAGCAGATTATCAGAGGTTGTAGCTTGGGCTGAGTCTCCTCCATCATCAGTCAGCCCTTTACCTGAGCTTTTACAAGATGCCTTGTGCTGCACAACATTGATAAAACTTCCCCCCACAGTGGCAATATGGCCAGGGCTAACGACAACGCTCAGTTGTGTCTAGTTTGAATTTGAGTTATTCAAATATGGTGGCAGCAGAGCTTTTTTTCAATACCTCAGGTATTTTGTACAATGTAGGAAATATAAATGCATCATAGCAGCTACGACCTCTGCAGGAAAAAAAGTACTTAAAGACTAAACTATGAAGAAATAAGCATTCTAAATGAGTGCCCATTTCAAAAGCATTTTTCTTTCTCCACTTATTAAGGTTTGCAGAAACCTGCTGAAAGGATGTTTCTCTGTTACAACCTTTAACTCCGAGTTCTTAACCATGCCATAGATCATAATATTGTCATTCTTCACTGTCACCACTGCGTCAGCAGCTGTTTTTGGTCTCACAAAAAAAGGATTTGACCTTTGGGATGGACAGGAAGCTGAAGGAGCAACTTTCTGAAAAAATAGCCTCCTGTTTACATTTGCCTTGTTTAGCGAACAATTATCTTGGGAGACATAAGTAATAAGCATGTAAGTTTACATAAGCAGAAGTGTCATTTTGATAGCACTAAATATGAGTGCATGTCAAGCTGTCGGTAACGGTTCTAACTATAAAATGCTGATTTGTATTTTACCAATAAAACCCACAAAAATGCAAATGACAAGACCAACAGCACAGTCTGTCAGAATCTAACCCCTATCTATCAAAATGAGGCTCATCAGCAACCACAGAGAAAACAGCAGCTGCCATTATTTTATGGCACAATTTTTAGTGGTATTTGTTTACAATTGTATCTTTAATGCTAGCAAATTCAAATCACCTATTCTGTGATTCTGTGATCTATATCGAGAGCACCAGCAAGACTCAAACTATTCCTTATGTGTGTCCTAAATATTATCAAGTACTTTAGTTCTACTATAGTCAGCATTAAGTTTTCTATATATATTTGTGTGCTGAAAATAAATGTTTCATATGAATCCGAGAAGCAGTAGGGTGAATTATATGCAGTATAACATCTTATGAGTGTTAAATGTTATGTTACAGATAACTCATAATGCCAGAGACAAAGCAATTCAGTTCTTTAAAATCTTGTATTCTGCTAAAGTTATAATGCTGTTTAAACATATTGCAAGTATTTACATTCATTGTCTAGATAATCTTAGTTTTAATGAAGCATCACTTCATTTTCTGAGGTTTGAAAATGTGCAAAAATCAAACATGAAGTATAATAGTTTTTTCCAACTTTGTATTTTACACTGTCTTCAAAGTGAAATTTACTTTAAATATTTTAAAGGGTTGTAAAATTGGAATACACAATATCCAATCAGGAAACCAACCTCAAGAGCACCCCTGAGAGTGTACTTTAATAGTACAACAGAATACCATTTTATCTGCTTGGAAGAAAATACTACTGTTTAGAGTCCTTATATTCACAGTTTTATATGAGACCTAGAGAAAAACTACATACATTACGGAACTGATTTACTGCTATATATGTGCATACCTCTGACATTTGCATGTCTTTAATATTCAGCAGGTTCTGTAGACCACCTCTATGCTGTGACTCAGTTCACTACAGGATAGTAATGACACTGACAACAAACTCATCCCCTGAGAGTACTCAGGCAACTTCTCTTAGTTACAGTAAAAGTCTCTTGAAATACCATCCTAGCTCAAGGGAAAATTTAGCTCTTTATTTACTTAAATTTTAACAAACAGCTGGAACAAAGAGCACAATGCCAAATACGCATGACTGCCACCACACCTCCCAGGGTAGGGTGTTCTCCTCTATGTCATCTCTAACATTACCAAATGTAAATGAAAGGAAACATCCAAATCCTCACTGGACTATTTCACGATCCTGAAACGCAAGAAGAACGATTTTTGGCTTGCCATTTAAGGTGGGGAGAATACCTCACCAACCAACACACTCAAGGTGCTATGGAGCAAGATCATACACAATGTTCAGAAGTACCACAATGAGAAAAGAACGCACACCTACCTGCTTTTAAACATCTACTAATGACTCAAATTACAGAAAGCTCTGTCAAAAGACAGACATGCAAGTCATCTGCCACAGCTCAGCAAAATCCCATGCGCAGGCTCTGTGGTCAGCTTTTTTTTTTTTTTTTTTTTTTTTTTTTTTTTTTTTTCCACTAAAAGAGGTAATANATTTCCAGCAGAAGATGGATTACGAAACATAACCCCTACATTTAAAAGTCCAATGGGATGGCTGTGATAACACTACCTGTCTTACTGCTTAACACAGAGCATTGTGTTTTGGTTTCCCTCGCTTGGGCAAGGGAAATTGCGGCACAGATGTCACAATTATTTCTATTTAATATTTGGCACACTTTTTTTCACTGAGGAAAATTAAAGGCCTCCACAGAGTTAACCAATGTATGCTTTTTACTTATAGAACTTGACTTCAACTTTCCCTCTGTCTCAAGTTCATCCCCAGCTGGTGTGCTGAGACAGCAGAAGACTATGGATTAACCATCCGTCTGAAGAAAGCTGAGATAATGTGCCATCTTACACTTGGGAGAGGATAAAGATCCAGCATGACAATCAATGAAGATGTACTCTCATAATGGATTTCACTTACTGGGATGAGTTTTGTTTAAGCACTAGCCTAACTGATCACTAAATCATTACTTAAAAGTAAAAAGTTGTACCTTGCCTTCAGCAAAGTACCCCACTGAACCTGACACCAGCACAGTGTGAGATCAAACAGACCATCTCCACTCCACTTCTACTCAAGACTTAAGCCAACTCTCTTCTTCTTTTCCTTCTGCTCCCCAGTGGCCCTCAAGACAATCTCCTCTGAACTCAGTTTGGTCCTCTTGTCATGTAACTGACTCCTTTTCATCACCAAATGGACAAACCCCCCCAAAAAAACCAAACAAAGCAATAAATAACCCTGTTCCTGGCAAGGCACTTGCTGCCATCCCGTGTTTATTTGGTCTGAGGTCCTTCTCCCCATGCAGGTCTTGTCTACTGACACCACAGTCCCTTTAAGCACAAGGACTATTTGCTGTGGGATATTTCCACACTGCCTAGCACAGAAAGATCCTCCAGTAATAGCATAGTTTCCTCACTCCAAAGAGCCAGTGTCAGGACACTCCTATTTTTAATGCAGCTCGTCCAAGGGGAACCTACATACATTTTTTTTAATATGCTTTCTAAACAACAAACCAGGTTGTTGTAACTGCTTGTAGGCACAACTGAGCATGCAAGGACATATGACATACACACAGCTGTTGGACACAGGGAGCATTATTTAGCATATCGACAGGCTAGTGGAGTAGAGGCATCTTGTACTATTCCCAACATCATTCCAAGGGAGGTGAAGTAGAAAGCCAGCTTGCGTTTTCAGCCTTATGTAACAGACATCCAAGACATTTAACTGCCAATCACAAGTTTATTTGTCTGATCCTACAAAAATATGAGCCCAACTCATTCCAGATGGGTGCAGACCCAGGTGCCCAAATTTACATATACAAGCACACAAACAATCTCCTGTACAGACCCATGCTGCCCACCCAGCGAGGAGCAGAGCACACCCTTAAAGTATCTTTTCCACTTCTGTCCCACCCCACACACTGTTGAAAACTGCAACCTCATTTTAATTCATTACATATTGTTCTGCAGACTAGTTTGTGGCAAATGATAACTGCTAGATAAAAACATTTCTCCTGCATTACTTTTCAACAAGTTCCCACTTCTATTCATCTCCTCTGTCCAGATGAAATGACACTGCAAGTCAGCCATGCCTGTTTGACAACAAGTGAGGTCATCTGGGACATGAATTTGTCCTCTTACATAAGAAAAGGCCTAGTCACAGAATAAATAATAAGATAAAAAGAGTAATACACATCCATAAAGCACTATGATAGCAGAACTGTACAAGAGTGGTGGCTACTTGTCCCCCATAGAAAATACAATATAGTGAATGTTTAAAGACAATGTTTTAAAAAAATAATTTTAAAAAGTCAAAAAAAGTAAAAGCTTTAACAGCAAAGCTGTTGGGGGACTGACAGATGAAGGAAAGAAAACATCCTGGCCACTGTGACACCAACCTCAACATCTGCAGTTGGTGAGGAACAGAATTTATTAAGGCAAAGTGAATCCTCAGGGTGAAAACAAGTTTGAAACGTACTTCAACCTGAAGAAAACAGGATGCTTCTCAAGCAAAGAAAGCAGTTTATACTTCAGAGAACAAAAACAACTGTATTCATTTGTCTTAGTTGCCAAGTGCCATAAACTGAGCCCCTCCAACTTTAATTAGCAGTTTAAAATTTTCGCATTTCAAATAATTTTATCTCTACTTAATTAATTGTCATCTATTGCCCTTTGCTTTCTCCCTTATGAGCCTGTAAAAAGCACCAATATGTTTATCTTTGCATAACAGAGTGTAAGGAGAAATAGATGCTCAAAAGGTAGGTGTTTCCCCATCCTCTCAGGCTTTTTATTCAAACTCACTGAAAAGAATTTTCTGCTATGACTAAGGCCTTGGCTTACAAGATTTTAAAAGTTGTAACATCCCATCTTTAAAAAATACATGTACTATAACTAGCAAGTTAGCAAAAAAATCATGGTAATACCTCTAACAGGCACACACCACATGCATCTGAGGACTGGCTGAAGACAGATTTGGACAAAGACAGAGTCAAATATTGGCTGGGGAGAAGAATCTCTCCAGCACTACCACTCTGTAGCCACTTTGCACATGACTAGAACATTCAGGTAGGATGCTGCTTCTCCAGTGTGTGCAAGAAGCAGCTCCACCTTGCTTCTTCTGCGTGACCATATCTGCAATGCTCTTTCCCACATAAACTCCACTGGGGCTGATCCTCATCAGCAAGGTGCCAGATTGCTGCAACACACCTGCAGAGAGACAGGGGCCCCAGGGGCAGATGGCTTCTGCTTAGAGAGTGGGTGGCTTGTGTGAAACGCCAGCGGATGATCGAGCTCTGCTGGCTGACAGCAAATTTCCAAAAAAAATTTCCTGCTTTTGGTCTACCTTCCCTGGTGCTCAACATCTGCAGCACTATTTCTATTTCTTTCTCTATTCTTCTCTTCTCCCTCACACTCTTACCACCCCTCTTGGTTCCCCTGTAGTAATAGTCAGTAGTCCCAACCTGGAAACCCCTTCCTGTGAATTGGATGGAGATGCTGGTGGGATGTGATCCCATCCAGGGTCTCAATTTTGTGATTCCTTGGATGCTTTGGCTACTAAATTCTCCATTTGTGACTTCTCAAAGCATGCTGCAAGGCTAGACTCACTTTCTGCCCTGAAGACCAGGAATGTTTCAAGCTCATTTTGTTGCTACTGAGTATCTGTCATAGAGAGATGAGCAATCCTTTCTATTCCACTGCTCTCTGTACAATGTATTAATTACAGGAAGGATATCTAGAACATACCTTAGGTCTCCTTAATGGCTTTTGGAAATCTAAACACATGAAAACAAACATTGGATTTTGTTCTGTACATAATCCTTAGCAGCTGTGACTGAGCTTTATATAAACCAGGCTATTTGATGGACTTCCTTAATGAGAATTGCCTTGTAGTAAATCATCTGAGGAGGTAGGGAAATAAGCAAATTTCACTTAGCCCTGTGTTGTAGTGTCATCACTTAGAAAAAGAATCAACACAGCAATTAATTATTTTTACACACACACACTCTCATCTGAGGGACCAACATGATCTAGTACCAGACAGGTAACTGCACAAGTCTGGTAATTCCCAGATGTGCAGCATATTTATGGAAACATTCCAAAGACATTTGGCTTGGGGGAGGTGGAAGAGGGAAGACCACCAAAACACTTTGGTCTTCTTTCTGAAGATTTGTTCTGTGCCCACAAGACCACATTTAAAGCAGCATTTCTTTAATGAAAACAGAATCTTAATGCTGGAAACTTACAAGATTTGATACAGAAAGCATCAGCTACAAAAGTTGCAGCTCTGGACACCAAAAGCAAACTATAAATCAAAAGTAAAAGACTCACTGTGCCAGGAAACAAGCTATCTGCGTGAGATGCCCAAAGACTAAAAGGCAGATGCTTTCTCACTAATATCAAAGCAGTATTTACCACATCCTCATCCTAAACTCTAAAACCAAACACGAGGTGCCACACTCTGGACACACACCAGAGTTTCATTCTCCAAACATGAAGAATATCACCCATATCACTTCACTGACAAGGTCAGGAATATTCTCTCTTCCTCAAAAGGTGGGGGCCATGGACAGTGTACATTGACTGGAGCAGCATCTGCTCCCTGAGCAAGGAACAACATGGCTCTACTTTCAGCCACTTCAGGGTGGATATTACTGGTGTCACATGTGAGACTGAGCAAGCCTCCAGAGTGTTGGATCTGGAAGCAATGGCAGCTTGATGGAAGTAGAGTGAGATAAGTACAAAGTTATACCAGACAAGACCGCCGCAAATGAGGAGGCAGTGCCGACTTTGAATGCGGAGTGATGGGGCTTCATTTCCCTAACTCTGTCTTGAGGGAAGGAGAAGGAAAAAAAAAAAAGGAAAACAACCCCCAAATCTCTCCATATGCCTTCCATAAAAAGTCAGGTGAAAATGAAGTTGATTTTACTTCCTTTTAGAAAATTCAGATATGTCTTTCATGATTACTAAATGTGGAATGGTGGAAAACTCGGAAGATAATTTGGCTCTCTCACCTACTGTTCTACTAGTGGAAGGTGGCAGGGGGTTTGGAATTAGATTTTCTTTAAGGTCCCTTTCAAACCAAACCTATGGTTCTATGATTCTATTTGACAAAGAAACGGGTGTTTTTAAAGTTATGTTTTACTTTAACTTATTTAAAAGAGATCTAGAATCCCTAAATTAAAAGAAATCATTTTACCTAGCAGTAGCATCAGATGACTTCTTCCATTACTAATGCCAACTACAACATGGAGGGCAAAAATGGCCAAGCCGTGAAAAACAGCTTATTTTTCCAGCCTACCAATGGCTTTTGTGCCTTTTTCCACAGTACAGAGACTTGAACAGACAAGATTCATTCTCAAAATCCTTCTCAGCCATGCTACAGATGAAAAAAGATTTTCCAGTATGTTATTTAATCCATGGCCCACCTATAATTACTCATGCACAGGAAGAGAAACTTCTAGTTTCAGACTTCTGAAAGCAGATTAATGAAAGTGCCTTTGTTTGTGGGGAAAGAGGGAGCAGGGTAACTTGCTTTTAAAATGGTACATTTTTGCCATATGTAGGTAGAAAATAAACCCATCCATCAAGGATATATTAAAAATAGATGAAAACCGGCTCCAGACGTAAGATTACTTGGTGAAAACACCAGAATAATGGACATGGAATTTTTATTCGATCAACTCTGAACAACAGGGGAGATTAGTTTATGCAAACTCCACAGAACAAGGCTTTATTTCAGAAAGTAATCCTTCAATTTAGCCAAGATTTTGTTTGCTCAGAGATACAATGGAACAGAAAAAAAAAAAAAAAAAAAAAAAAAAAAAAAA
>VYXD01005829.1:364773-426249 GCA_013397195.1 Hylia prasina
AAAAAAAAAAAAAAAAAAAAGAAAAGAAAAGAAATATCTGGCATACAGAATGACAAGCCTGTGTACTGCACTTAGAAACAATTAAAGATGTGCTTTGCACCAGAGTAAAGCTTTTAACTATTGGAATAGGCAGAGCCAAATCTCGTATTTTGTGCATATAGTTTCAACTGCCAAACAGGGTTTATAGACCGATTAGCAGAGATTATGTAGAGTGGTACAGACATTTTTAAAAAATACAATATTATTACAAAGAACCCCCAGAGGTTCATATGAAGATGGTCTCTATTTCATAGACAGTAAAATCACTGAGGCATATCATCACAGCAATGACTTACTATTCCTGAAGGAGCCAAGGGAGTCAAGATCAGGGCTGTTAATGCAGGGAACAGCCCTCCCATGCAACTGAACATGCAAAAACCAGTTTACAGCTCATATCAGGTTTTTACTGGACTTTGACCGAGGTCTTAACACGTCTACATTGCCTGCCAGCTTCACCCAGATTTTCTAAGGAATTAGGACAAATTAAAGACACCTACAATATTTAATTTAGGAAGTCTCTATTTCTTGTCACTCTAGTAACACCACTGGTGGATGTAAATCTTCACCAGGCTTTTGGGAAAAGTCACTTTCACAAACCTACCACGTGCATGGGACAATATTACACATTTGATCATGCCCTTCTGGCATTCAGGTTGGGATGTCTCAGGCCTTACTTCAGCATTCTGATCAACGTAAGGCTATTTATCTTCACTACAAACACAAGTATTTACATTACTTAACAGCTCTAAAAAAGTTTTTTTGGATAATCTTCATTTTGTAAAACACATTTAACACAATTAAAAGTCATCAGCAGCACATGAGCACTATAATATAAATACAACTGGATTTTAGCAGCTCATCCAAAGTGAAAAAACACAGTGTGCTTACGAGAAAAAAACCCACATTTTTCAGTAAGAGCCCATCTATAGTTTGACACCAGTTGGCAAAACTGAGGTGTTTATTGTGGATATCAACAGTGATACCAGTGTTACCCATTACTTTGCCAAATATTGTCACACTTGGATGTTAACTGGATCATGTCCCACTTCACCTAAACCAGGCAGTGCACTGCTGTGTGTACCCTAAGTGTCCTTGGTACATTACTCTGTGCAATATAAAGGCACAGGTACACGTACTAGCAATGACCCTGTGCTGTGCATGCAGTATACTCAACACTGCCATGTTCTCTCCCATCCCTCCATGCACTCCAGGAATACTCCTTGGCATATCCTGCCCTCCTGCTTCTCACAGCATCTTACCACCATCCACAAACCACCCAGGCAAATCTGCAATGGAAGCAAGACCAAATTTCATTTTATGAAAATACACACCGAAGGCAGCTGCTCATCACCAGCTCATACCTACTTCTGGGTGCAAACTCCACAGGCTCTCCATACCCTGCTCCCACACACAGAGGGCACCTCAGCCCCACAGAAGCAGGATCAGTACCCTCAGCTCAGCACAGAAGATGTGGGTAAGGCTTTCAGTTGGCACAACAACCTAACTACACTATATTTAAGTATGTACAAAACATACCTGTGTCTCTGTGTTCTACCTCAGAGATCTAGAATCCCTAAATTAAAAGAAGCTAAAAAAAAGCTAAACAGGAAATTTATCTTCAAAGAAAGTACACCATTTATGTAGCTGATGGTAAAATGCACACCAAAGTCTTCATGAACATTATCAAGGCAAGCATCTTCTTTGACCAGGAGATTGGACAGCTTACAAATTAAAAATGCAACTGCAGTTCTACCACAGCTCCTACCATCTTGCTGCCAAAGCAGAAAAGAAAGAAAAGGCTCTTTTGGGAGGGGTTCAACATGCTGACAGGACAAATCTAGACCTCAGGATCATCCCACAGAAGACCATCGATAGACTGAAGAAATTTCTCTGGACTGCTGACTGAGAAAGCCTCCTTGCGTGAAGCAGCCCTGGGGGAAAAAACATCCCTGAGCTAAGGGACAACAGGGAGAAGTGAAAGATGCAACAAGCCAACAATGAAGATAAAGCTAAAAAATTGTTTGCCACTTACTACTCTTTTTTTAGAGCTGACTTCAAAGAAAAGCAGCCCAAGCCAACCACACTGTCTTGGAAGAGATCTCTTTCCAGTCTAGGTACCAAGTTACAACACAATTTTCAGTAACTCCTTATTTCTTTGGTGCATCCAAAGGAGGACTAACAGGAAAATGTGCTTTTTGTTTTGCCCTCTCTTCTTCTCCAAATTATTAATATAATTCTTATGCAGGAGATTTTACATCACTTTCAAAGACAAAAAATCAATTATGTCCATCATTCCTGTGACAGGACAATAGCATGCTGAAGTTGCCAAGAAATAAAGTGCACGGTAAAATCATCCTGAAGATAAACAAATTTTAAGCCCAGAAATGTCCCAGAACGAACAAGCAGGACACTCCTGGAGAGCTGCTGTAACCTTCCCTCTCCTGGCTGGCAGGACCACTGTCCAGATGCCAGCAGCACTTTGCACCAAGAAAGCTGGCCCTCCTCTAGCCACAATCAGCTCAAGATACAGAAATGTAATTTCAAGCAAGATTTTCGCTACTCACAGTTTTAGAAAAGCAATTCCCAAACCTGAAGAAGTTCTCCATTTGAAACACACTTTTAGGTCCATACTTTTTCAGTAATAATGACTTCAAAGGGAATTAGAGCTCAAGCAACAAAACACTGGAGCACCTTAGACAGTGGAAAATAAAGAAAAATAGACATCACACGAAATAAGCTGCTGGGCTCTGTGTTGTAAGGAACTATAAGGCAAGGAAGAGAAATGCTGTCAAACTTGAAGGGAAAAGGGCATCAGGCAGGTAATAGCACTATTTACAGAAAAACTCCATTTATGGAGGTGCTAGCAGAAAAGGGAGCAAGTGCCTAAAACAAACAGTTCTTTATTGGCCTCAAGAAAAGCACAGTCACATCAACATCATCCACCAAAAGGGCTGCAAGGACTTTGTGTCAGGCCCTATTGAAGACTCCACTGTAGAAGGAACAAGGAAAGGGGCTGCTCTTCCACATCAGCTGAAATCTTTTCCCTAGTCACAGCAACATTCAGTTTTATCCAGTCTGCAGATCAAATGTTTGCTAAATAAAGTTAATTGGAAAATTAAAATATGCGAATATATAGCCCAAAAAACTTTTAGGACTGGGGTAATTGAACACATGAATAACAAATTTCCACAAAAATCACGGAGTACAGAAGATTCATTTTCAAATTTCCAGGAGTTCTGCATATGTGTATAAGAAAGTGCATAGAAAATAAAATGTAAATATTTTATGTATTGTTAGCAAAGGCAGTTGTGACTTGCATTACAACTGCTTAGCTTCTTATGCTGCAAAACCTGTGAAATATTGCTTACTATCAAGTCACTGACCTTCAAAAACATCAGAGGAAAGCAAACGCAATATTTTCAACTACAATTCAGAATCTGGATGATGAAATTAGAAATAGATAATACGTCTTTTAAAAGTGAATTATATGGGTTTATAGCTATTTCATAAGCCTGTTCAGAACTCTTCAAAAGTTTGTCTCCTAGTGCTTCTCTTCCTTGATGCAGAAATAAACTTTTTGTTTTTCCTTTCTATTCTGATTTTCAGCAGTTGCATCTGTTTCACACATCAGTGTTATTCCTGTGAAAAATTTTCCTGACTGACAAACCTGCTATAGGTAAAACAGTGATGAGACAAATCCAGATTTCCCTCTGAGCAAGAAGGTTTCAGGGCAACATTCCCATTAAACGATGATGAATTACAGTGAAACGTTGTGTATGAACGCTGGGATGAATATGAAATGAGATCAGCTTTGTTAAAGTCACCACAATAAATATAAGATGAATCAATGAATATCAGGCAATTACTGCTGTGCCTTTTAAAGCTGTCCTACTGCAAAAGCACCGCAGGCACTGGAAAGATACCCAGACTTACTGTAGCTGCAGACAGGCAGTGCCAATACTGACTGTAGAGAAAAATGCTCTACGAATCACAGCTTGGAAAGGGAAACCAGTGGTGGCCACAAAAATGCTTAGGATAATGAAGGCACAGCCACTACTACATCACAGCAGTCATCCATCCAGGCAGTAGAAATGACATTGAGCTCGATTTCCCCAAAATGTGAACTCGAAGACAATTTACTACTGAACTTATGGCTTAGGCTTGAGCCAATGCACAGGTCAAAAACAGAGAGACTGAGCTCTGGAGAGCATACTCATCACTAAAAAGAACATAAACCATGATTAACCATGAAACCATGAACTATCTTTCCTGAACCTCAGCCATGGAGGGAATCACCTTTGCTGCTCTATTCAACATTTTGGTTATAGCTAAAATGGGTTTCCTTTACACCCAAACACCCCTCTTGCCATGTAAGCAGCTCACCACTTTCAACTCTGCAAAGAAAAGTTTTTTAGGTGATCATGATCCCCCTAAAACTGCGCAGTGAAGTAGTTCAGTGCCATATCACAACACGTGAGGCATGCACCAGTAAGTTCATTCTGCTGAAACTACTGCTGTAAGATGACAGCCAGGGAGAAACAGAGAGCAGCAAAATACCTAAGTAATAGTTGGCTGCTAGCAGAGAGAGAGAAAAAAAGAAAGGACTGTGGAAAACCAGATGAAAAATCAACACTGCGAGCTACTGGCTTGAAAATAAACCAGCTTTCCACCCGCCAGCAGCAGCAGCAGCGTACTTGCAAGTCACCGAGATCTCAGTAAGGCTGAAGATTTGTTCCTTGCGGTGCTATGACCCATCATCCCATAGTTCACTGAGGAACCAAGTAGCTGGGTCATGCGATGGGCAGATGCACGTGGGAGAGAAGCCCTCCGGCTGCCGGAGCTGCTCTGGCTCCCGGAGTCCCCTCTGTGACCAGTGAAGCACACCAGCTCTCCCGCCCCGAGCTCCTGCAGCCCAGGGAGCAGGGACAGGCTGAAACCTGGGCTTCTAACCTCGTTTGGATGGATACCTGACACACTGAAAAAGTCAGGTCCTTCTTCTTCTCTAAAAAAAAAACCACCACCCCTTTAAAATGTTAAATTTACATGCACACCACACAAACAATGCAGAGAGACAGAACGACATTCTTCCTCCTTTCAAACTAAACATCACATAACTTGTTTTCTTAAAGCCATGCCCTAGTTTGATAGATGTGGAAACTGACTCCCTCTGTCCTGTAAAAAAATGAAAAAGACAAAAAAGAAAAAGAAATTAATACTAATAATCCAGAGGATTAGGGCTGAGAGGTCAGTGCATAACCTTTTAATGAGCGAGGTATTTAAAGACTGATGACACAGTATATTTTTATTCTTCAGTAATTCAGTACAGAAGTTTACATTGATTGCTTAAAAAGCCATTCGATTTTATTTCCCATATTTAATTGTTCTTAGTGCCCAATAAATGGGTGACTGAAGAAAGTAAAGGATAATTTTATTCTTCTTGTATCATTAAAAATACTGTCAGCCCGACTCACCCATTCACACGCCCTCTACATGCCCTTCATGTTTGCACAAAACCACATGGATTATCTGTTTTTCATTACCACCAAACCTGAAACCCCCACAGTGCTCAGGCTCTCTAACCTGAATTAAACCTCTCACAGGTGCATGAACAAAAAGGAGGTATTTTACCATTCCAAAGCAGAACTTTATTAATATGGCAAAGAAAAACCATAAGGTTTGCACAACGGAATTTTGTTTTACCTTAGAGTTTATATCTTCAATGAAAAAGGGCTGCCTGCTAAGTCTTACATCTTATCATGGCTTGGACCTCTTTGGATCCTGCTCGTTGAGCAAGAGTTGCAGCTCCTCACACCAGGAAAACATGCATTTAAACACATGGCTTAGTTATATGCCTGAAGTTCAGCATGTGCTTTAATTAGCTCATCGTCTGCTCATCTTTCTCCTTGTCAACAGGGAACAAATGTGAAAGACATAGGAAGGATTCTCTCGCCTATCCAGTATTTGTTGTATCCCACAACACAGTTAAATTATGCCACTCGGTGAACATCATGACAACTTCCTAGGTACAAAGTTATTTTTGCGCTTTCCGTGAATTATGGAGTTATCTGGACGACACACACAATTCCTAGGTTTCTATTTATGCAACACCCAGACATTGTGGGTATTTGTTCAACCCACCTACATACTTGCGCAATTCCAACTCACCAGAACCCCCCAAAAAAAAACAACCTGTCATTTTTTAGTTTCTCTCTTCAGCATTTCTATGATGTAAGAAATTATTATCACCATTTTCCATCCAAGCAGCTGAGGTACAAAGAAATATGGTTTGGATTTGCAGAAGGTTCTGAGGAAGTTTAAAGCCCAGATCACCTTATCTTAATTCCTAACATGTTAGCCTTACTTTCAACAAACTCAGAAGGTGAAACTGTTAATGCCATTGAACTCAACAGGATATTTTACAATGATTTCAACAGTGTCAGGATTTCATCTTCTAACACCAGAAAGATTTTTATCTAAATAAAATCTGGGACTTTTTCTTTATAGCAATTCACAATATTTTATCACACACCACTGAATTACTGAAAAGTTAACTTGATTCACTACTTCATTTAAAACAAATCTCCCTAAGTGGAAAATACATATTCCTAACAACAAAAAAAAGAAGTATGTAGCATACAATAAGTTTCACCAAAATACATACATGCATATAAAAGGCAATTTTTAAAAGTTATTTTCATGTACCGTTCAATATTGATGATCTCAAAGATCATCACTAGTAGAAAAGAATATTGAAACAGGAACAAAAAGGGAAATGGCATAAAATATCTTTTGAAAGATAACCATGTAGAGTTTTTGAAATGCAATCACATAGTTGAACTAGTACAATTTATATTGGATCTGTAATCTACTTAAGTATTTATTGATTGACACCCATGACAAAATAACTGTTGCCCTAATAAGATTCACATCCAACATTTTTTAGGTTTTCCAAATAGTTCACTTGGTACATTTACATATAAATCAATTCATATTGACTGATTGATCAATATATGCACAGTATGAAAAAGAGTTTTGGTGGCTTTATGTTCTTCGCAGAGCAGTTTTACCTACCGATGATTAATTTTAATTTACTTTAAAGGATTCTATTGCACTGAAACTTTAATTAAAAACGAAATGAGAAAGTCTATAAAGTCTGCATAGCATCAATTACCTAGACTTGATATCCTGCACTTCGCCTCCCCTCTGTACATATGGTTTCTGTTAAAATAATTGGAAAGCACTTCTGAACAATGTCACCCACACATCTATTCTAGGAGTGAGAGGATATATTACCATTAAATGTCACTAATATTAATAAAGAAACAATTAATTCTTCATTATCCATTTCTAAAATACACCATCAGACTCCTTCAGTTCAAACACAAATAAAATGTTACACATGCCTGTCACTGAAATGGGTAATCATCATCGTTGTTGTAATTTATACTGCTTTCTGTTGTAAGTCTAATGCCTCATTTATTTATAAAGCTTTCTGGCTGACATTACAAATAGCCTCTCTGAAATATTAAAAAAAAAAATCTAGCTCTTATTAAGCAAACTCACATACTTCCTGTCAACTCTTTCTTTATAAAATGATGATTTTAATTTGCATTGCACCTTTTTTGGTGAACAGGCAACATTAATGTTTATAAATGTTACTGTTTCATTAAAACACACAAAATAATATTTTCCATTGATTCATGTACATATATAAAAAATATGCGTTTAGCAGACTACTCTCATTCCCAAACTAAGAAAATCCATACAGAAAATTATTTGAATACTGCTGGTGATCTTACACTACGAATAAGTCCACTCAGCAGCTAGTCTGATTTAAAGATGAGCCCTATGCTGTTTTGGATCAGGGACAAGAACAGTTCAATGTTTCAATTACTAAAAAAGCATGGAATTGTCACAGTCCTACTCTCCTGCAGCCAGCATCAGGTTACAAGCTTTCGTGGTGTCACTGGCACACAGCCTGGACCATTTACTGCTATTTGCAAATTAGACACTTGTGTAGGAATGTCAATTTTAAATATCTTTGTTTAAATGAGCCTGATAAGAGATGACCAGATACACATTTTATGTGACCACTAAATAATTGCATCACACACAGCCAGATTGTGAATTTTAAAGGACAGCTAATAACAACCTACGAGGTAGCTTGTGAATTCAACATTAAAAAGAATAGAGCCATCAAAAACAATAAGAAGCCTACTCTATAAAGCTGTAACAACAAAACCACCAAAAAAGTCAACTAACATCCATAACAAGAGTAATCTCTGAGCTCTCCCTTTCCGAGAGTAATGGAGAGTCTAAGGTGCCCCTATCAATCCTGCTAATACAGCGCCAGCAATTATTTTCCATACTCTACATCAGTAAGTTAAAATATGTTTCCAATGCCTAACACAGCAGTCATTAAAGTTTCCCTTGGTTCAATCAGCATAACTAATGAGGCCACATAATAACAGAATGCAATCTCTAGTGAAAAGCCCAACAAAGTCTCCCTGCTACAATACTGCTCATGATTTAGTATTCGCAACTTGTCCATCCTCCATCTTTTACTCTGTGGATATTATCACCACTCAGAAAATTACATTTCAATGAACTTGTCAGGAAATAAGTAATAAATTAATCAGGCAGCATAAACCAATTACACTCATTTTCTGTGTGTTTTCTTCCAGGGCCCAGGCACGAATGCAGTACTGGCTGCACTGGTTATTCCTGCTGACTGCTCAGAAAGGCTGCAGGCTGTGAGCAGGAACGCTGCTGGAAGGAGGGGGAAAGGCATCTTTGCTCTGCTGAAGCCGTCATAAGTACTGTTGATGCCAGAGGACATCCAGCAACAAAACACTGCTATCATTTAAATTTTTTTTAAGTATATACAAATTTCTATACAAAACAGAACCAGTTCAGGAACTTTGAGAAGTATCACAAAATACCCAATGCGAAAACTTCCAGGACCTCAGAGGGTTTGCAAGTGTAGCCCTATCTACTTCCAGTTGGCAATAGTGACAAAGAAGGGTGCCTACAAGACTGAAGTTGTTGCCACCAGTATTTCAAAGTCACATTTGGGAGTACCCAAAGCAATTTATGTCAATGGATACGACTAAACTGAGGGAACTGAGAGAGTATTCAATGGATCCCAACACTGTTTAGGGAGCACCTAGCTGTAAGGCACTTCCACTCTTTCCTCCAACTGCTAGAAAAACCTTTAATATTGATGATGTTACTTCTAAACATGGGGAATGAGCAACAAACAGAAGTTTGTTGTGAAGTTGCAGTCAAGAGCTCCCATGCTAACAGGGCCTGAACAATTTAAATTAGATGCCTCTTGCTCCAGGCTGTGTGAAAATTTGGGAAGAGCAGCACACGGGTTTAGCACCTCTTGTCCATGGCATAATATCCATCTTCACAAGCAAGAGAACCAGAAAGATTTTTTTTTTAATTTTTTTTTAAACAAGTAACGCTCAGATGCTAAAATGCAATGCACACTCTGTCATGGCACAAAATTTCACAGCAAATTATTCAGATGCAAAATCTGAACAACACAGACTTCTGGTCCTATAGAAGTGAGCCCAGGTGACACAAAATGGCACAGAAACTCCTTCCTTAACAAGGAATGTGAGTCCACACGTTTACTGCCTTCAAAAGGATTTAGCCAGACTCAAAATAGATGTACTTTCAAATAAAAACTTTCTACCAACTGCTTTTGTTGATATATAATGAAGATTTTATGCATGCAAATACACTCTTTCCATGTATGAAATATTTCAATGAACTCTCAAACCTAGTCCTGCAAGAGTAATTATACAATCATCATGCACTGCCAGACTCATAGAGCACCTCATAGAGCACCAACATCTTTTTTGTGAATATTGTCTGTGCTCTGTCTCAGCTGGGAAAAGATCCAAGTGGGTTCAGCTCCAGGAGCTCATTATCATTGCCACTCCTTGAAGGCTGAATATTGTTTAACCTTTCCCCTGCAGTCTGCATAAAATTCCTAGAGGGCAATTTGAGACTCACATGGACAAATTAAAAGTTGGATTTATTAAGACTAGAATAAAATAAATTGAAATACAATAAAATATGTCATGATACATGTAACCTCATATTTAGCATGAGGTAGGCCAGAAGCACAGTAAAAAATTAAGTTACAGCATTTAAAAAAAAATTATCTACCAAGCACTTTTGCCACCAAGCTAGCTGCCAAAGTAATATCCCCCCTTCATGACTTGTACAATTCTTTTCTTTTCTTCATTTATCCTCACAGGAGACAGCTCCTACCAAGAAGCCATGCGCTCTCATAGTCTTCCCTATATTAATTTCAAAGTGCATTTATCTACCTTAATAGTTTCAGATCTTCTTTCTCTTTTTTTTTTTTTTTTCTTCTTGATGGCCTATTTTATGTTATCATCCTAAACACTGTTTAAAAGGTAGAACCAAAGACGCTCATAATTTCACAGCACTGGTCAAGGACATGAGAAACTGAACCAGATGTTGTACTTTTCACCTCCACTTCCAACAGCATGGAATAATGCTTACAAAACAGGATTATTTGAGCTTGTTCAGGTACTGAGAGCAGTAAAAATGGAGCAACAGAGTCACTGGCTGGCTTGGAGATCGGCTCTCGTGTTCAAGTCCATGCCCATGGCACACTTTCTCCATGGCTCAGGCAAACCAGACAGGCTAAAGGTCATCCTTTGACCACTTTTGTTGAAGCCACATCTCTGACCACAGCGCAGGTATCTCTGCAGACAGCACATCTGACATGTGCATTGTGCTGCCAGAAAAACACCATGAAAAAATGGAACAGGTAGTCCCATTCTGTTAACAGAAACAAAAATGGATCAGCAACACCCACACAAAGTCCAAGGACTGGAGGAGACAACTTCACCAGTCAGACTCGATGCGCCGTGGTGACAGTGTCAGTGGCAGCATTTTCAGTTTTTTGCTGCTTTGCAGTAGGTTTTTCCCAACACGTTCCAACAGCAGCCAGCCCCGGAGCCCCAGCAGGATTTAGAGAAACTTTGCTGCTCAAACCTTTAACCCAGTTCACTGCAACCACAAGCAGGAAAGCTTTAGCAAGCCAATGGGTCTATTGCAGAGATAAAAAGTGCTCACAAACCAGTACACTCTAACACAAGTTCATTTTGTTATCCCTGGTTCATCTCCATGCCACAGTGCAACAGCGCTTTTAAGCAAACCTCTTTTCCAGCCAGCTTCCATTTTCACATGTTCAATTTCCTCGTATTATCCCCACTACATCACAGCATGTCATGCTAAATGATTTCTCTTCATTATTTTTTTTTTTTTTGGTTCTGTACATTTTCATATACTTCAAAAAGAGTGAGGTGGTTCTTGTGCCTCATCCTTTCAGCCTCTGTTAGCAAATATTTAAGTCTTTCAAATTTGTGCTTTGAGTCCGGCACATGAAGTTTGTTTAGTTCACTGGCTTTCTGAGTGTAAGCATCCTGGTGTCAAAGGCTGTATCTTACCTTCCAAAGGAGAATATAACTCCAGTTACACTCACTTCAGGGTTTTTCTATTCTGGGAAACAAAACAAAACAAACAGAAACAAACAAATGCACCATTTTCCCCAGTTGCCCTTAATTTGACTTCACTATGGTCCACATTAACAGAAACAGCAGCTAAACTGTCTTTGAAACTTTATTCACCATAGCCAGAAAAAAAAAGAACGAAAAAAAGACTGATGAAATGCCTTTAAAACATGCTTTAATCTAGCTGGAATGCCATAAATTGCTTCCAGATGTGCTCCATACAAAAGTCAATCATAGCTATTTATACTGACACTCTACAGTCCAAACAATCTGAATCCAAATGCCATGTCTCTGCTACAATAAAGCTATAAATGTCAGTCTTGTTGAATCTGGAGAGGTGTTGAAGAGTTCATGTTAGTTTGCTTTCTGGGATATTTGTTAGCCAGCAATTATTTAAAAAAAAAAAAAAAAAGAAAACAAAAAGAAACTTTTAAAATAGGTCCTTTCCTTGCTGAGCTGTTCTTAAAGCACACCTGACACCTTCCAATCATGACCTTGAAAGTGCCACAGGTTACAAGTTGAAATTCATTTCATAAGTTAGAAAAATGTAGTGCTTAGGCTCTGAGCCAAGAATAACTGAAGGGCTTGGCAAGGCTCCCACGCCCTCCCCTAGAACGAACACACACGTAGTACACCTGGGACTAAATGAACTGAAGTACAGTAAAATGACACATTGACTGCAATAATACTTCTATTCAAAAATCTTCCAGGGTATTGGGGAAAAAAAATAATTCTTGCTGGAGGGAAAAAAAAAAAAAGTTTTGGAAACTGTCCTCTCATCTGTTGTTTTGCATGCAATACACAGCCATTGGAATCAAAGTAGTCTTCACCTGGGAAAGCTGAATAACCAGCATTTAAATGAAGAGATGACCTATGGAGTTATTCCACACTGTTTCAGGAAAATATATTATTTTTGTGTAGTCTCCACAGAATTTTCTCATACATTTTTATGGATTTCATTAAGATCCTTTCCCCTCCCCTGCAAAAGTGCACCTGCAGTTCAATTTATGTATAAATGTTCAGGGTTTAAATTCTGGATTTTTGAAAGTGAAAGGCAATAGGGAATTTTCTTATCATTGCTGGCAGTTCGGGGAATTAAAACATTTCAGAAAAATCACAACATGTAATGACTTAAGTCTTCAGTTCCCTGCCTTTTTATTTCCATTGATGTTTGCCTCCTACTCCGAAGATTTCCTCTACCTTCCCTCACTTCCTTACCTTTTTCCAAGTCCAGAAGACAATCCCTAAAAAGGAGCTAAAGAACATTCCCTCCTCCCAGGTTAAGCTGCAGCATGGACTGTCATTTTTAACTGCACAAGTTGAGAGGAAAAGGCAGAAAATGCACATTGAAATGATTAAATTTTAGTCTAAAACTTTCAGAGAAGGGAAGTGAATTGTACAAGACACAGTATTTCAAGATTCAAACTGTGTGTGTGTATATATATATATATAATAAATACTTTAGAACAAGATTTGTGCTCTCAGTTCAACTTGCTGGAAAACTTCAGCCTTTAATAAATCTCTTCAGTCAGAGGTTATACAGATGACTACAGAAGCAGCAAACATAATACCTGTATTAAGAATGGGGGAGGAACCTATCTAGTGAACTACTGAGCTATCAGTCTGGCCCAAACATTAAGCAAGGTTTTGTAACCTATTTTGAAGGAATGTAATTTCTGTGTAATTGCAGGGGGTTGGAGGAGAGATAAGCAAAAGAGAGGCAGAGAACTTATTCAAGTTAAAAGACAATTCTGGCATAAGAAGGAATGATTAAGACTTGGCCCACAAATCCACTAAGAATGGAATTCACAAGCACGTGCCTAACCATGAGGAGGGTGAGATGCTCCAGCTACTGTCCTGTGGGAATGAGATGGAGGAAAACCCTACCACATGGGAGGCTGAGAAATTTACATGACTTCAGTATTCTGCAACAGCAGGGGATAAAACTCTGTGATGCACAAGCTGCCTTTCCTCTCCTGTATCAGCCTACATTCATGTATCCATCTTTATTCCTAGCTCCTATCAGACAGTGAGGAGTTTTGATTGCATTGGTTCTCCAGATAACAACATTTAAGTCTTCCAGGAAAAGCTTGGGAGCTGCTAAGGCCATAAGTAGAGGTCACCAATACCATTTTCCAGCGACATCTCTCTATCAGTGTGTTTCTTCCTTTTCTTCCACCCCAGAACTGATACCAACCTTCAAAAGCCTTCTCCCTCCATGAACTTTACTATACAAAACACCATGTTATTGTACATCCTCATACTAACAAAGTTCATACAGAAAGTCCTTCTCACATCCTACCTCACTGTAAAGGCCTACCACACTGCCTCTGAACATGCCACAGTCTCCCTGAAAAGCCTGCTTGCACATATTTAACACCCAAAGGAAGCAACTAATTTACTCTGTGTTCATAATCTTCACCATATTCTCTCCACCAAAGCACAGTGTTCTCCCCTCAAATGTGCACTAGGCTTTCCACTTAGATGCCAAACTACCTGAATCCAAGACTAGAATCTTCTCATGGAGCACCAGCCCCACTCTGGGATACAACAAAGTAACTATGACAATAATAATAACTAACACTAATCACTATTGCTGGCTTTAAACTCTATCAATCTGTTCTGCTTTTGCAGCTGCACTGTTTCTTCTGAGGCACCAGGGGTGCTGCCAGCAGCCTAAATGTTAGTATTAATTCAACCCATCCTCCCCATCCAACAAAAAGTACCGTATCTCCAAATCTGCATAGCTTCTGCATTTGTGATGGCTGACCCCCAAAAACAGATAGAACGGGAACAAAAGTCACTAAAGTTATCAAAATATACAATATAGCTACTGTTTCAAACAAACAGGTTTGAAGCCAATATAATTTCTAACAATATCATCCAATGTTTTATTTGCTTTAAATTTCTCATCCGCTCTTGGAAACAATAAGCCCTCCAAAACAAAACAAACAAGAAAAAAATTTTAAAAAAAGAGAGAGAAAAAAAATCCCTCACTTTGTGCTTAAAATTATTTAGTATAGCTTTAAAAGTAACAAATGAAGCACTTGAGCCTCAGATGTGTAACCAGTAGGGAGTTGGCTCAATGCATCAGTTTTTACACCTCTTGCAGTTAAATCAGAGATCCAAATGCAAAATCTAGCACTCAGTGGTGAACTTATAACACTCCCTGGAGGAGTGTGTCCATAAACCATTCACTGGATTACACTCATCCATACAATACTTTATTTTATAAATCCACTCCCCACCAAAAAAAAAAGGAAAAAGGGAAGAAAGGGGAAAAAAGAAGAAAAGCTTAACTAAGGTGAAGTTAAGGTTGCATAAACTATAGATCATTTTTGTCATCACATGTCTAAATCTCTGCTTTCCTTTTTGAGATTTCATTAGTACAACTTTCCGGTGTTTTTATCTCAAATGGATTTGTTTCTCCAAATTTGTGTCTCGGCCAGAAAAGGGATCCAAAAACACCCAATGACATATGTGGCATAGCCACGCGTGGCGCGGGAGCACTCCCAGGCCTTTGGATTATGCTCAGCAGAGTTAAAACACTTTCAAAAACTGCTGTGCTGACTTTTCTGTGGAATGTCCTTAGTGACAGTTTTTTGGGAGTTTCACATTACGCCTCATGTTCTTATGAGTCTTCCAGACATTAAGTCTTTCGCAATGTATTTCATAGAGTCATGGAATCATGAAGGTTGGAAAAGACCTCTAAGATCATCGAGTCCAACTATTAACCCAGCACTGCCAATCCCACCACAAAATCATGTCCCTAAGTGCCACATCTAGACACCTCTTAACTACCTCCAGGCTTGGTGATTCAGCCACCACACTAGGCAGCCTGTTCCAATGCTTGACAACCCTTTTGGTAAAGAAATTTTTCTTAATATCCAATCTAAACCTCCCCTGGCGCAACTTGAGGCCATTTCCTCTCATCCCATTGCTAGTTACTTGGGAAAAGAGACCAACCCCCACCTGGCTACAACCTCCGTTCAGGTAGTTATAGAGAATGGTCAGTTCTCTTCTGAGCCTCTTCTTCTCCAGGCAAAACAACCCCCGCGCTCTTTCAGCTGCTCCTCATAGCACTTATGCTCTGGAGCCTTCATCAGCTTCCTTCCCTTCCCTGAAGGTGGTCCAGCTCCTGGAGCATGTATGTAAACATGTGCACACACTGCATATGCCTGCTCCCATGCATGTGCACGAGCATACACACATGCCAACATACACACAGTCTGAGGCTAAAACTAGAATGGATAAAGATCAGTGTAGCTTCACTGAACTCAAAGGAAACCTGAGGACAGTGAACCTGCCTGATGGTCTACTGACTATTTTAAAGTTGACAGAATGTAATAAATGTGAAGATTTCCAAGATCCTTCATAATTATAAAAAAAAGGAAGCACATGCACTAATAACAGAAGGGAGTTTTGTGCCAGTGAATACCACTCTCTTCACTGACTAACACACAGCTTCCACTGTCAGGTCCTTCCATGTCTCTTGTTTTATTAAAACTGCAGAATGAGTGGCTTCTGAGGCTTAATAGTAGTGCTTGATTAGACAGTCTCCACTGACCACAACATTTTTATCTTTTGGGATATGACAGTTATCCAGATTTCTACATTTACTGTAATTTCTCACCTATGCCTGCATAGATTTACCATGCTCCAAGAAAGCTTCCTATGATTCTCTACCAGCTGTACACCACAGTTTAAAAACAATCTTAAAAACAGTTCTTAAAATGTGTTAAGTTCTTGAGAATTTTTTCTAGTCGTCTTATTAAGTAACATTATTGAAAGAACATTATTTCAAACTTTCAAATTCTGAAAACTTGCCATAATGTTCACCTCTCTCAATTCAATTCAAACATAAAATGGAGTTCCTCTTCCAATGGTTCAAGTTCATGAAAAATTTAAATACACAAAAAACTCAATTCCTCTATGGGTTCATTAAACTTTGATCAAGACAGAGATCACTTTTCACAGTATTACCTAACACTGCACTCGTAGTTTACACTCAAACCCCTTGCCTGCAGCCACGAAGATACACACACTTAGAACACACTGGATTTGCCACTGGTATGTTCAGTTACCACAGATCCATTTCTTGCTGCAATGGGGATGGGACCAGCAGCAAGATCAGCTCACCTGCGGCTGTACCTTCTGCTCCAGCTATGGCCAACTGCAAACTGTGGGGTCAAACCAAGAGTACTATCAACGTCAAGTTGATCCACTGCACAACCTCACACCAAGGAAAGATGTGCTCTGAGCATATGCAAAACTGGTTAACAACTCAGTTAGTCAGTACAAGTAATTATGCCCTCAAGTGTTAGGAAACTGAAAAGCCTTTTTGGTTATAAAATACATTGGGAATCTTAATGCTATGGTCAGTAAGACAACAGAGCATTACTTATGCTGTGTTTTATCTAGTCCTTGAGTGCAGCTGCCCCCATTCCTGATGCAAGATTTTCATTAGCCATTATACAGCTGAACACAAAAGCCAAGCCAGAGAACCAAACCCACTCAAAGACACAACCACATTAATAAGTTGACAGCACATGCTATAAAATACAACTGTGGGCCTCTTACGTGAGTCACAACCAATAACTTTTACAGCAGGACAGTCAATAAAGAATAACCACCACCCCCAAAAACTACGAGTGTCTTGGTGAGCAGTAACAGGTAATGGTTTGTTTGTCTGTTTACCAGCCAAGCTCTAGAGAATAATCTTCTCCAATTACACCGTTCTCACGCATCGTGCCATACTTCAGTGACCACATCTCCCTGTCAATGTTTTTTAATTGTTTTATCTCCCCTAATCTTCTGCTTTAAAGAGCTACCCTAAGTCTTTGCTTACATCATTCTGCTGAATTTCCATTACCACAGAAAAACATCTGCCCCTATAATTTTTTCAGTGCATTTTGTGGTATGTTATTGCTTTTTTTAAAATCAACTAATAAAATCATATCAGAGAGTTTTTCAGTGCAGCCTAAGCAAACACTGGCATGTGAGTACAATGAGGTATAGTACAGTATGCAAGAGAAGTCAGAGGCTGAAATGAGAATACAATTTCCCATGAGAGAGTTCTATGTTCGAGCCATTTAACTTTAAAATTAGTTCAATATTTGAACAAGACACTATTTTATTCCCATTCAAAGTTTAAACACAGATCACTTCGAAATCAATCATAAATTCAAACCTCTTTATTTTAGAAACTGTTTCAATATTTAAAAGCTTTTTTTCTCTCTTTAATATAACTGCACCTTCAAGGCTGCAGAAGCAGAACTGACTTTGAGATCCTTAAGAGCAATGCTATTTTCCTGCCAATACATACAAAAGGCAGTTCTAGGAAAAAGAAAAAACCCACAAAGGCGAGGCTGTGCTTTGCATCAGAGTTTAAGAACAAAGTCTGGACAAAGAACACACAGCCTAGTCTTCAGCCCAAACTAAAGTAAATGAACTCAGTGTGGGTGCTTTTCAGGGCACACCACCATAATTCCTTGTTACTGCACTGCTTTTGTCCTCACCTGGGTGTAAGGAAAAACCAGATGAGTGGGATCTGTGTAGACAAAAAACAACCCTCCTTTAGGAAGGTACAGAGTGAGAAATCTGCAGTTCAGAAGGAGGATACAGGGCCCATTCATGGCCCACATGTACTTGGGTCCTGTCCCCACCCTGCAGAGTTGTCCTGCTGCCTCAGGAGCCTCACAGCCCTGCTGACAGTGCAGAATGGACGGCTCCAGCTCTGCGACACAGAAAAAATATTTCAGCCTGGTGAAATAGCAACATTTCACACCCATATACCATTTCAATGTGATGATCTTAAGAGTTCTCGGGGGTGGATGTTACATTTGCTTGTTTTTAAATCTTAAAACTCATTCTTCAGATAGAGATGACTCTGTCACAGAGAATCAGTGATGGAGAGGTGAAACCAGGCGAGTTCCTGAACTGTGTCAGTGCCAGTTCTTTGGCACATGCCACTCTCATCCAACTAATTTCAGTATCAATTTGTTTCTAAAAATTATCTTTTGTGCCCTCATCTTTGTGCAAAGCTCCTTTTCACAAGCCCAGAGCATACAGCTCAACACAAATGCAACATTACAAAAATACTCATATCAAGTAGAAAAGACAAACTGATTGCTCTAAAGCAAACAGTGTTATTAACCTCAGGGCTGCCCTGTTCTGGTTTCTGGTCAACTACAGTCTTCACAATCAAGCTAAAAGATCCTTTTAAATAGGATTAAGCATCTGTACTATTAAGAGACCACAGAATAGGAGCAAGAAGTAGGCTGTGTCTTTGTGATATCAATGCACTTAACCACCTATGGCTTTGTATGAACCCAGGAAGTATTATTTGGCCCTATATATAGGAACATGATAAACCTGGCTGCTGCACTACCATCTGAATGTCACCTTTCCCTGGAGAGAACAGCTGTCATTCATAACCATCTCTCTCCTTAATTGAAAAATGAGGGGTCCCTATTTCCAGGAAGCCATAGGCCAAGAGCATTAGGCAATAAATGAGCTTTACTTCTTACGTACCTCCAAATAAAAAGAAATCAGTTGTAATCAACACAGCATTAACATACTGTCTTGTAATATTTCACACAAAACATGTCACAGAAAACTCAGTATTGAGCAGGAAAGAATTTGATGAATCAAGTAGATGAAGCCAAGATGTAGTTATTAGATGCATTACATCTTTAGCACATCATCTGTAAAAATGTCCAGGGTAAACTAACGCTCCAGGGGAAACCTGACCTTTAAGAGGCTCCCTAATACTACATCTAAATTAATGTCAGTGACAGGCACTTAAATCTAAAATAGCAGGGTTCTTTGGTTCTATCTACACTATCTATTCATCCATTTATTTGTGTGTAAATGTGTGTGTGCATAAATGGATTTGTGTCATTCTGGCACGGGGGAGTGGGTGGGGGACAAAAAGAGCTCATAGATTTTTTTTTAATTTCTTTTATTTCTATTCCTTACTACTCCTGTGCATATTGTTAGTTTTGCAGGATTCATTCAGAATCCTTTTAACATAAAAAAAGGGTGGGAAAATTATTTTTATAGTAGCTAAATATACTTCTCCAAGGAGGTATCAACCTCGCAAAATAAATGTGCTTGAACTAGAGCAGGATGGAACTCTTGCAGCATCAATATAACAAGCAATTCTGAATTTGTTTTAAAGAGCGGGGCTGGCCTCTGACATGACTGGTGGTCAAGATAAAAATCATAACTGAGATCAGTTTTGCTGTTTCAAAACAAAACACTGAAAATAAATTCAGTAGAAGATGCATTTCTGCCTTGGAGGAAAAGAAACAAATTAACAATACACTGCAAAATACTGATCCTAGAATGATTTCATGGCTGTTAGTCAAACCAGTGTTAAATGTGGTGGCCAAACCTTCCCTCACTTCTGTTTTTCATTCCATTTTGGAGGTTTTATGATCAAGGGATGAGGCCACTGCAAAGCAGCCACTCTAATGACTTTCGTCCAAGCTTCTTATGGTGCTCTTTTCCCTTGCCAACACCTCAGAGAGGACCAAACCTACCTAGATCTGTGGTCCTCTGTCCTTCCACTTTTCAGAGACAACTGTATAATGGTGTTTCCAAGAGATAGGTCTTCATGCAATAGAAGTTGAAATCTGTTCTTTGATGCAAAGGATTTCCACCTTGCTCTGAAATGAGGACAATCACATTAGCTAAATCCTAGTGAAGCAAAATTGTTAAGTCCTTTCACATTTTGTTGATCAAGAACCCTTTTATTGTAACATTTTTCTTTTCAAACCTCAGTTCAGTAATAAACTACCCTCTAATTGGTCTTTATGCTATGAAGAGCTACCTTGCATTTTAGTTCCTTTATGTGTGGTTATATTTTCTTACAAAGACACAATTGATCAGGAATTACCACAATCCCACACAGAGAAGTACTCCTAGAAGCGCTGAGTGCATAAAACATTAATGTCAGTAATGCAGACATGACAAGTTTCAACTCTCCTTTCAGCTAAACAATCTGCCTCTTTCATACTAACATCACCGTTCAGCCATGGGCTACATAAACAATGTCAAACCTGGTTTCAATATAAAGTGAGCATATGAATGTTCCCACTAATATACATTTCCCAGGAACCACTCCATTAGATTGCTTAGTTCAAACTGCATGACATATCCCACAACAGATCAGCCAGTTCAGATTCACAACCTCAGAAGATACTGACATTCTAAGTATTAAAAAAAAAAATCTAGTATGTGTACTCAAGAGCCCTGCTAATACACAAACTCCCATCAGGCCCTTAAGAAAACATGCTTGTGTGGAACCCTCCTCTGCTCAGTGAGAGGGTTTTATTATTTTTTTGTTTTGTTTTGTTTTGTTTTGTTTTGTTGGGTTTTTTTATTATTTATTTTTATTTTTTATTTTTGGATGATGGTCTTTCACTTCTTCACAGAGACTCAGTAAATGGACACAAAAATACAGAGGAGCTGCTCAGAGCAGATAATTCTTTGTGCAATCTCAGATAACGTATTTAAGACTGGTAGAACCAGTGATATCTCTCTTTAACCTATCCCAACAGCAAGCCAGCTGAATGGCTAAAACCTTTAATGTACATGATGCAAAAATTCCCTAATTTAAGTTCACTACAGATCCTCTGATTATAAAGCAAGACCCTATTCCAAACCCATGAACTCTGTCTTTTCCCTCACACCCAGGAACAGCACAGCAGCCTCAGTCTCAGGGTAGATGGACATGATAAGCCCCCCCCCACTGCAAGGCAACCTCATGTGAGCCTCCTGAACAAGCCCATGGTCCCACAAAGCACAGAGCACATGCTGTATGAGCAGCGTGCTACAGACAACACCACTGTGGCCTCCAGTGTCAGTCTGGGTTATAGGGTGGTTTATTATGGGCTGGGGACCAATATCCTAGGAGCTCACACTTCCAATTTTCACGTTCAGCAGCTGGAAAGGCAAATATCCTCAGCCAGAAAGTTCATTAACCTAGAGATTTTCCATGGCCAGACTTCTTCAGTATTGCAGTAAGATGCAATTTTACATTTGGGTTATGGTGTTTTTGAAGTATTTAATGTAGCTGGAAGCCAACGAATACCAGCTAACCTTATCCCTGAGCTTGATAGTGTGTTGTGCAAAATATAGCCACTTTGAAATAACAAGACTTTAAAACTGTTTATGCTTAACACGATGAAATTAAACACACTGAGTCAGACATGCTAACTTTTCTATGTTATTGAGTAACACTTAATACCTTAAAGAAGTGAGAAACAGGAAAGAGACTCAGGGATTTAGAGAGCAGCAGGGAATTTCCATAAAGCCATCTGATTTCTCAGAAGGAAAAGAATGAAAGTTGAAAGTGAAATTGAATTAATCCCAGAAATACGTAATGCATGCCCCCCACTAATCAGACTATGGGGAGCACTCAGCATAGATAGAGGAAGGTCCAATCAATCTTTAAACGAAACAATACCCACTCTGAAGTCCTCTTCCAGGTTCACTAAACTTGACCCAGAATACCTAAGTCTGGACTGGCACTGATCTCATAGGGCACGTCCTCAGAAGGTGTAAATCTGAGCAACTCTACTGACTTCAAAAGTCTGCTGAGTCTCTAGCTCCAGATGTCTGTGGCAGTCACGAATTCCTGATTTCAGAATACTTTAACACACCTAAAAGAGCAGCAAAGGCTAAGGTTTGTGCACTTGTTGTTAAGTAAACAATTACTTAATATGTTGTATAAAATTAAGAGCTGAAAATACTCTACATATTCTGATCAGCAATTGAGATTCGTTCCATACATTCAGGTTCAAAGCAATTTTGCTTTGGACTTCAAAGCTCACTTTTAACTTCAGCCAGCTTCTACCGTCAAGTTTCCAGGATAAAGTTCAATGAAGTTTACTTTCTAGTAAGAGTTAAGCCATTAACCTATACCAAACACTTTTTCATGTACAGTGTGCCTACTGAAATGCAAGTCTTCAGAATATTGCATTATGTCAGTCAAAAGACGGTCTGGCACAAAAACCCCAGTCAGGGCTATTTTCAACCATTCAACAGTCCAATTACTTATACCATGTTAGACCTTCCAGCTCTATGAATGTAAAGCTGTTTACACTCAGGCAGCCAGGGTTGCACTGATAGGGTTGTACATCGTGAATTATTTTGTCAAAATACACTTTTTCAAATATAATTGCCAGAAGAGATGTAACACGTAGGCTTGCAGCCTCATGTGCAATTTGCTGGCAACTACAATGGTGCAGGCTTATGGATTAACACATGAGCAATCCCAATTAAAAGTGAGGCAAGTCCATTAAGATTGGGTCTGAGTAATATTCCCTCATACACAGGATCCCCTGAAGCTGGAAACAGAATAAATTAATATGGAGTAAATTCACTCGCAACATTTAGCATACAAGTGAAGATGCTACCCATTAGCTGTCTGTGTAACTCATTTTGGAAGATGGTATCTACTTTTTTTTTTTTCCTTCCCAGATTAGATAATTGTGCATGTCCTGCAAGGCCTTCTAAATGTGCTGGAGAAGTATGTACTCTAAAAGATAACCAGAAATAGGATTCAAAAAGTCCTTACCATGTTCCATTCTTTCTGCAGAGTTATGGAAAGAGAACACCAACCTGAAAGAGAGGTGTTAGAAATTGTTCTTCCTACAAATTCCTCCATCTCAACAGAAGCAGCATTTCAGGTGCTATCTGTACAATAAAGAATGAATTTCCAATTGCCACCATCAATTGATTTTTCTGAAACTTGGGTTAAATTCACCTTGCATCATATACTCCTATTCTTTCAAGAATTACAGCAGCATCCTATGATAAAAATACAGAAAGAATTACAAATACATGCCCCAACAACAGCCCAGCATATCTTGCTGGTGAATCACACCAAGTTCTCACATAATCACCTGCAAGGTTGTGGCTCTCTCACTAACCATGGGCACTTCAAGCTGGTGGGGCTTCCAATCATCGTGGACACTGATGAAAAGACAAAGCAAAGTGCTGGATATCCTATTTGTCACAAAGTCAGGAAATAAGACTCGTCAAGGGGAAGAAAAACTAGATACTATATCTTGACACATCACTGAGTGGGATACAGAATCGAATGCTGGGGGAGTTGGGAGGTCTTGACAAAGAACTGTTGCGCTACCTATCAGGAACCTGATTCTCCCAGAAAGGTATAGAAACAAACTGAAATGCACAAGTATAAACAGGTGTGAGGATTCAAAACCTG
The DNA here is from genome assembly GCA_013397195.1 of Hylia prasina. Classification (NCBI taxonomy): domain Eukaryota; kingdom Metazoa; phylum Chordata; class Aves; order Passeriformes; family Sylviidae; genus Hylia; species Hylia prasina. Next base: position 388,615 of record VYXD01005829.1, read on the forward strand.
CTACTTAGGTGTGATCCACTAATTGAGCAATGCTATTGCCTTACTTCTTAATATTTTAATGGAGATAATTTCCTTGAAATGGTATTGTTACAACACAGCAATTCATTATTTCAACAGCCAATTTTTAAAAGACACCTACTGTCATCATCTTTTCTCTGGTTTTGGCCATTTAGATCTAGCATTGTGTGTTTCCCTGCCACACATACCATTCTAAGCAGTATCATGCAATCTTCTTCTGCCACTCTGCTTGGAGATTTAGGGGATCCACAGGAAGGAATAATCTGGCTTACCTAACCCATAGCGCAATTGATTCCACTTGGGTGGCTGACAGAAAGCTCACTTTCAATTTGCATCACGATTTCTTCCCTGCCAAAATGCCACTGCTGAGGTGCCACCAGCAGTGTGTGTTGTGTAATCGAGACCACCATGCTCGGGGCAGGCAGAAAACTGAAGGCTCCTCTGTGCCATGCAGACATGCCTACACTTGGAGAGGCAAAGCTGACTGTCAGCTGCTTGAGCCCCTTCCCTGTGAATTATTTTTACTTCTGCGGCTTGACTTCTTAATTTCCTTTCCCTCTCTTTTCAAGTTGATGCTGTAATACGGTCACACTGTGGAAACCTCAGTCGGTACAATATTCTGTGGAGCCACACAGCCCTCCAATATTTAGGAGACTGCTCCTGATTCATCAAGGCTTCCTTGATGCCTTACAACGTCTTGGCGAGGTCACAGGGTGCAGGCTGCAATTTCCTTCGCCTTTTTATTTGTATTAATCAGGAGTTTGGGGGCCGTGTATGCCTGTGTTTCCTGGCCGGCTCCAGGCATCACTGCATCACAGCGGCACCTGGTGGGACGGGGCAGGGCTGGAAGGAGCCGCTGCCCACCCTGCAGCCCCGGCAGCGCCCAGACACCCACAGCAAAACCAAAATTAGCGTTGTTCTGCTCTGGCAGGTCTTTCTAACATCTGCTGCTGTGAAAAGTTCAAAATTAATATCACTGAACCCTACCCTGGTACTTGTTAAAGAGATGCAAAAGGTTGGGTGGGGAACAGACCGAACAGTAAGCCACATCTTAGAAATAACCTGCAACCCGAGGGATCCGGGAGACGCTGCACACAGCACCAAATGGAAAAAATAATCTGATAAATAACTCATCTCCAAGGCCTCTCAGCTTTTGATTCATTAGCCATCATTAAAAATTTATAAAAGTATATTAGAAGTAAAGCTCAGTTCAACCACCCACATGTATTCTAGCAACAGTGTGACGCATTGAGCCTTTTTCTTTTGATTACTGCCTTCAATCTCATCATTTTTATTTTATGGGACGCAGAGCATCAAATTCAGCTTCAGAAATACAATGTTCAAAATATAGTGGCCAATAAATGTTTCATCTTTTTCACAAACTAGACCTTAAAGAGCTTCAGTTATTTATTTTTATAGCAGCAGCATACATAAGTGTATGACACAGTAAAGGATACTGATCTCTGAAGACCTCAGATTATCTTAAACTCCAGAAAAATCAATATCAAATCCTGTGTTTACGGTACTTTTCATTATTTATTTTAGAGCCTAAGGAAGTGGACAGTGGAGACTGCCAGTTTTGTAGAAAAAGAACCCAGCAAAGTTGCAGTCAGATTTATAGGTCATACACTACATTACGAAAGAAACCATTTACTCCCCAGAGCTGAAATCACTGCTGTTCACCATAAGCAGAACACTTTTATCAAAAGTCTGCAGACTGTTGTTACACCTCCATCTAATTTACTTCGGTCCTTACACCCTGGCCAATGCAGAGCCTGTGCAAGGTGTGTAAGGGCTCCCACACCGGCACAGCTGCCTTTGAGAGGCACTGGAATTTGCAGAGTGCAGCTGGAGCTGAGGGTGTTGCTGTGATCTCCAGAAGCTCACACACCTCAGCATCGATGCAAATAAACACCAGGCATGTCAGACTATGCCCACTGCTTTCAAGACTACCAGTTCTGGATCAATTTTTCTAAAGTGCAAGTCCATGATGCACATGAGAAGAGGGGGGAAAAGGAATGAAAGAAAAAAGTTTAGAGAGCTTTAATCCTTAAAAACACTTGCATGGAGGGAACATCCAAGGACAGAAATAACGATTTCTATCTCTTAAAAAAATCCACTCTTTGCATTGTGGTTGCTGAGCTAACTGAAGAAGAAAGATACTAAGTTCGATCTACATTAAGTATAACTTTAAATCCCAAATTAACTTAAGTGGGTTGATTAAGAACAAGAAGAAATAAAGTCTTAGGAAGTGCACAAATTAACCTACAGAAGTACAGGTTTAAAATGCAAGAAAAGGCCATTAAAGTGAAAGGGTTTCTGATTATCTCTGACAGTGCTTAACATACATTTAGAACCAATCTCTCACCACTGCAATGATTTTAACACCATTCTCCTGTATCTGAAATAAAAAATGTAAAAGATAATTCTGATAGTAAGCATCTCTCTTTTCCCCTTGATTCTTCATACCAACATTAAAAAATGTTACAGAAAAATAGTGTTGCTACTATATAAAATAAATGCATACTCTTTACGTTAAATACTGTGATCTGTTCTTGTGATAAGCAGAAGGTACAGATATAAAGAATTGTTAGCAAAATTACAGGCACTGGAAGAGTCCTGCAGGGTAGGGACTAGAAAAACTGACGGGAATCCTTTTAGCTTAAAGATGAGATATCTAATAGAAAGCATGTTTGAGGTTTACATGAGACGTTAGACATTCCTATTTATAACATACAATTAATTTGTGGAATGCACTGCTACCACAGCACACTGACATCAAAAGTGCAGCAAAATTCAGATAAGGTTTAGATAGATAACATGAAAATGAAGTGTTGCACCAGAGCAGATTTAGGAAACATGAAGGATTTAAGCCTTTTTGCTACACAGCACAGACCAAAATCTACTGACACCATTTTTTAAAAAAAAATCTACAACATAATGTGAAAGATATTTGAAAGTTTACTGTAGGGTTTTATGCACTTTTGTCTGAGCTCCAGCCTGTCTCAAGAGAAAGGACAGCTTCTTAGATGGACCACTGGTTTGATCTGGTATGGCAAGTCCTATATTCTTATGTTCCTACCAGATAATCTGCAGTAATTTGAGTGACAATGGATGGGTACCCATACTAGGGAAAAAAATATTCTATCATTCTATTTCTCAGTGCACTGAACTGAATTATGTTAGGTTAAGTGTTGTCACACTGAATAATCTCAGGCTGTATCACATGTCCAAAGACACGACTCAGTGTAATGTGTAGGACAGTGCACTCAAATTTGCTACAGATGTGAACTCTGGGGGGAGGGGGAAATAAAAGCTTGAAGTCTAGTGAAACTTACAGCTCCTACAACAGTAGTAAAAACCATGTTAAAATATTTTAATTCAAAATGCTGTCCAACTCCAGAAACAGAAATTCCTGAAGATATAAAACACTTGTCTTTCCTCTTTCTGCCTCTCCTCAGCCTAACTTCATATAACCACAAACTGTGTTTAATGTCAAAGAAATTCAAAGGCACCTCTCATTAAAACACCTAGGAGGGTACAAGTAAACTGAAGACCCCTTAGCTTCTAGGAACTACACAATCATAATAGGTCAATGTTACAAATTAGTTACACTGAATAAAAGTATTTTATTTTGTCTATTAAACACGAGAAGAAGCTCCCACAAGAGTCAGGAGTGAGAGCCTCAAGATTTCCCCACTCCTTGGAAGCTTAGGCTAGGTTTCTCTAACTTGGCTCTTTACACAGAAAAGATGGGACAATCTGCCTCAGCTGTTTCTGAGATTACCATAATTTTTCATTGAATACAAAACAGGTAGGAAAAGAGAAGACCCATGTGCCTACAACCCACATCACGATGCACAAATGTTCATCTCTGCATGATCAATCCTGTTTGCTATTCTTGCTCCTTCTTGTTGCTTATGGCTATTAATTACAATTTTGAATAATTTTGTAGAGCACGCTTTGCAAAGCAGCCACCTTTGCAGAGCTTTCAATTTAAGGCAAAAAACCCCCACCAAAGCCCCCGAGCCCCATCCTTCATTTGGACAATGTAACATCTTTAGGTGAACTCTTCCATGCCTAACCACTCAAAGTCCTTGGATACCCTTAGTGGCTTTAATTGCCCGTATTTCCATATTTCCAAACAGAAGCTGAACAGGACATGAGCAGAGGACACTTCTGCACATGAAGGAACCCTGTCTTGACAACTATCCAATGCAGACATCCCAAGCACTGTCTCCCAGAGAGGAGAGCCCTGACGACAGGCTGTCCCCACCACAATGGGTAAGTGGCCATGGAGGCCAGAGAGGAGAAGCACTGTGGAAGCCACTGCCTGTCTTCCACCTCCCTGTTTCCAGGGGATTATGTGCAGACAGCTACTCATGTCTGGCAGCTCGCAGAGCTGAGACCTGGGTCTCTATTTTAGTGTTTGCCTTTCAAATCATGCATTTAAAACAGGAATTTGAGGACTCCATAAAAGAAAGGCTTTTTACCAGCTCCTGCAGCCCCATAGCTACCAAGTCTCAGCAATGAGATCTCTCATTTGGCTTTTCACACGTTTACACAGAGATTCTCCAAAAAACATCTTGAGATGTGATGTCTGACAGCTCCACTTGCTTTGAGAATCCTCATATCATGCCCATGACGGTTTGATTTTAAAATTATAGTTCCTTATTATTATCGCATTCTGGAAGATTTTATTGCAGAATTAATGATGTTTAGGTGGCTCTTTCATTACCTTCTAGGAACAACAGGGCAATACTAGTTCATACAGGGAGTGAAAGGAATTCCTTTCAAGGTGTAATTCAGCAGCCACCACGACCCATCCCATTTTCTGCCGTGGCACTACTGCCGTTCTGACCAGCTCTACACTGCCTTTGCTCTGCAGTGCTGGGAGTAGTTCACAAACAAACAACAAAATGTTGCTGGCACCATCTGCTCCTTGGAAACCTGCCAATCCGCATCCAAACCACTGAGAGGAGCTTCTGTTGGGATTTTCTTTGTATCCATCCTTTCTAGAGGTTTGGCTTTTGCTGGTGTCCACAACAGCCCTACCAGCAGCTGTAGAGAGAGCTTTGATCCATTTGTGGGGAAAACATCTGCAATCTAGTAACAATTTCCATCATACTCATTGAGATGACCTTGTCTCCTCAATTTACAGCACATGTACATCGCTGGGTCTGCAATGACCCAAAGTCATGGAACATTTCGGCCTCAGTAGTTATAGCTACCCTGAACACCATGAAAACCAGGAACAGACATAAAAGGTGTATTTTGACAGTGACTGAAATTCAGCCACTTTTGAAAAAGGCAGAGCAGATCTGAAACACACAGCACTCTTCATTAGTGTTTCAGAGATGAAGCCGGGGCTATGGTGTATGACTTTCACAGTTGAGAGTATATAGACAGAAAGCTCACAAAGGACAATGTCACCAAATTTGGTCCACACCCTAGACGTAACAAACCTCCTTATAAAAATGTTACAGGATTGACATGTTAAGATATCTCAGTACTGGAGGGAGGAAAAAAAAGAAGGTAAAGAAAATAAAAATGGAGCAGTGTGACATAATGCTACCGGGAAAGAAAATCCTGCATAAATTCCATACTGACACTGCTAACATTTACCTGAAATGCAGTTTATTAATTTATCATAGTCAATAATAACTGGTTTATGATATCACAAATGCACAGTTCACCTCATTTATACTTGCTGGTAATTTATGCACACAAAGCATCATTTTGTTCTACCATTTTTCATACTACAGCTTGTTTAGATTTTTTTACTAGAATTAATATTGCATTGCTAATGCTTCTGTGAGTCTCTATGTACTGTAGCTCTTGGTTGCCTGTGTACAATGGCAGCAGGCACTGGCTTCAGTGCTGTGACATATCTATTTAATTAACCCAGCTGTTCTCTCTACAGTGTGAAATACCAAGCAACAGTGCCATACTGGAAAGCAGGACTCATAAAACCAAAAAAAAATTACAGTGCCACTTGGAAAATGAAACACAAATAAAGTCTGCTAAAAAAAAAAAAATACAGATAAACACATCCCTGTCTGCCTTGACAGGCCTCTGCTATTCAGTTAGACACTGCACAATATTGCTGAAGATGTTTAGAAGTGCCATTTCTTATTTTAAATACACCTCCTTCGTCTTGAATAAAATTAGCAATTTATCTGCATGTGAACAAAAATTGACCATTTTCTTAAAATACAAAAAAATTCAACAGCAGGCCTTTCCTGGTGGCAGTGTTCTTTTACCAATGCCTCTACAGCATCCATTCTTAAAAGTGCTTCTGCATAAGACATACAATAGGAACATCTCCCAATACAAGCTGATACTGTCTTTTCCTTGAAAGCTCATAATATCAAAATCAAACAAATTAGACTGTTTATCAAGCTGTCACTTTGCAGCACGCTGAAGGGAAGGAGGAAAAATAAAGCATTCACTTGAAGTTGAAGATTATGCAGCTATTGCACATGAACACGACAACGAAGATAATCTAGAAAACATCTCCTGCCCATCATGAGCTGGGCCTCAAAATGAGTCAGTTGTGCCAATAAAAATAAATACTGAGAAGAACAGCACCATACCCAGTTTCTTTGAGACATGTTCTCTACACAGACACACTGAATGTGAAAATCAGTTAATTGCTTTGGAAGAACAGCATCCACTGGAGCTATATCCATATTCAAAGATGCCTCCTGACCATGGCAGCTGGGACAAATGAGACACGGCAGCTTCAACGCATGTCTCCAGTGCTTCAGCTACCTAGAGAACCTCAGCTCATACCCAGATGGAAATTAACTCAGTTACATCAAGTGAGAGACTGCTTGCTCTCCTTAAGTGCTGTCAGACCCCCTCCTGCATTTTCAGCTGAGAACTGAAGAGGCTGTCAGTGGTTCCTGGATTGAGGGCATTTCTGCCATCCGTGCCAAGGAACTCAGCACGTGCCATGCAGGGTTTTCTTCGCCCCACTGCTGAGGAGTGCAGAGGACATGACACTGCTGTGCCTACTTTGTGGGCACAACAGTGTCATGGAATGCAACCTGGACAGTTCATTTCAAAAGTACTTCTAGCCACTGATTCAGGGTAAGGCTATTACGAAAAAATTTCCCAAATGCTCTAGAATACAAGCAATTCTAACAGATACTGGTACAGTAACACAGTCTGAATACAATTTATTGAAGTTTTTAAAAAATTATATTTTCTTTGTTGATGAAAAGATCTGAACCTTGCAAAGCTGCTGTCCTCACAGCAATGACCTGTAATAAGAGAAGGAAAAGCTGTCTAACATCATCTGGTCTCTTACACTCTTGGCTATTGCAGCTACAAGAGATCCCAGGATTTTAAGTACAGCCCTGGTGTCTACTGTCATTAAAACCATGTAATACAAATATCTATCTAATGTAGTGTTATACCCACACTCACATCTATAGGTAGACAGACAGGGACAAGGTAACCTGCCTGTAAACTAAGAGTGGAACAAAAAAACCCGGCAAATTTCTACCTACCACACAATCTTGTTTCAGCTGCTAAAGTCAAGATCCAGGTGAAGTCATCCTATGCTAGTATTTTATTTTCAGAAGTATCTGAACAACAAAGTTTCTTAAAATACTTCATCCAGGGTACCTATCCAGAAACCTGCAAATTAGGAGAAATGCACCTAAATCTATTTCTGGTGTAAGGTGGAACACGAACCTGGAAGCCAATTAACTGAAAGGAAAAACATTTCGATTGATGTCGACATTCAAGGCACTCAAGAGACAGCATTCCCTGCAAGTTAAGAGCAGAGAGAAGGAAACAAGCACAAGAATTCTCTATTAGAAGACCATCCTACAAATGTAGACCTAGAAATGTACTGACCTTTCCGGTGACCCTTTTAGAAAAGAGATTTTTGTGAAGTCTTTGGTTTTGTAAGCACAGCATTTTATCGCATTTCCCAAACCCACAATATGCTTTGTAGCTCTTCCCTGAAACAAACCAATCTACACAAATATTTCAAGCTTTTTTTTTTTTTTAATTCGCACAGTTGTTCATCACTACAGTTCACCTTTATCAGTACCTTCTTGTAAGATAATGCTGCATGTCCTGATGTCCCTCTCAACTTCTGTAGGACTACCACTACACAACACATCAGTCCACTAAACAATGCAATTCAGAATCTCCAGGAAAAGACATATGCAACTTTTATTTTAACCAGACTGACTGACTGGAGTAAAATCTCACTCAGCTATTCAGATTGGCACAGCTGCTAACAATGGATTTCCCAACTGTTAAATTCTCAAGCTGATCCAGTAGGAAAAATCCTACTTCCCCAGTGAAGTAGGATCATGTTGAACAACACTATTAATTGGTTGCCTAATTCCTACTATTTCGTAGGGGGATATAATGGTGATCCCCCAAACCAAGAAACAGGGCAAAGAGAAGCTCCCCAGAGCTTTCTCCTTTGCCTCCACCAACTATTGTTTACCACCTTTTAGGACTTGAGAACTTTCTCTTCACAATGGCAGAAATAATACTTTGCCCAAGAATCCAACCTGGCTGCAAATAATTAGTTTACATAAAGAAACTGGAATGCTTGATTTATGTCAGTACTCAAAACCTACAGCTAAACCAAACCTCTGATTTCTGTCTGCAATATTTGTCTGCCATCACAGGGCTGGAAAAAAAAAATGAAAAAACTTTGGAAAATTACATAACAGTAGATTCTATACAGGACAGTTTGTGACACATACTTCAGCATGAATCATGAGAAACAAAGATGAAAACAAAAATGAAAACTAGGTTAACAAAATATTTTCGTTACTATGACTAAAAATCCAAATCACCCCTTATTTTTTTCCTAAAGCAGTTCACCCACTTTAGTTGAAAATGGAAGAATCAAACGGAAAAAAAACCTACTACTGTAAATGCCAGAAAAAAATTAATTAAAAAAATAGTCAAAAGCAAATAAATCAGAAGAGGAATACTGAAGATTCTTGCATGCATTCAGAAATCTGCAAGGACAAGCAAAACACTAGCACTGAACCGAAATACCCTAGCTTTCTTATTAAGGCATCCTTACCAGGGTGGCAACTAGTTACAGATCAGTTTTTCATTCATGTCTCCAACTTAATTTCACCTTAATTTTAGGTCTTCATCCCACCATTTCCTTGCCTAGGTATTTGAAACATGTTTACCTTCTGCAGCACTGCCAGGAGGTACAGCTTCCCTTTCTTGTTATTTTTTGTAGTTGTCCTACTTAGCTGCAAACCAAGCACTTGAGGTTCAACTCTAGAGCAAACTCGTGTTACTCTTAGCTCCCTGACCTCCACTCAACACGAACCTTCAAGAGTATCCTGAATTTTTCTGCTGATGGAAGATTTCATCAGTGAAGAGCCAGGCACCACAGACCATCACTCTTCCTAATGTGCTCCATACTTCACCACCCTGATGGAATCAGTAGCAAAAGTGAACTACCAGTGATCACAGTAATTCCTAAGTAGGTCATCACTGCATTTCAGAGGCGAGGCCAGTTTTACAGAACATAACTCCTTTGCATTGTGTAGTGGTAGGAAAAGGTACTTTCCTGAGCCCCAAGCCAGGCAAACTGGTTCATTCCATAATTACTGTATTGTTATGCAATAACCTAACCCAATTTCACTGGGGTGCCATAAATCAGGCCTCACATTCAGGGAGGCTGTAAAACCATCAGTGGCAGATATCCTGTGTCCAGCTATGGTCTAGTGAGAGTGCTCTGAAAAAACTGACAGTAGGAAACTTTACCTCTGCTGCACAATGTTTGTGATACAAGGGGCTGATGTCTACCAGACACCCAGGAGGAAGCTGAGGTGCAACCTTTTGCTGCAGAGGTCTCTCTCGGCATTCACTTTTATCAGCTCCAGTGCAATATTTTCAAAAGCTCCCCAAGGGTGATGTCCTCCAAACCTTTTCTAGGTATCCAGTTTCAAATTTGATTTTCTTCCTTTTATTCTCCCGATTCTTCAAAGATCATTCCAGAAACCTGATTTGATTAGAAGTCTCTTTTAACGTAAGCAATTCATCTTCACACACGCGGAGCTGTTGATTCACCTTTTCTTTAATTTCATTTTGCCTGACTTTCATTTGAGCTATCTCAATTTTAACCTCTGTTAAAGCTCCATCTACCTTGTTTACTGTTTCTTTGATTTGAAAGATCTCCTCCATTAAGTCCTTAAGCGACAACTCCGTGGCCATTTTTGGCTCCAGCTGTTTGTCAGGAGAGGTCAGCCACTGCCTTGGTCTTTTATTTGTCTGGAGCAACATTCAAATTGTTTTCAGAGCAATTGTTTTCTTCTCATTTCCTGCCATCTCTGTTTGAAAATAATAACGAATTACCTCAATTCTAAGGAAGGTTTCATCCCTTTACTTCATTATTAAGAGCAGGGAGAAAGACTGTTTTAGAGGCTGGCACCCTGCACAAATTTCCTCAAGCCTTGCATGAGGCATAATAGTGCAGGAACAGTTAAAAGTTATCTTCTACACGTATACAGGATCCTGCAAGAAAGCACTTGAGGCTTCCGAAAATTCACCTTCTTAAAATCCTTAAAAGGCAGGGACGTATTAGATCTTCTGAACAAGAGGGCCAGTAGCAAAAATACTTCGTTTAAAACTTGCATACTAAAACAAAGTTCCTGGAGTTTTTTCTTCTTTTTTTTTTTCCTTTTTTTTTTCCCCCCCACAGCTCCGGTTAGCAGGATCAGTTCCTTAGCTGGACAGGAAGCCTGGGGCAGCTCTGGAAATAGGTTTCCTGCCTCGATACAGAGTTGCCAGACTATCTTTTCTCTAAACACATACAAAATGCACTCAAAGGAACACATCCAACACATGAGAACTGATAAAAGAGTAGCTTTAGATCAGAAAATGGCCTTTCTCAAACAAACCTTTATACTTTGGTCTATTATTTCAAGTCAATAAGGAAGATACAGAGACTTAAGATGTGTATTTAAGTGAAGGGGTTGTTTGTTTTTACAAGTATCTTTACTTTAAATCATACCCCAGCTGTTACTAAGCCCACCTGAGAATTAGTATGCTGTAGAGTAATATTTTGCCTTAAAAATCTAGATTTTTTTTTTTTTTTTCATTTTGAGCACATTGTTCCCTTCTCCCTCATGTACACAAAAAATGTCAAACTGAGATTCATGCATTGCCCTACAGACACAAAGCCATATTTTTTGTATTCCCTCACAGGAGAAACATATCCCACCTTTAGTAGACACTTCTCTTTAAATGATATGACTCCTTATCTATAGGAACCCTTCCCTTCCATGACTGAGCTGAAAGGCTGGATAACTAGCTTATATGTGATGCCCTATCTTTAAGGTGGCTAATCTGAAGTGAAAATGAATCTCACACTTGCACATTTTTTTTCTAAGGGGATCCATTTCTAGTTTTAACATTAAATTTAGGCTCCATTAAGGAGTGAAGCTGTGTTTTTATTAGAAGGTGTTTTTCTAGCACTACAGAATCTAGCACTACATATCAAAGAAATGTTTCAGTATTACCTATAAACTATTTTTGCAACCATTTTATTACTGTAGCATGACTTTCTTACACTACAAAACTGTGCTTCTTACCAAACAGAAACACAAAGTTAGATTCTTAACCTACTAAAGGACACCTAGCCATACAGACTTAAAAATACTTAAGTTATTTACAGAACTCCACAGAATTAACCTGACAGGCTGTTTAGATTTTTTGACCTTTGACTTAATGAAGGCAAATATTTGCAGAGAGAAGATGGGTTATCAGATTGTTGCATATACAAACTCAGGCCACTTTATAAGAATGAAACTACAAATTTGGTTTTTTCCATCCCAAATGAGCATTTTAACACCTCCTACCAGAAACAGTATCTTGATGTAAAGTCTTAATACTTTTAATCAGAATACCATAGAATTTTTCCGTAGTAATTACAAATCTCTGGAGTGGGAATGGAGTAGGGGGAAAAAAAAGGAACATCAGTGTACATAAGGAAGACTCATCACTTTTGCTTTAATCTATAATCTATACAACAAACAAACATGGAAATTTTAATACTTTCTTCTTGCGTTAAAGAATGAACACACAAACGTTATCTCTCCTGGTGCAATCTGTTTGGTATGTCGTAAAACAGAAGACAAGCCAGCTGGGTCTTGAGCCCCATTCTCACTGGGGCCCCTTTTCACTGCCAGAGCAGTGCAAAGCAGCCTCTGTGTCAGAGAAGCCGAGCCCAGACGAATGCACAGCCGAGCACAGTGGCTCTGTAGCTGTAGTATTAGGAGAAATCCAGAACAGGATGTAGGAAAACTGTACAAGCTGAGTCTAAGGAGACAGAGGGCCACATCTGGATAAGAGATTAAATGTAAGTGTGCTATACACATACAGGACAGAAAAATAAAATTACTGGGATCTAAACTGAGACATATCACAGTGACAACACAAAGGATAAACAGCACGACTATGAGCGATGTTTGCTTACCAAGCAAGGAATGAAACTTCATTGAAAATTATCATTTTAAGTGATCATAATGCTGGGATACAAAACCAGCACATTTGCAGACTGATATTTCTAATCTTTACTTAATGTCCACAGTAGTGATTATATAAAATAAACCACTAAAAATTCCTAGCCAAGCAAAAAGCCTGATAATTTAACTTCCTGGCTTGGCTTCCAAAGACTGATGCAAAGTTTAGTAGCTGCACAGTCAAATAAATCTTTCAACTACAGCTTTTTTTTTTTTGAGAAAATGGTAAATATGGTATTTTCCATATTATATACCAGAACTACAGTCACAACCCAAGAATGCAGATCTTTCAACCATTCATTACAGAAAATATTGCTTGAGGGAAACTGCTTTAAACTGATTTATGTGGTAGACACCCCAGTCAAATTGGACAATGTGGCAGATGGTAATGGATTTATGCATATTTATGTAGCATGTATTTACTTGTCGACTTTGTTATCCATCTTTTGCCCCTTCCAAAAGTAGATAGCAATTTATAACAACTGTGATGCTGTGACTGGCTGACACTCCCTTTGCAGCCCTTTCCTCTGGACAGGCTAAAAAGCAGCATCCTTTGTGCAGCTATTTTAATTGTTTTACAGTTGTATTACAAAACATCCTGTCTGTTACACTTGCTTCCTGAGGCTATCATAACAAGGTTAGTTGCCACTGCTTAAATCTGCCTCGGGGTATCTGTTTTTACAGTTACAATTAAAGTCAGTAAGTAGTTCACCAACATGTTAACATTAATTTGTCTTTTAATTTATCTGACCTTTTAAACTAAGCAAGTAACTCACTGAGGTAAGGGATGCACAAAGCTCAGCTGCCATTTTTGCAATAAAGGTGGTTTTAGGTTCTTTTCCACCAAAACATTCAAGTGTTCAGTTGCAAGTGCTTTTATTTATTATTCTACAGCTCTTCAGAAAAGACAAAATATATTCACATTTCAGTTAATATGCATGTGTTTTACATAACACTAATGCATATACCACCAGTATAATCTTTAAAATTCATAACAGAGCAACTGAACATTGTGAGAAGAGTTTCTAAAACCTTGATGCACTAAAACTGCTACAACCCTTACAAATCCTTATATTATCAAGGATTGTTTACAGAACACATCAGAACTGATGTCAAAACAAAGAACACAAGGAACCAAATTATCAGAAAGCAACAAACTGCTTTGGTTTTGGAACCATTTTCTCCTGCAGATATGGCAAATGTAAAAAAAAAAAAAAAAAAAAAAATTATCAGTAACTTCTTATGCCCTTTGCTCTCACTGAAGAGTGAAGCCCTGTATCTGCATGCCTTATATTGGTCCTTAGAATTTGATGCAAAAACACCTAGGGACACATTTCAATATTTAAGATAACTTATATATGCAAATACCTTTTTAAAAAAGTTGTTATAAATAAATGCAGTTTTACATTGATCACCTATTAATCTAAAGTATATTTAAGTAAGTCTTCCAAGCTGCAGGAAAAACCCCCAGACAAAATTTCAGGACCACTTTAAGTGAAGTCTAAGCTATGCTGGTGCAGCTTCCCCACGTTTTTGGTAACATGCCCTTTGCCTATGGGCATCATTGTGAGCTGCTGAGTCTATCTAAAACCCTGATAAGATGAGAGGGGTACCACCCACATGAAGAGCACTCCCTGGTAAATTAGACGTGGGGGATGGTGAGGAAAGACTCATCAAATGGTCATTTAGTGTCAGATCCATTCAAGCTCAAGCAAGAGGCAGAAGAGAGGGAGGGAAGCTAGCGAAAAAAAAAAAGACTAAAAGGGGGAAAAGATCAAATGAAAACAGCCACTACCATCTAATAAAAAATTAATCCTCATAAAAAAGATAAGAATTCATTCACTCCCTCCTGGTTGATTGAAGCATTTGACTCCTTTTCTCACAAACCTCCCCCATGACAACCAAAGCTTTAAACTGTTATTGCCATCTTCCTCCCAAGTTCCCAAACCTCTCTCAGCTGCAAAAGCCCTTACTCAGCTGTGCTCCTGAGCTCCAGTCTTCATTTTTCTGCAGCCCAGGCATCACCAATTAACACAAATACGTGCACCAAAATGACAACAAAAAGAAAGAAGAAAAAAAACAAAAAACCCCACAATGTTTTATTGATGATAAGGGGGGAGAAAAAAAATGTATTAAAATACAAGGGATTTTAAAAATATTTAATTTTGGCATCAACAATAGAATTCTATTTTGTATCTATTGGATTCAATTTTAACATCTGAATAGTGCATAGTATTCTTAGAGATACAGAATGCCACTAAAACAAGCACCCAAATTTAAAAAACAGCCAAGCAACCAAACCAACCCGGGCCAGTTATGTATCTTTCTGTTTCCCCTGTGCTGCCAGCAGAACCACCAAGCTGACATGGGATTTAGTGCAGCGAGCTGTGGAAATAAGAAATCAGGCTGTGCCTCACCTAAGCACTGAGGCCACACAATATGAAGAAAAATGCTACGGCTGGAAGTGGTTGTCGGTCAATTACTCACCCTTTAAAATCCTATTATCTTCCAATTCTGCCGAGGAAAAAAAGGCACTGCTGAACACAGAAAGGCAGAACAAACACTATCTTTTTAACCAAATGTGTCCAAAAGAGTTTGTCTCTCCATATGCTGCCAGTCACCCAGCTGAAAAGCTTAGTTCTGACTGGGTGGCTCACAGCACCAAGAGAAGTTAATGGCATTTTAAGAAGAGAGGTGTATGTGGCAATATTTGACTTAAGGCTGTTTAGCACACTGTGGCTACAGAGTAAGCAACAGAGATGAAATCTAGATAAAACAGATAAAAGGAATGCAAAACCTAGCCAAAAGAAAGACTAATGCCTGCCAGGTAAAACGCAAAACTATGTGTCAAGAAGAATATTCAGTAATGAGGCAGCAAGACAGATTCAAAATATATTTCTAGCAGAGTGGAGGATCAGCACTCCTGCCATTACAGAAACCCACCTGAGTGCCCCCACATTGGTGCACCCCTTTCACACTGCTAAAGGCATAAATTACAATACAGTGAGATTTATCTGATGCCATTCTGTGCTGGACGAAAGCAATAAAGCTTTGCTTTGGTTTAAGGAATAAAGGTTTGCATTGATTGAAGGAATAAAGGCTTGCTCTGGTTTGAAATGTAATAGACTCTAGTATAAGTTGACCACCAACAGGATATTTATCCCACAGTCTAAACTCCAAAATTCTTCATAGCATCCCTCCCTGTCTTTATACTTGTATCTCGACAACAAAAACATTTAACATAATTAAAATGGGGCCACTGCAGAGGGACTGAATAGGGCATCTCCTGCCCTATGGAGATGAGACCACATCACATACAGCCTGAAGGGGAGCAAAGGGGTGTAAAGAATCCTGCACAGCTCTCCAGAGCTGGGTGGTCCACAGGACCATGGGAGAAGGAGAATCACTGTGGAAAGGTGTGTGCTTAAAAATCCTCTTCCCTGGCAATAACCGTGTGAGGGATTATTTCCCAGGGACAGAAGCCCTCTGCTGGTCAACACTTTTTGTAAGATGATTTACAGCAACTAAATGCACACAGGTTTTAATTTATCCCTGGTTTTCCTACAAAACTAGAGCCACGAATGAGAAACACAAAACCAGATTTCACTTTCCTTTTGAGGAAAAATCGACTAACCAGAGTACAGCAAAACTTTTTTATTCTTATTAACTGAGTAACTTCTGTTTTGTTATTTCAAAAAAATGCCGTTCACTCCATAGTTAAATATGTAATCAGTTCCAAAAAGTCTTTATGACAAACAGTGCTGATAACACATATACACTCAATACCTTTCACTGTTCACACAAAAAATGACAGGAACAATTCAAATAAAACATGTTACTGACTTAAGTACTCAGCCCTGCAATTTGTTCCCTAGCACATGTATTTAATATTTAAATCTATTAAATTTTTCAAAATTTTAAATATTTAATATTGCTATTACACATCTGAATTGTATTTTAGGTTTTCAAAATTATATGTAGGCATAACAAAAGGCATTACCTCACCTTCCCATGAAACAAGAACACTGGTCCTTAAAGTAAATCAAATCAAGTTTTGGTTTTGACTGTGAGTAGGCCCCCTAGCTAGTTGAAATTGGTTAATTGTACTTTTAGGGCTAATTGTATTTGCTACCTCTTCAAAAGTGGAATTATTTTCCAGGGAGGGATAGGTAAGTAATGTTTTTAGACGCATTCCTCCAAGTTCAGCAGAAAGAACTAATTCTTGATTTCTTCAAAATATCAAAGGGCTGTTCCAGCCAAAAAAAAGAGCCTCTCTAGGCAAGTCAATGTTCGAATACACAGACTTTATCATGCAAACAAATACACAAACACACACAGGATTCCTTGTCTCAACACCATTCTACAGCTCTTATTATTTATTTATTGTTATTACTGATTCAGTCAAGAATCAGACTTTACAGTCTAGTGCTTTACTCATGCACCAGGAGTAAAGGTTGATCCTGAACCTCTATCACTTATTACAAGTTCAGCATCTAGCATGTAACAAAACTCTGAAAAAAAGTTAAATTACTATCTTCACATTCCTTAGTCCAAAGCTCTTGATCCACAATTTTGCAGTTCAGTACCTTTATGCTTGGCATCTTTAAATCTATCCAGAATAAAGAAATCAAGGAAAATACATAAATAAAAGACCTCAAACCAGGTGCAGTCCTACAGATGCAATATTTTTTTAAGTGGTGGAAGCAGTATATTTCTAAATCTATACCAACAACCAAACAGTAAATCAAAGCAATACAGACCATCTACAAGAGAGACACCTGCTACTAAGGGATCCTTAAATATTATTTTAAAATCCAGTACAGCAGGATTCTTAAAAATTAAGCTAATGCCATTATAAATTAATTACAGAAGAATCCTTCTGTCAAAAAAGGTAGTCACCAGCATGGCACAGCACACCACTTCTGCACCTGTGTAACCCTAATTAGCTGGTCAATACCAGACAAGCCACTGCTTGGCTGCCAGTGTATACTTTGTATGTCAGTCAAAAACTCACATTTATCTACCGTGAGTCAGCAAAATGGAATGTTTATCCAACCAGCTCAAAAATTCTGGCTCACAGGTACCAAAATTTGCCCATGTATCCAAGTTTAGCTAGTAGTGGAATCCTCTTTCCACAGAAAAAATATGTGAATGAAAACACAACAGACGCATTGTCCTAGAGATGCAGTAGTCTGCCCTCAAGATCTGAATGATCTACAATAAAACACCCAGTTCATCACTCTTGTTAACAAATTATTACAGCTCCAGCCAACAGCCTCATTCACGTGCACTGAATTAAAGGTGCTGATACCTTAAATATGTTATTCTCTTATTTCTTACCATCTAACTCTATAATCCCAAGCAACAATGCTCTCCTATGTGTTTCCTGAGTTATTTCATAGAATTTTTTTTTTCAATGATAGAGAGAATTTCTATTAAATTATATTACACTGATAACTACTCACATCAAGAGGAGGACTGATTCTTCAGGCTCAACACCCAGCCTTCTTTGAGACAACCACCAGGTTGCTGTCCTCCAGAACCCAACCAGATGAGAAGAAAATGCTCTGTCTCCTTGCAGGACAGAAACAGAAGTTATGGGTGCCAGCCTAAGATCCAGGCAGGAATTTGCTCTAGTAGACACAAACTCTTTCTATCTGTTCAGTCCAAGCCTCCCACTCCTCCTTTCCCTCAATACCCCTGGGTGCTCCTGTCCTCCATCTTCCAGAGAAGGATATGTTCATAAAAGGCCTGTTAAATAAAAGCATCGCATCTGCACAGGGTGTGGCTTTACAGAAAAGGGCATACTCAGACAGTCTGCAAAAGGACACAATTTCAAAATTTCATTTTTGAAGAGAAAAAAAGAATTATCATAGGACAAATCACATCCTGTGGAAAGTACCACATCATATTCTCTCAAGAATACTCTGCATAGCTAACAAAGGAGCTTAAAACTCTAAATGCAATTACAACAATATGTTAATACTTAAAACTCTTTTAACATAGCTCATCATTTGATATTTCTGACAAAGTACTTTCTGGATGTATTACAGACATCTTGTGCTGGCTTACAAAAAGCCAAGCACCATCTCAAAGAGTCAAGTTTATGAAAACCAACAGATAACATTTATACTTAATTTTGAAGATTTAAGACAAGACTGATGTTTCCACTTACATTAAAACCACTATTACGGGAACAAAAATGTAGATTTTAAAGCCTGGAGAGGACTGGACATCAGTAAGCCAAGCTCTTGGCAGGACAGTTACAAAGGGTGGAAGTTATTAAAAATAAATTGCTGTAAGCCTTAGTCCTAAACCTATCATGAAGCAAGTGTAGAATTTAACCCATATTTCAGCAAAACAAGTTTCCTTGGAAGCAGAGAGCAGCATGCCAAACCTATAGCATTAAACCAACCCTAGGACAGGTTCTTCAGCCCAATTTGCTCCTCATGGAGTTGCATTAACTTCAGGAAGACTTTTAAAGCAGTGAGATCTCCTTAAAGCCAGTATGAGTGGCACAATCTGTCCCTGCAAAGCGCCAACTCAAAGCCCCAGGGTGTTAAAGGATGTGTGATGTATTAGAAGTATTAAATTGTTATGGTATTAACATTTAATTATGTTTAAGCAGTAGATGTCAAATAGAATGCATCAGTGCTGGGGAACCTGGAGCAAGGCCTGATTTGTGGTGACCCAGCAGAGCTGCAGTGAGAGCTCTAAACTGCAGGGACCAGGACCAGCCTCAGTGAGCTTCACAACAGGCACTGAGGTGAAAGCTGACACATATGTGCACAGACACAGGAGGAAATAAAGGATTTCACTATATGGAGTGACTCGTTAATGGACTAAATGCAGAAGGACAAATTATGCATAGATCCATTCTGAAACAAATCAACTGAACACTATTCTCCATAATGTAGAATACGTGCCACCTAAATAAAACAAAATATAAATACCTATTAACAAGAACAGAAGTTCAGTCAAAAAGAAAATCATGCCAAGTACCAGAAACAAATCAGTGCAATTGACAGCATAAGACAGTATCTCTAACTGCAGTACTTAAATCAATTATAATTGTGGGAGCCCAGGTACACCACAGCACCTGTGGCACAGGTCAGGCAGGGAGTCTCACTAGGGGCTGTGCCAAAATACAGCCAAGCTTGTCCTGCACACTGGCACCAACACCACCCATGTGGGCACCTCTCAAACATGGACCTCAAATTCAGGTTACTACTGCTCCTAGCTCATTCATGCTGCCAAGAAGTATATAGAGTCTTTATGTTTAATAGGAATAAAATTCACAACTATTAATGAGGCTAGCAGGACTTAACTGCGCCAGAGCAACATAGGTTGCTCAGTTCCTCCTACTGTTCCTCCATCTGTCCTAAATAATAAGAATTTCTGATCACTTTAAGGCTCCCTTATATCTGGTAGAACATTATGGAGCCTGAGAGTACCTTGAAATCCACACTGCTGCATCCAGAGTAACTGAAGGGCAAGTCACATGGATTAAAAAAGAGAAATTAACAGCAATTCTAAAATTAACAAATGATACCTTGGAGATACCTTGTATCCAATGCAGCAGTGGGAAATTGTGGTTTTATTTATAGCAAAACTAATGATGAACAAACACATGAACACTGATAATATCATATTGTATCTTTTTTTGAGCCACAACTTAGCAGTGTGCTGCTCTGTATTTATCCTTCTGGAGTCTGTCTCTGTCCCTACAAATTTTGGTTTAGTTCAGATGGTAAAGGTTGAGGCTTGCTTGTGACAATATTTCAAAGCCTGACATTGATTCCAAAGGAATAGTGAATAGGTTTTTAAAAAAGTTGAAGTAAGAATCATGTGTGGCAACCCAATTATGGGAATATCATACCAGGTTTCTCTATTTTTGCACAGATATACGATGCGGTAAAAAAAAAAGGAGGCGTGCTCTGTTGAGGCTCCAGTGATGCTTTAACTTAGCATAAAGTTGAAAGATAGTAATGAAATAAATCTGTGTGAGCACATCTCCTTAGTAACTTAAGCAAATGTATATAAGTGAGTCAACTTGAAGCTGCTGAGACTTCTCTGAGCTGCATCACTCAGTCCTGTCATGGTCTCACTCTAGCAAACTATATTTTCAGCGTAGGTGAAAGGAGAAGAGGGGAAAAGGAGAAGAAAAAAAGTGAAGACAAGCAGGCCAGTGTTAAGAGAGCAATATGTTTAGGTGCTTAATTTGACAGTTCATAACTCATTTTGTTTTGTATTCTGATAATTCTTGTTTCTTTGTCTCCTTCAATTTTCTTTAAGACCACGTGAATTAATTTTCTCCCCCTGCTTCCTCAATTTCTTTGCCTGCATATCCATCAGTATCTCTTTAACTTCTCCACTTAGATTTCTCTCCTATTTCCTCCCTTTGTGAATTTTTCCAAGTCAGTGGCCTTTTTTTATTTTTCTTTTAAAAATTAGATCTTCATTTCATGGTTGCTCTCTCCACTCCCCCTGAAAAAAACCCACCAGAATATGTTCAATAAGTTGCTGTACTAAACCAAATATTTCCTTCATGCAAGAAACAGCTTTGAGTGCACTAGCAGTCCTGTTGCAGACAGGACAGCAGTATTACAGCACAGCTAATTAAGTACTTTTTCCTTCAAATTCCATATGGCCTCTGCTTTTGCCATGATTAAGTAAGACTCATCACAGCAATTATCTTCTGGACTATGAACAATATTGAAGAGTAGCACATAATATTTATATAAAAGCACATTACAAATTGATCCTGAGGGCGGGTGCAGTAATTTTGCTGTCTACACAAACTATCTTTAAGTGCAGTTAAGAAATCATTTCACAGGCTCAAACTATATAATAAGATGAAGGTAATAAGCATGACTGAGACACAGAGGGAACAAATTATCTTCTGGCAATATATCCTACAACTGTGACTAGATAGAACTGTTAATCTGAAGCTGAGCAGAAAATGTATAATCTGAAGGGATTTCTTCATTTAAAATAAAACAATCTGCTGTCCTTTGATAAAACAGTAAGAACCTTCAGTATTACACAAAGTACAGTAAACAGCACAATAGGACACATGTCCAAGAGAAAAAAGTTTAAAAAGTTACTCAATATCTCCAGCATTAAAAAGTTCCTTCAGTTGACGAGAGAATACAAGCTAATAAACATCTGGTATCATGAAGATTCCTCCTCTGCTCACACAGACCTTTCTGCTGATTCTGAGAATCCAGAGTTTTTTTCCTATTACTCCCTCCTGTCTTACTTGTACTAACCATCTGAGCTATTACATAGAATTAACGTAAAACCAAAAAAAGATTTCATATGAAACAGCTACTCAAACTTCACTTACAAACCACGGGTGCTTTTCCCCATGAACTTAAATGATACTCATCTTTCACAGACAAAGCATCTGAGATTTAACTATGCAGAGTAATTTCAACACAATTATTACTAATTGCTTCTTCTGATTCCATTTTCCAAACGTGTTCTGACAAGAAATACATAAAGTAGTGTAGGTGAGGTCTTAAAAGTGAAAGCCAAAAGTAATATTATAATTTTAAAACCAATTCAATACATCAAATTAGAAAAACCTCTCTGTACTTAAGCAGACAAGCAACATAAAACAATTTAGATAGTGCTGAAGAAGGTCTCTACACACAAGAGGAAAATATTATTCCAGCCCAGAAACTACAGACACAGCTATTAAATTGTAAATTTCTCCATTTACAGTCCCACAGGGAAGCCCTCCACAGAAACACCCCTCTAAGAGTGGAGGGGAAGTTTTGGTTTTCCCCCGGACTACATCAAGCTGCCACTCGCAGATGCGGACGCTGCACTTCACAAGCAGAAGCACAAACATCAAACTGGGCTGCTGCAGACTCCAGGCACTGACTTCAGTGGAAGACAGCCACATCTTGCTGTGGGGAAAACAGGCCAAGCAATTAAATATGCATCAGCATTAAAGCTAAATATACAGAAATAGCTTACAGACATAATTCTGGCTTACCAGCTCGGCATGCAAAACCTGCATACATATTTCATTTTTAACTATGAAGACTAAACTTTTGTACAATATACTTTCTGTGACACTATCTTTACCATTCTATGCATCACTGAGACTGGGAGCAATAAAAAATAATATGACAGCATTAGTAGAAACTAGGCTCTTTTTTTTACTAGAAACTTATTCAAGGTATAATTGACTTCAGAGATAATACCTGTCAAATTAACATTAATAACAAGTATCTCATAAAATTTCTTCCTTGGTGCTTAAGCCTCCAGCATACAGCTCTGACCTTCCAACTCTTTCTTTTTTTCTTTTACCTTTTTTCTTTCACAGTTAATTCCCAATCATATAATCCATAATAATATGAATTCACAATAAAAGGCAGGCCTGTGAGCCATTCTGCCTCAGAGCAACATTCACAGCACACCAAAAAAAAAAAAAAAAAAAGAAAAAAAAAAAAAAAAAAAAAAGGCAAAAAACCTCAAGCTACAACCCNAGAAACCTTCAGCTACAGCCACATATTTAGTGCTTACTTCCAACAGCAAAATGAGGCTATCTGCATCCCACATTTCATATGACTTAATATATAATGAATCTCTGGCACATCCATAGGCACAAAAAGGAAATTCTTTCTTTCCTGCACTGTGGCAGCTCAGAATAATCTGCCAAACCCTTCAAAGTGTCAGCAACCTCTTATAGAGAGATAAAGACAATGGATAGGCCTACCAAGCTGCTAACATCTGCTCAAAACCTGCAGCTTCTCTTTTCTTCTTCCAGCACTTACCCAAGCTAGAATGCACTTGCATAAGTCTTTAAAGCACTGAACATTTAAGCATGTCACAATTCTATGATGTCTCATTTATATAATTAGTTCTAACATATGGCCCACAATCAGTGTGGGAAATCTAAAATATTCTTTGGGAAGCTGTCAAACCTAAAGGGATGTATTTTTCACTAAGTGAAAAGAATTAAATATGCAAATTCTGCTTACAATAGGGATAGGGAGGAAATAGAAATCTAGCCCAAAAGGCATGCTTGCTCATTGCATCAAACGAGGGTTATTGTGCTCTGTACCTGTCAGTGCCAGTTCAAATCAGAATATACAGTGACAGGCAGAGAAGCTCTGCAGCCACCAGGATTTTAGCAAGTGCTGTGGAAAACCATACAGTAGATAAAACCAAAATCCACTGAAAAAGCCAGCTATAATTAACACACTGGGCTGCATATGGATTCAAGGCAGATTGTATTAATCCACATCCTTTTCAGAGCTACAGCTGTGCCCTGGATGGAGATACCTCTGTAACATCTGTAGCAAGTAACACACCATGTGCTAGCAGGGACCACTTTCATGCAGGCTCACCCCAATTCCCCCTTCAGAGAAAAAAGCCCAAGAACTCTAAAAAACCTCTGGACTAAGATTCAATTCTCCTCCACTTGTTTCTGGTGAGGAAAGCTGCATCTGTTTCACTTGTGGCACCACAGTGAGCAGTGGCAGTAGGCATCCCCCTCCCACCACTGGGAATGACCAACTTGGAGCGAACCACAGCCAGCATCCACGTCATGGCAATAGGTTATTCTCACTTCCCTGAGATCCCTTAGGATCAACAGTTGCACCTGTTACTTATCAATGAATTGTTAATTAATCAGTTGTACAGATTTAGGTGAAACACTCCTGGAAATGCACAGAAGAGCTCCCAGTGTCAAATACAAACAGAGCTCCAGGAGGGCTCCCACAGGATCCAACTTCGCTGGGAAGTTTAACTGGATTTCCTACAAATCAGAGGAAGCTGAAAGAAAAAAGCTGCAGAAAAATAGACAACCTATATGTGCAACTAATAACTTTGGTCTTCAGTACAGCATTATTTAGCATGGAAGAAGAAAAATTCAAAATCATCAATGATCCCACAGTAAGGAAATAACATGCTCCAAAATAATTTCATCATTCACTTTCAGAATAAGCCCTGAAATATGGAACCATCTATACATTTCTCAAAAGAGTTGGTAGGAAAGTCAAATCTCTTCGGTAAAGTGCTTTCCTAAAGGCAACTTGAGCAATGTAAAAGCTCAGTAATTTGACTGAATAAAATCCTGCACCCTGTGGTTAAGAACCTGCCAAGCAAGCCAAATACACTAAACAAGCAGAGCTGGCATTTGACATGTCTCTTAAGAGTGAGCTGTGACAAGTTACTAATGATCTCAGTTAGAAAGCAACTAATAGTGTGCTGTAGAAGGTACAGACATGCAGAAACCTGGTAATAGGGACCAAATGCTGACTTCAGATAAACAGCTGAAACCATTTTCAGCAAATGACACTGCTCAGTTCAGCTCTAAACCTCTCCCTCCAAACGTTCTGCACCTTTAGTTGTTAGGTGGATTCATCCCTTGTTAGGTGGATTCATCCCTAACAACACTGTAGGCCTAAAATGTTCTCTACATGTGTGAACAGCAGCATGTTGACATAAAATTTGTTTTAAATCTTAGAGTGAGCCCCAAACGTGTCACATTTGCCTACAGTAAGAGCTTCACAAAGCTGGAAAACTGGCAGTTGTGAAAAGGAGTTAGAAGTGTTAACAGGTACAGAAGAAAAAACTTAAGCCATTGCAATCCATGTAATGCCAAAAAAAAAAAAAAAAAGCCTGTGAGAAGGGGGATCACTAACAGAGGAACCACTTGGACTAGAGACAAGTTTGTAAAGCCATCCTGAGTGAGTTTCATTAGTGAGTGGAGGCATTTCCACTGGGGAAAAATAACCCAACCCAAACAAACAGAAATAAGCCATCTAGAGATGAAAAAAACACCATGCAGTGCAAAGAGTTATCCTCAGCAAGAAAGCATACGGGGCCTTCCTTATTATTTGAAATATACTCAAGTTACTATTTTTATTTAAATTTTATTTGCAGCTCATTGAAATTGCTGTCTGAACCATCTCTCTCCATTTTCATAGGTGGAAGGAGAAATGTACTGAGCTGCTGTCTTGTTCAGATAACTCAATTTTTCTAAAATTACTATCACTTTTAGTTATCTAAGTGTTATACAACAACCAAAGTTGGAAGCTGGTTTGCTGTGACAGGAAATGAAACAGACTCAAAGTGTTCATATGTGCACTCAATTACTGAATGAGAGCAATACACAGTAAGGTGATGCAACCTGACAGTACTTTCAACCTTGCATCTTCCTGGTGTGTGCCTGTCAAAAAGGCTTCCTTTTCTTTCCTTCCCAGTCCCTTCCCTCCCCCAGTTTCAGTTCTTGACTTTTATGTCTTAAGTTGCTTGGTGTTAATTAGCATTATTAAAAGGAAGAGTACATAAGGAGCCAAACATTCAAGGTATCATATTTTTGATACCTATTTCAGTTCTTTCAGGCATTTTCCCAGTATCTGTGCAGCACAGATTGCCTCTGCTAGAAGATGAGAATTAATGGACAATCAGGAAGGCGTGGTGAACAAGGTCACAGAATTAAATATTATTTAAGAGCACAATATGCAGTGACACAAATGACATTTTTGCAGGGAAACAGCAATATTAGCCTCAGAGCAAATGAGTGATGTTCATCCTTCCTACTGTTAAACTGTTCTTTATAGAGACAAAGAATGAAAGAGGATGCAAATGCTTTTAAACACAAAGGAGATTACAACCTAAAACCTTAAGCCAAACCTTTACTTGTATTTATAAGGCTGCTTTATATCACTGCAGTAAAAGAAAGGGATCCTTAAGACCTTTACACTGTCAAGGCATCAAGAGTAGAAAAAAATTATATTTTTTTATTACCTTTAATATAAATGAGATAATCAGACCAAGCAAGATTCAAATCTAGGGAAAATAACAAACATTGTTTACATAGTACTATATCATGTGTTATTATATTATACAACATGTTATAGATAATTTATTTAGAAGTAGGGGAATGTGGGTAATTAATAATTTCTTTTTTCCTCCCCTGACACATAAAGAGGAAAAAATTTTTTCAGATTTGTCTTAAAATCCGAAGGCCAAAACAGCCAGAGATTTTGATGCCTTAAGCTACTTAGGAGAAACACATAAAATTAAGTTCCTGTGCTTTCAAATATAGTACTAAAAGCTAAAGGAGCTTGTTCAGTTGAGTTTGCTTGCTCCTTCCAACTTTAGCAGCCTTTCAATTCCTTGTAATCATCATTATTTTCCACCTAAAGACTATTCACATATTTGACAGGCAAGTTTCAAGTTGTTTAGGCATGGCCCAGCCAACATGAATAATATTTAATCAGCTGTGTTACTGCTTATTTCAAAATGCACAAGGTAACTCCTCCAATCAGATAAATCATTACATTACTTCTTCCCTTTTAGAGAAGCACAAACCATCCCCAAAAAGATCTTAAGATTTCACTTAAAAAAACTACAGTAGATATCACAAAATATGTTTCCATTAATAGTTCCAAGGAATAATACAGATAACTGTAGTGAGATTATGATAATTCTAAGATACCAGACAGTGTAATAGAAGCGTAGTTTTAATATTAGCAACTGTGACAAAAGAAAAAATAAACATTTTTCAATTACAAAAATTAATGTTGATATTCTCAGAAAACTTGGGGTACTCTTTGTAACTGAAAATCATTTTGGACCCTCATTTCCAGAAGTGTACTTCACACCTACAGCATTACAAAGGCCTACAAAACTTGATCTTACACTGATGACTTCAGGTATATGAACAAGAAGATAAAACCAATTGAAAATGTGCCTGAAAATAACCAAATGGCTTTATGGCCAAAATCAAATCACTTTCTGTAGGGTCTTTCATTTTCAGTAAGGTATGTTGTTAGAAGAAAGAAAAACACAACATTTCCAATGAGTGGAAGCACATCTTCAAACATGTCAATGAAATAATATGCAACATAAATATTCATGGAGTCCCAAATAAAAAACTAACAAACAAACAACCCCCCAACCTCCCACAGCTATCACTTTGTCTTCAGATGGGCATTTTCCTCCCCTTCTTCATGCTTCCACTGTGCTCTAGTCAAAGAAGTTGTATTAAGAAGGCTTTTTAGTCTTGGAGTACTCTATCACAAAAAATCACTTTAATATGGCCAGAACCAGTAAACCACTTAAACAGTCTTAGCTAAGTCCTTGATTAGTTCTGTTAAAACCAATGAGGAATGCATGAGCTTAAAATTAGTTTCCTGTGTAAATGCTCTGGAACAGGGCTGCAGTTTCATTTCTTTCCATAGGCTCTCCCCTATATCCTCAGTAATTTTATCTTTGAGAAAAATTTAAATTGTTGAAAGGCAAATTCTCAGCAATTTGCCTGTGTTTTAAAAAATTATATGCCAATAAAATTTATTAAATTTAAATGGTCTATTAAAATTTAAAATTAATTTCTGTCTATTCACAGAAAGAAGTATTTTCAAAGAATACTAAATACGTGGAGCTTTTTTAAACAGTCTTGTAGAAAAAAAAACAGAACCTCATTAAAATTCAAAGACAAAACAGAACCTTACAGATCTGCCACAGCAATTTCAGTAAATGCACTGTAAGCAAAAGTGATTATATTCCTCACACAAAGTCTGAAGATGAGGTAGGAATTACAGCACTTATCAGGAAGACATGTCAAGTACCCCTTCATGCCCTGCTGTATATGCAAGACCTCTGAAGCCCAACCCTTGCTATTTTTCCAGTTTGGCAGCTGGATGGGCAGGTCAGAGTAACATCTGCTGGAGAACTACCCAGCTAAGGCATCCAATGCTTGAGCCTGTAAAGAACCAGCCCAGCACATCATCTTTCCCAGAGTTACTGGCCCATCTAATCAAACACAGCTGAATTTCACAAGTCTCACTGAATGCAGCGGTACAAAACAGTATCCCTTGGAAATATAGCGATCAAGGAAGATTATTTATCATTGTGCTTTACAAAAGGAAGTTTTTTGGGAAGCAGCAGGAGGCTTTCTATATAAAAAAAATCTTTCTTGATTGGCTCTTTGATATTAACAAAGGACTCTATTTCATCCTCAGTGTGAGCACATAGCTTCTCGTTAAGCCAAAAGAAGTTACGCATGCACACGGGAGATTTTACAGCATCACCTTTTGCAATAGAATCCTTCAGTTTTCACAGCGCTCCACCTACGGTCACATTCTGAAGGGAAAAAACACCTGACATTTCAAAGTTAAATGCAGACACTGTATCTGAAGGATGGAAAATCATGAAGCTGCTAAAACTGATCAGCCCCAGGGCCTCGGTCCAGCCAAACCCTCTCTGCAGTAAGGTACATTCCTATTTATTCATAAGCACATGCAAAGGAAATAGAAGCTTGTAACCACAGTCAGACTTTGATTTCATACATGAGCTGAAAACCCAATCTTGCACTGAATAAGCTGAAGAATTCACTGTCAGCTAATTTCTACTGATTTTCCAGATGAAAACAGTACATGTGTTTAAGTAGGGCTGGCTGTGCAGCAATAGTTTCACTTTGTATAAATGTGAGATCCTCCAACACTAAAAAAGCTACAATCATGCTACACTGATAAAAATCTACGAAGGAATCATGGGGAACATTATGCTCAGGGAGACCATACACCTCCACTTCCATCCTGCACAAATTTCCAAGCCAGTTTTAGTATAATAATGTGCTTGTGACTCCACTGATTTTCCTTCACAAAAAAACCAGAAAAAAAATCGGATGTTTCTGTACTAGAATTGCATTTTCCAAATAAAGTGAGTTGTGGCTGAAATGCTGATTACCCAGAAGAAATCCTAACAAAAGCAAATGTCATAAACTATAACTATATACTACACAATATATGCAGTTTCTCTGCAAATGCAGCCCTGGCCATGAGAACAGGAATGTCTTTGGAGTCCCATTACATATAGGAAGAATAAGATATTTATGAATGGGCAGTAGCTGCTTGTGCTCATTGTCCTGGGAGAAGCATATATATTCATAACAGCTAGTGGACTTGAATAAGTTCCACATATTTACTTTGTTTCAGAAGAATACATAAGCTGCACCACAATCCAGGATTTAAGGCTCATCCAAATCACTGTCAATTTTCATGTGAAGGGAAAAAATAATCCACAGTCAGTTAATACATAAAAGTACACACTCCATCCTGGAACACACTTTTGACAACTGTGTAGTGAATCCTTGATTGAACATACTATTTGGTATGACTCAAAATCTGTTTTTCTTGAGGGCACTTCCATGAATACGCTCTCAATTACATAAATAATGTATCACTAGATATTTGAGAGATTTTAGTTATTCAGAAATAAGTCTTCTTCTGTGAATAAGCACTTCAAATAATTTTTTTTCCATTTCTTCCCTTTTGAATTACTGGAATCTTGAGACTTCAGTATTCACAGAAGAGTTACATACTTTCTCAGCACTGCAGTTGCATAAAAACTAAGAATTATAAAAAAGAAAGAAAGAAAGAAAGGAAAAGACAACCAAAACTAATCAAAATAGAAGGTCAGACACAGGAGAGCTGTGGTCTATCAGTGTAACCTTTGGCCCTAATGGTGCCTACAGTACCACAGAAAAGAAGGGTGTACTATAAGGCACAAGTATAGAACAACTTGCCCATAGTACATTTGAGCTTTTTTTCTGTATGCCTTAAGTCACTGTGGTGGGATATTCACTCTTACGTGTGTTACTGTATCTATTCTAATTAGCCATGTAAATGTCAGTTTTCCTTTTTGAATTTATGCATTTAGACCAACATATCTAGTTTGCCACAGCTTCCCAAAGTTAATTATGCATTGTATGAAAAACGCCCACCCTGTTTAAATCAGTTATCTCCATTTAGTGCCTTTCAATATAGTTCTTTGTTCTTGCTGTAAGTTAAAGTGCATGATTTATTTATACACCTCCCTCCCCCCGCCACTGACTGCTCATCCTCTAACTTAACTATGCTGGTTTTACTTCTTTGAGTACCTTGACACAAGAAATTCCTTCCAGTGCCACAAAGCACTGCTGCCCATCCTGTAGTCCTTCTCTATTTTTATTTTATTTTCTTAAGAGTGACTCACAACAAAACAAATAATTCCTATTATAAAGCAGCATATTATAAACAAGCAGTAACCACTAACTAGAAAATAATGTCATTGTTTTACAAATTTTTTTGTTAATATCCTTTTCTTTTTGATTAGTTTTTTTTTTCTAGAGAGACAGACAAAAGCCTAACTTGCCAGCTTTCCAGTTGCAGCAAATGTAGTTAATTTAATATTCAGCAACATGCAATTAGGTCAGATTATGTATTCAGAAGTTTTTACTTGGATTTGTCAGCTGCAAAATTTCATTGGCCACCACAGTGCCTGTTCCCTAAAATTTGCTTGATATCCCCTAGTGTTTCTCAGCCTTCCTCCAACTCATTTTCTATCACTCTCAAATTATAGCATCCCTTTATTCATCTTTTGAATGGCTACATAAAAGTAGCTTTAGTAACATCCACCTTTACTACTCATATTTCTACATCTTCCCACTAACCTTCTATGATGTCCAAGTTCCAAATGTCCATGTGGTGGCTCTGAGCATGGCACACACCCTAGAAGACAGTGAAATTTCTGAATTGCACTGTGCCACAGCTCCTGCAGAAGGAAGAGTTACATTAACTTCCATTAACTGCCTCATGCTTCTCCATTCCATATTCTGAAATGTTTCTTGCAGGAGAGCAGTTTTGGGTAAGAACTTTTTCAAAGTCTAGAGGAAAAAAAAATTATACCCTTTAATGTCTTCTGACACAAAACAGTAGTCTGGGTTAGCTTTAGCTGTACCTGTAGCTACTTATTAGACCTAGTTGTAGAAACGCTCATAACAATCTATTATATTCTATCATGTTATGTACCTTTCTTTGCTGTTCTTCCCAGGAGAATCCTACTCTGAGCTGAAAAAAGGGACACAGACATCCTGTGATCCAACAAACCCTTTCAATAGGCAGCAATACAACCAAGGAAAGGAAAGGTTATGCTTTGATATGAAACATCAAATTCTTAGAATATTTCACTAAGCCGGTCTGGATGCTGCTTCCACCACCAACTGATACATCTTCTTTCTTCTCAGTCCTTAGTTGGGCAATCCAAAAGTGGGGCAACAAGACAGCTTGAAATACTACATACAAATGAAGTTCACTCCTTTTGCTGAAAAGCCATTTGTCCCAAAAGGCACTCTTCTAACCTCAAAAGCCTGCAAACAGCAATGCTTCTGAGAGCTCACACGCATCCTGCACAAACACTTATCCAGTTAAATGTCAGCTCACAAGTGCACCTAAGATGTATAAAGAAAGCACTTCCATTTCCAAGATTTCAGCAGGTTCTTTGGTACAACTTTAGCTAAGTTGTAATCAGCCTACAGTCAGATATTTCTCCAATGGGTCAGACACAATTTTATAGTAGCAAGTGCTACATTTATATTCCACTCTCACTGCTTTTCTTTGTCTTTTTTTGAGGAGTGAATTTTTTCCATGTTTTCATAAACAGCTTGTCCTTGGTTATTTTAGCTACTGTGTTGCCATCAAAAATCATCAGAATTAATGATTCAGAAATACTCCTATAGGAATCTTTTTCTTCTAAAAGCACAGTATCATACATTCATTTCTATCTTGCTGCCTTCTAAATCTAAAATAGCTTTAAGCTATAAGCATAACTATAAACCCAGCATCTGAATACTTCCAAGGAAGTAACACATTTCACATTTCTAGTACTTATTATCAGCAAAAGCTTTACAGCATCACAAGTGTAGGTAGCAAACCACAAACATTACTGAAACTTGGAAGCAGAGTCATCCAATAACTTAAAATGCAAACTGTGCAATCTTAAAATGCTTAAGAGAAGCAATTCTGAATTGAATATTTTAGAAAAAGAATGATACATTATTTCATTTCTAGAGTGGATCAATATAAATCTGGATGTAAAAGTAAGACTGGCTGCAAATATGTAGCTTCCTTTCTTCCTTGAACTGTCACTTACCATAGGTTGGTCCTTCTGACTTCATCTACTGAAATGCCAACTCTCTGCCAATTTCAGTCTACAGTTTTTATTGTGCTGCTACAACTTAACATTTACCACTTTAAACATTAAGTTTCTCATTAAGTTTCCTGTGACTGCAAAGTAAAAATCTTAAAATGCATGACCCCTTATGAACTAATAAAAATCAGAAAACAAATAACAGAACAAATACAGCCTTTTAATTTAATCTCAACTTAAAAGTACTTGGACACCAAAAGAACAGAATTTTTAATTCTCTGGAGAGAATAAGGAAGTCTTTGTGCATTTGATTCTTGAACATCATTGTTAGAATTTCTGCAGAAAAATAATGGTTCCTTTTTCCTGCTATCTGCTAAACACAAAATGTGAATTATCTAAGCACATGTGAATCTTCTAAAAGATGGACCTTAACCAAAAGTCTCTCTAAGCCTTCTTAATAACACTTAATAACAAATTGCTCACATGGATGTGGATCAGGCTTTCCATCTGCCCTCTCAGGAAGCTGTTGTATCACAGGTTTGAAACTGTTCAGGACAGAAATACTGATTGTTCCCAGTCTGATTTCTGAGGACCTGCTGTAATATAGTTCTGATCAGATTGAGACAAGCAAACAGTTCCCTTTCCTTCGGCAGTAACAGAGGTTAAAAACTCATCCCCAAGTTCTCTGAAGAGTGTACAATATGGTGTTGGACAGATCATTTCATTCTTCTTTACTCAAAGGCATTTCAGCATGAACCCATTCCTACTCATGGAAAGCTTCAACTGAATACACATTCAGTCCCACTGACACAAACTCAGGCTTGGATCTCATCACCAGCCACACACTTTGAGTTCCCCCACTGAACATATGCTTTCTGAATGAGGCTTCAGTCAATTCATACATCAGGGTGCTGGAAACAGAAGGGTACATTTGCTAGATGAATGATGAGATAAAGAAAATGCTGAAAGATTACAAAAATGCCATAAGCAGAGTTTAAAGTCCCGAGGCAGGCGATGGTCAGTCTCCCAGCATGGGTTCTGCTGCACACTTCTTGAGACTCCTCCAGGTAAAATCACTTTCTGTAAGAGCCAGCTCTTGGATTGGTAGAAGTCTCACTCCTGTGCAAGCAATACCAACTACAGAATAAAGAACTGTCAATAAACTGGGTGAAATATATTGATAACATTTTCAACCATCCAGACCACAATTTCCCAGATAACAAAAATGGCAACTTGTTAGCATAAGTTTTCTTTCTTATACTTAAAAAACAAAACACTTCCACCACCTTCAATTTTCAGCTAAAACCTACTATTACAGATGAACTTCCTATCACAATGAAACATCCTGACACCTAACTGCAGGATCCCTTAATGAAACAAAAGGATATAGTGTTCCAAGTTAAAAAAGGAAAAAAGCTGATTTCTCCTGCAGAGAGTCAGCTACACTAATTCAAAGTACCTAAAAACTAACTAGGTCCATAGTCCTATATATCATGTTTAAGGAAAAGAAACAAGTGAAAAAGCAACCACTGAAGTGTTTGCAAAACAATTTGGATCATACTGCTCAAGAACATCAGTTTCACCAACACTGAAAGATGATTTGAAAAGGAGGGGGTTTGTTACTTTAGAAGGAAAAAACACTTTTGCATATGTAATACACAAACTTTTAATAGGCCTAGTGTGATCCAAAACTTAAGGGCTTCCTCTGTCTTATGTTTTATAAAATTAAGGTTAGTTTTACTTATTTATTGTCTCTGGTGCAGATCAGCAGTTCAAAACCAGAACAGGTCTGTTGGTCAAGGCCGTTTTCACACCTTAGGACAACGACTTTGGTCTAATCAAAAGGAAATGCCACTTCATAACATGACAAATTATCTTTTTTGACATAACAGACAGGACTGTTGCTTCTCTCTGAGTTCAATCTTTATTTCATCATCACTTTTATCAGATCAGTGCTGGTGGCAATACATCAAATACTTAGAATTTCAATGAAATTGTCATTACAAAGGCTTTCAGGGGTCTGCAGATGTTCTCTGGGTAGAGCAAGACTAGGGCATGCAGCAGTCTGTCCCACATTCCTGGCTCTCCTGATTTCCCAGTGGTGATCACAGCAGGCTCTATGCCTGCCCTCTCATCTTGGGTACCACCCAGGATATTTGGTATTTGCGAGTGTCACCCAGTGGGTGGCTTTATATTTCATAGTAACTTGGAAAGGTCAACAGCAGCTATGAGTTGATAATAAAACTATACATACACACATACATGCTTCAACCACCTATGAAGTATTTCCATGTCACTCGTGGTTATATATAACACATATTAGTTATATAAACAATCCATGTTTATACTAAAAGTACATCCAAAAATACATACAAAGATGCACAAACAAAACATACAGTATAATTAACAGTATTTTCTGACTACATGTAATCACATCGATAGTCAAAAGAAGCCAAAAATTGAAAAGTCACATACTAGGGGTTTGAGCCTTTAAAAATTACATCTTGCTGGTGCCTCCAGTAATTCTCTACATCACTTCATACATTTTTCTTCTTCTCAAAAAACTCTTCCTCCCTTCCTTTAACACAATATTATAGTTTGTCCAATTTCAGTACCTGGTACCAGCGAGCTGACTTTGCAGGAGTACCTTACTGATACCTCATCTCTTACACATATGCACTGTTCTGCAAAGAAATAGAGCCAGAGGATGCTGAACCAGTTTTCTGAAGCTACCATTTTAGAAACACTACAAACAACTAAGAAAAATATGGCTGCATAATTTTTAACAAAACAATATGGAACCTGATCCGGTGCATTAACGGCCCATAATGTTATTGAACAAGACTACAAGAGAGACACTTTACTTGCAGTTGCTTGTCAGACAATTACTCTCTGCTACTGTAATACTTCATGTGCATACTTCCAAGGAAGACTCATGAACGCACAGGTTCATTAAGGGAATGAGAGAATCGATTGTAAAATGGAAAAGGCCGAGCGAGGTCATATTTCAAAGAGATGAATATGGTACACTCCATTATGTTGTAATCAGCCTCTCTCTTTCATCCTAAGAACTGTAATAGTCTATCCTAATTTTCAAGGGAAAAAAAAAAATTCTCACTGCCTGCATCGTACCTTCATCCCAAATACAGTGAAGAATTCAAATGTGCTGCAGGCAGTTTCCATTTACCATGGTCTTTGGAGCAGACGGTATTGATGTTGCTGACCATTTTTCTCCTTAATAAGAAAAACATTCAAATGCTACTAATATTGCTGCCTTAGCAAACCACATTTTATAGATGGGACTTGCCCTGTACATGACACATAGAACATCAATCTAGGCTGAATTTTATTTCAATTTATTATGGTTGCTGTCTAAATGAAAAAATGCTTATATCGTTAAAGTGTCTTACAATATAAATGTGCAAATGATGTAATCACCCATTTTGTGAGAAAATTCTGATTTTGATTAAAAATATCTACAGGTGAACTCCTAAATATTTAATAAATGTGAAACAAAAAAAACACAAGCACATTAAGAAACCACAGTAATTGGTATCTGGTGTAACATCTTGGTTTTATGCTTGATAGCTTTTATCTTTAGAAAATGAGTTTATAAGGTATTCTTTTAAACTGGTAAGAGCTGCCTTTTTGTTCAAATCATTGAGATTAAATTACTTCAATCTTGACTTCATTCAAGACCTCACGTGTGGTTTTTTCAAGTTATCATTTATCACCGTTCTTTGCTTGCTATAGCTAGCTGTCTCCAGACTGAACCTGGTGGCCTGCAAAAGCCCTGCAAGCCTTCCCAGGCACACAACTGTGGCCACCACACAATTACCTAGGCGTAGAAAGCAGCACCTTATAAGAGAGAGACAGTACTCAATTTTGTAATTGACTGGAAATCACAAACCTGTCCCAGCTACTGAGACAGAATTTAATGCTTGGCAGAGTCCTACCAGCAAGCACCACATTCAACATCCTCAGGAGCTGGCTGGGATGCTGGCTCTCCCAGCTGCTGCCTCCAGCATGGCACACAGCAACACACCCAACATCATGTCCCTGCTGCAGAGAGCGCTGCAGATCATCAGATCAACCCAATGGCATTGAAAACGCATTAAACTCTCATATTCTCTATCATTAGCCATGGTTATTATATAAATAAAATACTTCCCCACTCATGAACAGCCAGCTCCTTCTACTGTGTTTATCTGACAATACTCTAAAGTCCAGAGTCTAGATGCACTGCAATCCATCAAAGAATGATAAATTGTTACAGAAGTTCACAAGTACAGCAGACCAGAAACAAAATCCAAACAGTTTCTACCAGAAAATGAGAGCACAGGTTGGCAGGCAACAGATTCTCCCCTCCTACTCGGACCCCACTGGGAGTACTGTGGGCAGCTCCAGGGCCCCCAACAGAAAGAGGAGGGTAAGAGGGCTGTAGTACCCCTCCTGTAATGACAGGCTGAGACAGCTGAGGTTGTTCAGCCTGGAGAAGATGAGGCTCCACAGATACCTTAGAGCACCTTCCAGTACATAAAGGTGGCCTACAAGACAAATGGAGAGGAACTCTTTACAGGGAGATGCGGTGACAGGACAAAGGGTGATGACTTTAAACTGAAAGGAGGCAGATTTAGATTAGAGGAAGAAATTCTTTACTGTGAGGGTGGTGAGGCACGGGACAAGGTTGCCCAGACAGGTTGTGGATGCCTCAACCCTGGCAATGTTCAAGGCCAGGTTGGACAGGACTTTGAGCAGCATTATCTAGTGGAAGGCATCTCTGCCCATGGCAGGGGATTGGGACCAAATGATCTTCCAGGGCCCTTCTAATCCAAACCACCCTATGAGTCCATGTTTTCCTAACTTGGACAAAAAGTATCTAAACTGGAGTTTGGATCCAAAGCAAAAGACTGAACTGCAAAAGTGGTGGCTTAGCATGTATTGAAGATCTGGTGAACAAATGGGTAGCACAGCTACACCCTGCTGCCCTTTGTCAGGTAACCACTGCTCATGCACAAGCCCCAGCATCTCTCACGAGAGGAAAACTTCTGGAAGGTTTTTGCCTTGCACTGAGTTTTATCATAGCTAAGAACTGAGGAGCAATTTCAACTTGGCCTTTAAAGAAAAAAAAAACAAAAAAAAAAAAGGA
>VYXD01005829.1:426266-443650 GCA_013397195.1 Hylia prasina
AAAAAAAAAAGGATAAATAACTGTAAATGAAGGAAGTGTATGAGGGCTACATGACAGATAAGTGGACTTTTATAACACTGCATATTGTAAAGTTTGCCAGAATGTATTGGAAGAAGAGTCAGTATCCTGGTTAAATCACATCCTGCTGCAGCTGTCCAACTTTATAGCTAAAATACTCATATTAATTCCATTAAACAATTACAGAAGGAAATCCAAAATATTATTAAAAGTATGTTGGCTTTGTGCTATTTTTTTTTTTTTCAGATTTAGTAATAGATAAAATTGTCTCAACTTCAGAGTGATTCTTTTTGTCTGTATTCACACCCTGGAGGCCACAAAGCAATTGTCCTATGGAAATCCTACAAAACCTAAACTTTACTATACATTTCTGACAGACACTTTAGACAAGAAAGGAAGGATATTTTAGCATTTATGGAGCTGGCCTGACATTTAGGGAATCTCAATTTAATTTCCTTGTCTGCCAGACTTCCTTCATAATCCCAGACAAAGTAAATCATTTTCCTTTCCCTAGCTTCTCATCTTCAAAATGTAGAAGACCATTAAAGCACTTAAATCATGCAAGATTTGAAAGACAAAAAAAAAAAACCTTTTTCTTTTCCATTTTTATTTTTTCCATGGCTAGAAATTTACCTGAGAGCTCAGTCTTCCAAGCACTTCAACTGTATGCTGTTTTGTTCTCAAAATCAACAAAACGTTATTTGTAAGTAACACACTTTGTTGCAGATCTTTGTCACTGGAGAGACTTCCATTTTAAACTGCCTGCTCTGTGATACGAAGAGATGTTGAAGAATGAGCACAGGGAAAGTTAATAAACAAAATGCATTCATGGCCCATTACTTCAAATAACTTTACTATATAAATAGTCCACTCATCAAATAATGGCCTCAATTAACATTTAATTCTCAGACAAGGCATTTGTAATGTACTGCAGGGATTGAAAGTTCTGCATGAATATTACTATCCTGGAAGTGCCACTACTTACAAGAGAAGTACTGACATATTTTCCACTTGATTAAAAACAGTTTCTAGTCTTTCCTCACCCTGCTTCTCTCCTAGGCTTTCTTGTCCTAGAAGGATCAAAAGAAAAGACATACTCTACGTAGGAGATCCCACTCTGCTGGCTGACAATGACCTTGCTTTTAACATCCATAAGCACACAAGTGCAGCATTACTACAGAGGAGAAAACAAAGCGATCCCTGTCATTTTGTTAACATAGCAAGTGATGAGAATTCCCTCATGTAAGTGCATGCTTCAATCTTTTTTTACAACAATGTAGAACAAAGCAAGATTTTCACACAATTTTCTCAGTTGGAAGGGACCCACAAGGATCATGGAGTCCAACTCCTGACTCTGCACAGGACAGCCCAAACCTTACACCCTGTGCCTGAGAGATTGTCCAAACACTTCTTGATCTCTGCCAGGTTTGGTGCTGTGACATGGGGAGCCTGTTCCAGTGCCCAACCACCCACTCAGTGAAAAACCTTTTTCTAATATCCAACTTAAACCTCCCCTGATACAACTTCAGGACATTCCCACAGGTCCAGTCACCGATCACCACAGAGAAGAGATCAGCCTCAAAATAACCCAGCATACATAAGCCAAAAAAAAAAAAAAAAAAAAAAAAAAAAAAAAAAAAGTTAGCACTACCACTGCCAGGAACAAACATGAGGACAAGACAAGGCAACAATGGAAGAGCCTGACATTATGTGGACACTGTGACAGCTGTGACAGCGACAAGCACTGCTGAGATGCTTGCTACTTGGTATATCTAAATGTGAAAGACCTTCCCTCACTGCAGCCATCTTGCTGCTAATGGAGAAAGAGAGTATCTTTGTAATAATATGTGGTTGCTTTTATCCTGCAACATAATGACTGAGCATTGATGAGATGATAACTAAGTCAATTACTCAAACACCAACAAAACACTTTCTAACAATGACTGCTGCATTCATGGTGTCATTTTAGAAACTGACTCCAGTACATTCAGATTTTTTGTGTGTCCTGTGGGTTTGACCTGAATCCTAATGAAATTAACTACTAGAAGAAACCAAGCCAGTATGAGCTACAAGATTTCAAGGCATGATGCAATATCTGCTGAAAATGTCAACAGATGCTTCTCCTAGAAGCCAGAAAGGAAGAAGGCCAGAAAGCTCCTGGAAATCTAAAATGGACCTCATTGTGCTTTGATGGTGAAGCGACAGAATAAATTAAAAAAAAAGTTTAAGAGTTAACCTATGACAGAGATCTAAATATAAAATCCTGCCAAGACCCATTATTATCAAAACATGTTTTAAGTCATGTTAGGACTTCTGCCTGTGGGTTCATCTGAGGCATGAAAAAAATACAATTCAATGAAAACGAAATATTAAAAAAAAAAAACAAAACCTGCTTCTCAGCCATTATTTTTCTCACAAGTATTGTCTTCTTTTAAATTTACTGCTAATACAGTATGTTAGCAGTTGTCTTTAATAAGCTCTGCATACGTCCAAGAAAAGTGCATACACTGACAAAGATGCTTCTGGTTTTGCACAACACATGGCTTTTTTTATACGGTATGTTCTCTCTTGAAAACTACTCCTTCACAAAATGAAAATTCAGCAGAAACTCTAATAGCTTTCATATTTCAGTCTAATAGGTAGCATGGCATTGCACTGCCACCCACCTTTGCTACAATATTGCACAGCACATTTAACAGACATTTGCTTCCTTCACTCAGTCCTTATGTGCAGCTTCTGCAGGACCTTAGTATTAACATTTAACAGAGTCTATGAGCATAAAGCACATTTATGAACACCTGCTAGAACATTTTATTTGCCTTAAGAGTTTTATTATAACTGTTAAATTTTCTTGCTATGCTTTATGGGCCAAATCCTGGTCCAGTTTTAGCCTCAACTCCCGTAGACTTCAACAGCAAGCAGATTTGATTGCATGTGGGTTTCCATACCAATTCAATACAGCTTTAAAGAAAATGGGATCGCTGGTAAGCACAATACTGGATAGAAAAAGCAGTTCTAAATATCCACTGAACACAGCCTTCAAATGCAATTAAAACCAATAAACATAGAAACCCCACACTCACAAGTCTGTAACCTCCCACACTGCATTAAAAAACCCAACTGACTCTGAGGCTAGAAGTACAAGCTATGCAGGTATCCCATCCACAAATGGCTTGGTGGGATGTACTACCAACTACTCCCTCTCAGACCACTCATTGATGCTCCTGTCAGCAAAATTTGGTTCTTTGTATAAAAGCCATCAAAGGCCAGAATCCAGCCACGTCAGCGCTGTCACCTCCTCTGACACATCCAGACAGTCAGAGCCCTCTTCAACAACACAAGTTAGGCTGGAACAAACCATGCAGAGCCAGAAGCTGCAGCTGATGAACAAGAGTCCAAGGAAGATGTCGCAGAGGAAACCATGCCAGAAGTCTGTTCTGAAGATGTTCTCTACAACTGTTCTTCTCTGACAGAGTTTCACCATCTTACTGGAGATATTGGGAACACCTCTGTGAGACTTAATGTGACTACAGACAAGCAACACAGCTCCTCATAGCTTAGAGAAAGAGAATAACAGAGGACTCCAGGAAGTCTACATGGAGCTCCTCTAAGAAAATTTAACCTCATTTGAAATCACAAAGTAAGAGTTTGCTTTGCCCATTGCTATTAAAAGACGTAAAATAGTAAGACAGACAGCTAGCAAAGAATAGACAATATGACAATGCGACATCTGTTTCATAAAAGCCTGACAGTAAATGCTTGATTCAAAGCATACTATTAAGCCCCCCAAAATTCAAGCAATTATAAAAACGAGATTATAGGCACAATGATGAATGACAACAAATGAAATGTTAGCAGATCTAGCACCATACAAAAAAAAATTGATTTTCTCTGATTACTACTTAGGTGATCAGAGTGTATGAGGTCCTAGTTGCCTGCTTGCTCTAGATTTTATTAATGCTCCAATATCAGACACCCAATTTGGAAATCAATGCTTACTTCATCATTTTTCTCTGAAGGATCCTATTATTCACAATTGATTTAACAGAAATGAAAGGCTTACCATTAACAAGACCCAGCTGCTGACACTTCTTAGATGAATTATTGAACTTCTAAGAGTGAATTAACTTAACCATCACCAAGACTTATTGTCTGATGTTTCTCTTACCAAAGTCAGTGTATTTATAATTACAGAACCGAGTAGTAGAAAGTAACTCCTTTGCTGCCTCCTCCAACACCATACACACCAAGTAAAAATTAAGCTTTGTAAAGATAAAAATAGGAGTTATGCACCAAATTCAGTCAGTTGGAGCTTAGTATCTAACTGCCTTTTGACACCCTGAATCTTCATTTATTTCTAAAACTCATAGGTCATTTCAAGGTCCAGAAAGAGGAAATCCAATTTATGGCAAGTTACATCTTCTGTCAATGAGATTACTACAGTCAAAGATCCCTAGGGCTGACCATGCCCTGCCAGAAAGCCTACAGAAGACTATTATTAATTCCCTCTAGGTACAAAATGAAGAACCACCTTATGAATTGAGATTAAAGTAACAAATATTACACTACTGCAAGTAGAAGCAGTACTACCAGTCCATTGCAAAAGCAGTGTAAATGTACAAAGCCAAAGGCCTATGCTTAAAACTTGCTGTCTGAGCCAAGGGGCTATCTCTGCTCAGAACATAAATTCATCATGCCCATTTTCCAGTCTAAGAAGGACTATGGATCACCCAAGGTGAATTCAGTTCCTCAAATAAGAGCTTTTGCTCTGCAGAATGAAAAGTTCAGTACCAAAAAAGAGCAGGTTTGGAAACAGCACAGAGCTGTGCTAGGCAATATGCTATCCTTCAGCCACAGACAGTAGGACCACAGCTGCCTGGTGACACAGCTAGAACAACTGCTCAGCTGTCAAAACCAGTGAACATTTCAGGTCTTACTAGACTTTTGGCTAATCGGTACTACCTGGCTGAATATGCCTTCAAACTGCTAGAATGGCAACTGCTTTCTCCTTCAGCATTCATCATACTTGCAGAGGTCAGCTTGATTATATTTACCTCTGCAACTGCTCTGAAGACTTCAGCACAAGACCGAGTTCAGACTCCAGATGCAACACATTCGGGAAGTCTTCTGGATTAATAACAATTTTTTGCTTCCTTTTTATTCCACAGAATGGTGAGATAACAGACCTGTTCTATCCTTTTCACACCAGCTGAAAGTCAACAACTGTCCAAAATCACTAGAGCCTCTTCTCAAAGCCCTCAATGGATTTGAGTGCTTTCACACTGCTGGAGGCAAAACACCTGGGCCTTTTTTACCAGGGTTAGTATCTGAGGAAGATACTCTTGGAGCAAACCAATCACTTTTTGAATACTGTATTTCTCTTTCCCAACCCCCTCCACCTATTTTAACCCCTATCTTACTGAAACTAACCTTAAAATTCTGCTTTGGACATT
This sequence comes from Hylia prasina, assembly GCA_013397195.1. Classification (NCBI taxonomy): domain Eukaryota; kingdom Metazoa; phylum Chordata; class Aves; order Passeriformes; family Sylviidae; genus Hylia; species Hylia prasina. The sequence goes on from VYXD01005829.1 coordinate 431,738, forward strand.
GGACAAACACTTTAAAAATTAAGAAAAATGGGAAGGAAAGAAGCCTGACAGAGCCCCCAAGCTCATAGGTCTAACTACATTACGAAAACAGGCCCAAAACATGAAATTATCATTATTTTTAAAATAGTTAGGTATCAAAAATTTTCAATCTGCCTCTTCTCTATAGAATAACACTTTCAAAATGGAGGGTGGCTGGCCATAACTTAAATCTGCTTAAATTTGATATCTGCATAAAACATATCTCAGCAAGTAGGTTGTAACAACTTTTTAAAGAAAAGACATGGACTTTGGCAGATTTCCTGCTTTTCTTACACTCATTTCTTCCAGTACTTCCCACATTGTGAAATAACTCTTAATGCTATAAAGACAGTGCAGACTGCAAAAATTGGTCCTAGTGGTTCCAATGGGAGTAATGTGGTCAGAATTTGGCATTCAGTAAAGTTTCCATTTCTACATAGGTTTCATTTATTTTTCAGTTTAAAAATAAGACCATATTTTGGCATGTAACTAGAGCTGCTCCTGCAACTCAAAAGAAATAACACTGCTGGCAAGCCTCAAATCTGTTCCAAGACAAAAAACTGTGTTGGCAGAACTTTTTCTAAAAGTTCTTTTTGACTAGAGGCAGAATTCAACACCAGCATAAATGGAGAAACTTCAGTGAAAAGAGTGATGTTACACATTAAGTTTATATAATGCAAATATATTTAGCTGACATGGAATTTAAATTCTGTTGAACCAATTCTGTTTATCTTCTACATGTACATAATAACTTAGCACCAAATTCTATAATCATTCTTCTGTGAATACTCTTTTCCCTCCTACATAAATGGTACTGTGCTATTTACAAAGTACCACAACCATGCCACACATTTTTTTTTAACGTAAGAGTTATCCAATTAGGATGTGGTGAAATTAAAGCTGCAAGATCCATATTCCTGCATCAATTACAGGCACAGAAGAAAATAACATAAATCTGACATTTCACAACTTCTGAGGGTTTGATTTTGCAACCTACTTTCTAAAATACCTTTTTTGCACGTCATACCCAAGGGTTTTTTTAGAGCATGAATACAGTTAAGCAATGTGCAGCGGTGCTTCATCAACACAGATCACAGCAAAACTTGACTCCCAATTGCACTATAGCACAGACAACAATGAAAGCATTGAAGTACCTAGAAAAAGATGCCCATGCCCCTTGGATACTCAGGATATAAGTGGTTGATGGCTAGGACAACGCACTTACAAGGAAACCTGTACTATTTTAGATTAACTGTTGAAAAAAACTGAATTGAGTTATTCTTGCCAGAGAGAGGGAGAAAGTTACATGAGAGTGGTATCAGGCTGCATCAATCCTCTTGAAGAAAAAGTAATACAAAGCTTAAATATGTAGGTATTTCTAAAGCCAAGTTCTAAGCACAGCTTGCTTACTCTACCCGAAATACTGTTGACTTAACTCCAAATGGAGTTGTTTGAGTACTGCATTGAACATCTTTGGTGTTTTGCCTTTTTGTCAAACTATGCTTTCTTTTACATTTTGCTATACTGTCACTGAAGAAAAAAATTACAAAGAAACGTAGACTGAATTTATTTACCTTCAGATTCTTGAGAATTTTTATCCAATGCACCACAACTCATGAACTGCTTCAAATAATGCAACTAAGCACAGGAGTAGAGGACATTTAAAGGTTCCCTTCCAACCCAAACTATCCTATGATTTGCAACACTTGATTATAAAAGTCAGTCTGCCTACACATAAGGTATCTTTTCAATAAAATATACCACTTTAGATGTCCGCTGACTTAAAACAATTCAACAAGTAAAAAGGTAAGAGGTGATGCTTATGCTCAGACCACAAATTAATGCAGTTAATTTGACCACCAATGTAATTAATACGCCCAGATAAATACAGTCAGACCTCCAAATACACTTAATATGCTGTATATATAAATAAAAACTAAATAGAATACGAACTAAGCTTTAGGTCTGAAATTCCAACCAGCAGTCTCACTGAGAATAAACTACACAAATTTTTCAGTGTAGTGTGCCTAAGAATTGATCTTCAGAAATTTAAGGCAAATTTGCCACCAAATATAGGAAAACACATTAATCATCTTTTTATTTCCACTGGAGAAATAATGTACTACAGGTGTTTTAGAAAGACTTTGATTTTCAAAAATACGTGGTCTCTTTCTTTCCATACATTACCAAGTTTAACAGAGGCACAATTTTATTTATGCTAAATCACGCCTTATGGGACACACTTAGGAGGAGGAAAGGAGGACATGCAACTGGCATTTGAGACATATTGCCAGTGCAAAGCTGCCAAAAGCACACAGCAGGGAGCATGTTTTGGCTATCCATGAGCAGAATAAGCATGCACTCCTTAACCACTGCCAGCTGGCATTTGTTTCCGAATACAGAATGCTCACTAGGCAGTTTGGAGACTGGACATACTCCTAACCTTAACTATGTTCCCATAAAAGCATGATACTGAGATACCTCATTAACCATGCCTGTCTCTTAGCTGACTGCCAAATGTGGAAGACTGAATGACAAACAAAAAGAATACACTTCTCTCTACACAAAAAGAAGTACTTAAAGTATATCCTAACATACTCTAGTGCTTACAGCAAAAGAGAATTTAAGAGTGTTGGAAGAAAATTCTGCCAGAATTTCAAAAAGCAGAAACACTGCCACTCTCTACTGTACATAGATAGAAAAAGTGAAATCCGGAGACACAAAGTACCGAGAAAACGTAGCAATGTATAGAAAGAGTGGCTGGCACTGTGATTATAAACTGTACTATCATGTTTAATACAACCTCTAGCACTCCTCATAACAGACGCTCCCTGCTTTATGTGCTGGTGCAGATTTGTGGGTAGAAGATTAATGTCCCCCTCCATCTGTTAATGACTATATAGGTCCCCTGGGCTTTGGACCAAGGGTACTTTGCCCTTAGGATGGAACAAGAAATGGGAATTTGTGTTTGTTACAACATGTGCTTACTATTTCCAGCAACACTAGCAATTGCTAGATGTGTATTATTTCAACTTTATCTACCAAAACCATATTTTATCACCGTAGTTCAACTGTGATTCCAAGTAGTTTTTCAAAGAGATCAGTTAAAAGGAGAACAAACCAATGGGGGGGCACTTTTCACTTTCAAAGTGCTTTCCTGATACACACAGCCTGCATTGGTATTTGCCCTGTAAGTGCTCTATTCATTAACTTCACTAGAGTTTCAAAGTGACTCCACTTTCTGGATTGCTTTTTCTCTGTCACTGATAGCCTGCTGTCATGGACCAAGCAACTTGGAAGGAAGAAATGTACCAGAGACTGCCATGCAAAGGAGAGGGCGCTAATTAAAGTCTTCATTTCCTTCAGGGGGTTCTGCGAGTGGATTTTAACTTACCCTTGTTAACTGTACCTTTGCTCCTGAGACCTGGAGGCAAGTCAGAAGGAGCTTGACACCATCATAGTCTTCATGGAGCTAAGCCAGTTTGATATCCTGGAAGAACGTAGGGAAAGAACAGTTACAAAACGAAATTCTGAAGGAATGAGGCAAACATAGTCATCACCAGCACAATGATACTCAGAGCAAAATCAGAGAAGATTTTAACAGTATCTCCAATATCCACAAATGAGAAATCAAAACCAGAGCAACTGCTTCACTAAATTTCTCCTAATGTGGTATCTCAGGTTTATTTCATGCTTCTTTTCTTCCTTTTCCCACCTCTATCAATTGCAACACTGACCTCAATTCCATCTCAAGGAAGAAATAGTTCTCTCTGCCAAAATTCCCTGTGAGCACCAAAGGGAATTCCAAGGGCAGTCAACCATGTTTACATTAACACCAAGCATATTTAATTAACTTCTCACAGTTTACTCAGCTTAACTTTGGAAAAAGCTGGAACACCTTTGCAGCTGAACCATCAAGATGAGAAAATTCTACCCTCTTTTTAAAAAGGGGAAATGTGATTTCAGTGTATGACCTCTACCAATCCTTTTGATCCAACTGGGCTCTGTTTCTCTCAAATCATTCCTGCCCAACAAGAAAAGCAGGACAAGACCATAGTCAAAGAAAGAAAAATGGAAAAGGAATTGTTCTGCACTGTCCTTCATCTTCAGCAGAGAATTCCCTGGTCTCAAATGCTACCAGAATGAAGAAACTGAAGCCACAAAAGATGAGTTTTTCTCTCTGTATCAGCAGCAGTACAAAACAACGAGTGTTGAACTAACTAAGTGCTCTGCTTGTCTAGGCCCTTGTAGTCATGATATTACTCTGAAAACACTTCTCTACTGGCTTCCTAAATAAGGAAATGCACTAAATCAAATATTTACACCTAATGTTGTCAAAATTAATTGTAAAACACAACTAAAAAAACCCAGCCTGATTTGTATGTATTTTGTTTTCATAACACAATTTTGTAAGAATCAACTGAGCTGCTCCCAAGATTTCTCATCTGAATCTAGTGATATTTGGCTTTTTTTATGCTTCCTCAACAGGGCATGCATTTCACCTTTCATTTGAAAATTAAAGGTATCATCTTTTCCTTTAATCTGTGTACAATACAGGAAAACACATTCTGAATATGATTTAAATACACAGAGCAGGTAAAAGGGATTCAATGCTAATATTTCTTGATCAAGTCATTCTCAGGTCCTTTTGGAAGTCTGACTTAGAGCTGAAAAGCTTGAAACTCAATGCTAAAAACAATAAAAAATATACAGTTAAGAATATTAAAGACAAAAGCACAAGGAAGGTAAGGGACAGAGCAAAGAGCTGCAGTTTCCCTTCCCTGTGGGGAGTAGGAGATAGCCTATCTCCTGACTGATACTCCTTTGAGCAACAGCTTGCTTTCCTTAATGTGCCTCCTCAATGGCCATCCTGTGCCCTGCACAGGTAGGCAGCCCCTAGAGAGAAAAGCCACTGAAGTCTGTGCATCCTACAGAGCACTGACAGCAATCATTCAACAAATTATACAAGCCCCTTGTACCTCTGCAGAAAGGCTGCTCTCAATCTGGCCTCCAGAGAAAATATATCAGCCTAGACTGATAACATCTACTTACACTGCTGCTGATTAGACATAGGCTGTCTCCAACAGTCTTTCTGAAAAGCTGAACAGGAGTCTTAAGCCTGAGCCACAGCTAGCATATCCAGCCCAAGTACTGGTAAAACACATTGAACGTCAATTGCAAAAAAACCCTTGGGAAGAGGAGGGGAGTTACTGTTGCTTATATGTGGAGAAGGGAGGAATGTATCATGTCTGCACACATACATATCACACACACATACATATGATGTATGTCTCACACATGGGTACAGGATAACAAACACGACTTGTTCTCCACTACAGAATTTTCCACTTTGAACATACACACATCAATATATAAACTTCATGTTATTTCAGTGAGATACCTTTTGAATGAATAACTGGCAGGACTATAATTCACGTAAAAAGGATTATTTGGTCATCACTAACTCAAATTGAAGTCTGGAGGCCAAATCCATGGGGGTTTCTGGTGACATCACTAAGACCTCACACACATGCCCGAGACAAGTAGTGCTGGTATTTTGCCCACCTTTGTACCACGTTAGTTAGGAGAAATTACTCAAAAAACAAACAGTCAAACGTGATGCCACAACTAATAACAGTGAGCAACTCCATCAACAGAGAGTACTCTCATCACATCAGGACAAAGGACATGTGAACAGTCAATCTTAGAGAGCTTCAGTAGCCATTCTATCAGCAGAAAAATAAATAACCAACATTTTTAATCAAAGTATAAGAGTCATTTCAAATTTAGTATGTTATATACCTTCTCAGGCTTGTGAAGAACTCACCAACAGTACCTACTCACAGCCAAGTCCAGCAAAGACTACCACTTGACATGTGTCACATTATCAGAGCTATTCTCAACACACAGCAGCAAGACTGTGACTAGCAAGGCAGTAGCACTTAGCCCGACAGTTTAAACTTGTTCCTTTGCACGTGCTCTTTATTCATTTTTATTCTAAATTATCTTGGCCATGAGTACTACACAAAGGGCTCCTCTGATCCCACAGACAAACAGCTCTTTTGTCCTAAGAATGTAATTTAAAAGACTATTTAGCATGACTTTTACAATACTTATTTTCTCTGCAGCAAATCTTCTTACAGAATCAGAATAATTTAGGCTGAAAAGGACCTCTAGAGGCCATGTCCTCCAATTCCCAGTCAAAGCAGTGCTGATTTCAAAGTTAGAACAAGTTGTTCAGAGTCTTGTCCAGTCACGTTTCTAAATCTCCAAGGTCAAATCCTACAACCTCCACAGACCTCTGGTCAGAGTTTAACCATTCTGATTGATAATTCCTTTTTCCTTATGCCCAGTCAGAATTGCTCCATTTCTATATGTGACAACTGCACCTCATCCTTCCTCTGTACATCTCAGAGTAGAGCACTGCTCTCTGTTCCAAAATGGCCTGTTGGGAAAGAGAAGGCAACAATTCACCTTCATCTTCTAATCTCCAGGCCAGGGAAACCCAGATCTGTCAGCATCTCCCTGTATGCCATGTACTCCAGACACCAACTGAAACAAGGCAGATGCTCCAGGTTAAAACTCTTTAAATGATTTATGAAAATGTAGCCTTTCACATACCTCACTTTGATCATACAACATTACTTTACAGGTCCCCTGACACAGACAGGACCACTGGTACCTTACTTTCTCATCCCAAAGAAAGTTCTGAGTACAACCTCAGTGGAACAGCAAGATGATGCACTGAGTGGCATCTCAGATCACCTAAACACTCTGGAACAGCACGTTTGTAAGGGTACAAAGAAAAAAAAAATCAACATTCAGAAAAGTTTAATGTGGTTTAAATGTAGCTGTACAGCTTCCTGCAGCTGACCCCAGAAAAATAAAAGACATGTGATGTGTAACTTCCTTTGACTTTTCTTTGAACTCTAGATAGAAGCTCCTGCTTTAAAGAACAGGATTTTTTTATTAATTACTTCTACAATTTTTGTAAATATTTCCAAATAGTACCTAATGCTAAAATATTTGCATGTACCAATTCCATGGGTTAGAACACCCTCTCAAAGAAAAAGTTTCTAATTATTTCGAGATAGGGTGCACTGCATAACTTTAATGAAATGAGCAGTACACACCCCTCACTTGACCGTGTTAATTCCAAAGCATTTGCAGAGAATGTAGACATAAGTCAAAACAAATACAAGAAGAAGGATATGTAAGAAAAAGATCTGTTACCCTGGCTGAGCTACTGAGAGCACACTTCCTTGCATGGCAGTGCAAAGCACGCCCTCACAGGGTATGAATCAGGTTTCATTCAGGGACCCAAGGAAGTCAGCTTTCTTTACAACTTCATAGGATGTTCTCCATATGCAAGAATGGGTTTAATAAAGATTTTATTTATTATTTATTTAGAGCTTGTCTTTGCTATATATTGCTGCCACAGGGAGAAGCTTTTCATATCTACCTAGATAAGACCTAAAACCTCTGGAATCATAACTGCCAAATACTCCAACAACCAGCAGCCCCAGACCTTAAGATGGAGCTGTGCAAGTTCAAAACCTGCCCCCTGAGCAGACACAGCAGTTCCAGCCAAGAACACAATATGTATTAACACCGAAAAATAGGCATGGAGCTATTTATACCCACAAACACACCTGTATATTCATTTCTGCATACTGTTGGCAGAGCTGTGCATGTTACACACATAGCCCATACTACACACATAACCTTCAGCAATTTAAGAACAGTAACAAACACTAGTGTCTGCAATATTCTGCATTCGTGAGAAAAGCCGTGGCAAACACGCCAGAGCTGTCGCAAGGTAATGGAACCTCAGTAGTGAGCCTGCTGCAACTCTGGAAGAAGAGCATGAGAACCCAGCCCCACTGTACCCTCCTCCAGCTCCCCACACCAGCCAAGACACAGGGGACAAGTTGTAACACTGCAGGAGAAGTAAAAGAGAAATTAGTGCCCCTCTGGAGAGAAGCCCCTCTCCTGCACCCAGCACAAACATACACATCAGCACGGGACTCAACTCGGCTCTGAAGTTTTACACATGCACTGGAAAGGTTTTGCCATCACTTGTCTAACAAAAAGAACAAAACCCACTCTACATGCAATATTTTTTAATGCCTCCAAACCCCAGGTTGGAGTTTTGTCCACCCTTCATTCTATCCTCTCCATATAGCTTAGATAGAGACCACCTCTAGAGTGCCATGCTAATTAGCAACAGCTTGCATTCTGTATTAAAACTAAAAATAACCCCAAAAAATCTAGTGAAAAGAAAAACTGAATGAGCTCATATGCATTTCATCATTTCAGTAATATTGCTGTATTTTAATTATACGTACATAATTTTAATTCTGATCTAAGCAGCACACTAACTATAATTGCAGGAAAATAAAGTTATAAATTAAACGTGGATATGGTAGAGTCCATTGCTCTACGGACTTGCTATAAAGCACTACAAAAATATATATGACTGCAACCAAAACTAACAATAAGCTCATTGTGTGGGGATAAAATAAAGAGGTGAACAGTAGAGAAGTGTTCAGCTGGTGTAGCAAATAAATCCAAAACCTACAAAGTATAACTTCATCAAACTAAACAAATATTTAATAAAACTAAGTTCTTTTCACTTTCAATAACATGAGTAGCTCCTAAAAATAAGAAAAAACACATTCCTTATAGGTAAATGCCTGTTCTATAAATTTTCTATATTTCCTGTACTTTGTTTAGTTTTTTCACAATGGGCCTTATTCTGTTTCCTTAAGTTTGTACCTCCTATATGTTCAGCATTCACCAATCTACCTACCTTGAATACAAACTAAACTACAGATTACAGAAAATGAGAAGTTCAATGATTCTTTCAGGCTTAAAGATTTCCCAGTACTGTAGCAAACAGAATACAGCACATTGCTTTGTGGGAGGGAAATATGATTTAACCAACATTTCATCAGTGTCTTGGGAGTCAAAGACCAACTCCTATAATATTGAATATTTAATTAGAACAGAACCTACAAATAAGAAAATATTGGACATAATTTTTCCCCACTATCTTGCCTAAGCTGTAAAAATAGTTTGCACTTGCAATATTCACCACTGTAGACTCCATTATTATAATTAAGATCAGCTAAGCTGTTTTAGGAAATTTCAATAGCTACTGTCTCCTCCTAATAGATAAACAAGAGAGAGTCAATGATATTGAGAGACAACAGATTCAATGCAGATAACTTACAGAGTTCAATACCACAAAGTATTACTGAAACAACAGGTTATTAAACCAGGCAAGATATTACAGCCTTGTGAATAAAGCAACTGCTAGCTGAGAAGGGCTAGAAAAACTTTGACCACAACAAAAAGCACTCTGTAACTGCTCATAAAAGCTGGATGACAATGAGGAGTGGCAGCTTTAATCATTGTTTGTATCACCTACGAGGAGAATCCCACCCTGGAGTGCAAAGTAATGGAAAACTAATCTTTGTCTTGAAAATACTTGTACTATTTGTGTGAAACACCAGTGTTTGCACAGATCTACAGGTTGAACCTGCTAGCAACTCCAATGTTATATGTGTAAATCCACAGAAGTCAACAGGAACTTAGTTTATGCTACCTACCCACCATATCCATACCGACAGAAGTGTGAAAATGGATGATCCCTTTCAGGCACACCTGGCTCAAACTCCTACTGTACACACCTACAGACACTCATAGTTAGGAATTTGCTGCAATAATTCATTTATTTCTACAGAAATGTGGATATGTGAGAACACTGAGCTTTCTACACCTCGCCCACACTAGAGACCCACTATCCCCAAAACAAGCTCTATCAATAAATCCCTTTTACTACTGACAGAGAAAAAATTACCTCAGCAGAAAATTAAAAAGCAATCCTTGGTGGTGCCACTCGTTCTACCTAGAGAGAGCCCAATTTTCATGTGCAACAGAGACATTTTACACTTTCCTATTAGGGTGATTAGCCTGAAAATGCAAGAGGATCGCAAGACCTCTGCAAGAAGGTGCAAAAGAGATGTGAAGTACCCCAAAGTGCAACCATCTGCGGTGGGGCCACTTTGCATTCTTCATAAGCACACTTAGTCACAACATAATGACAACCCAGGTAGAGACACTCTCATTTACTAACACTGTGACACTACTATACAAGGACAAATCCTGCAACCTTTCATCTAGCAAAGTATGTTTCGCTGGAAGCTGACCCACATAAAAAGCTGAGGATCAACCTTCTCTGATCATTACAGACAGACAGATGCTGACACAACAAGCTCTTACCCAGAGCTTGGTTCATAAAGGAATTAATTAATATTTTAAATCAAAACAAACCTTCTTGGTTAAAAAACAAAGCACACACTAAGTCATTGCTCTTATTTTAAGAGCAATGGGTTTTTATTCAGTTTTGCTTCCAACTCTTCCCAAATGACATAACCAGAACTACAAACAAGTGATGTCCACATAGCAACTTCTACCACAATGACACAACTGATCTAAATTTACACTGACACCACTTTACCTTAAATCAGCTTCTCCCACATGCACAGGCTTTTGCACTAGGCATCCAATTCCCCCAGTCAGCCTTAGCATACTATATAATTAACCTATGCTTGTTAAACTTCCTCATGAGAACTCTTGCAAGAGAAAAGAGGTGAAGAGCAGTCCTAGTGAATTTCCTTTCCTTGGACTGTTGCTGTACTGTCCTGGTGGGCATCTTTCAGATCTAGCACAGTACTTGGACAACAATATTTTGTTGCTCCATTAACTACTTTGTTTTCAGAATCCATGCTATTGTTCCCCTCTCTCTTCAAAGCATAAAGTTAGACCGCGTTTATTGCCAGTAATTTAGCCCTTCATATTTTGTTACACACAGCTTGCTTAAATGCTATTAAAAGCACGTCTCAGCCAAAGTCAAAAAATCAACACTATCCAAACCAGCAAAATTCTGCCACAGATTCAAATGGCCAAACTGTCAATTTACATACAAACAACAGTGTGCCAACTAGAAAACACCAGGAATGCATAAAGAGCATCCCTATTACCTTCTTGCATCAACGCCTGTGACACGCACACACACTGCCGAATCTTCTGTATTTGCTTACCATGGATCACTCCCCGGCAGGCAGCAGAAGGGATCCAGCAGACCCCCATACCGCCAGCCTCACTCACCCAGAAGTAATCCCTGCTCCAGCCGCACAGTCACCGCGTCCCAACAATATCCTTCGGCAAGAAGAGGAGCCGCAAAACTGAACTTTCACTCCCAAAAGGCGCAGGAGAGCCACCCTGCACGCCTGCCCGGCCGCTGCCCGAGTTGCCGGGGCACGGAACTAGCGGGAGGTGAAGCTCGCAGGCGGCTGAAGGACGGGCACCGCGGCTCTCCCTGCGTAGGAATCTCGCTCACAGGGCGCGCATCTCTGGGGCTCTGCTCTCGCACACCGAGCCACTCTGCACAGCAAGCGCTGCCAAGACCCGTTGCCTTGCTTTAACCACATCTGGAAACATCAAGTTTTTGGGGGTTTGGGCTGTTTCGGGTTGTTTTGTTTTGGTTTTGGTTTTTTTTGTTTTTTTTTTTTTTAATTTTAAGCCAAAACAGCCGTTCATTCAGGCCAACGCCGCCCAGCAGGAGAGCAGCCGCAGCGGCGGACGGGGTGCCAGGTTGACAGGGTCCCGAGCACAGCCGGGCGCTCCACGCTTCCAAACCAGCCCCCGACGCGCCTCAGGCGCGCTTTTGTCTGCGGAAGAGAAGGCACGGAGCGCCCGGGCGCTGCCGCCGCCACATCACCGCGCTCACGGTCTGCAGCCCAAAATAGCGCCCGCGCCGCCGCGCGCCCCGCATCCCGCATCCCGCCTGGCAGCGGGAGGACGCTCCCGGCGCCCCGCGCTGACCCG
>VYXD01005829.1:449499-534173 GCA_013397195.1 Hylia prasina
CCCAGACAATTATAATAGTTACAATGCTGCAATGAAATAGTGGAAGACTGAATCTAGAGGAGAACTTAAAAAAACTGAAGTTTTCAGCATAGCACATGCCCAACAACTGGGCCTGGCCCAAAAGTGACATACTCTTGTTATAGATGAAGTGGTTAATTCATGCATTTATAAAATATATTCTGTAAAACCAGGGATACAGTTAAAATCTCAGGGACCAACGGGGATTGCAACACATCCCACTGGACTACCAAGGGCAGTACAAAGACATTAAAGTATGTGTACACAAGNAACCTTTTCTGCAGACGAGACCGACTATCAACCACGATGAAACCTGTACACACTGAAAAGGACACCTTTGTTATACCCTGGCCCTAGCCCGGGGCTATCTAAGGGGTATAAAAATAGAACGGACAGACAGACAAATCGTGGACAGAGGAGGCTGGCGAGAGAGACGTGTGCTTCTCTGTTCACCAGTGTTGACTCCCGGGCTCAACACTTTCCCATTTTGCTCGTGGTCTTTTTATCCTAAATTTCTGTAATCAATAAATCCTTTTTATACTAAATTCTAATTGGTGGCTCATCTATAACACTCTCTATTGCTCTATAATTGTAGTCCATCTACTTGGAGAGTAACTATAACATTCATAATCTCAGTAGATGATGGGCTTCCTGGTTTTCTAGGAGTTTCTACAATATTTAAATTTGTGTTCCTGGTTAGAATTCTTGTAAAATTTGAGAGATAAAAAGCTGTAATAATCAATGCAAGCAGTCACAGGGAGACATGTGTGTCAATAAATATGTAATTTTTAAATGTGTATATATATATATGTTATAATGATAATAATATTAATTTCAACCAGCACATGTAGAAGTTCTTGTTTGCAATGTCTTAACACACTTCTCCCTGGCTCTACTTTCTGAATTCAGCCTCTAGGGCAGATGTTCAGTCCAGCAATTACTTCTAAAATGATATTTTTATAGTCTAAGTCCTAAGAAAGTAGTGTGGAGTACAGTATGGAAAGGTAGTTTTAGGCAACTTATTCTAACAGTTGCTTCTTACAGTCTTGTACAAATTGGTTGTTTCATGGATGCATATATTGCACCTACCTTCCCCAGGACCTTACATGTCAGCAACAAATATCTCATGTAATAGGGAACCAAGAGTGGCAATTGAACCCACATTCTGTTGTTCCCCAGTGTTATCTCGGACATGTTGCAAGTGGATAGCATGGCTGAAGGAAAGATTAACTGGTACTGGACTGGTAAAAATACTGCAGGTCCACTGCTGCTGTAAGCTGTTGGTTCATTACAGGATCTGCTCCAGGTTTGTAAGCAGTCCTGCAGACAGTGCTGAGCCATGGGGCACAATTCTTGGACTGAAACCTAGGATTCTGATCTCCTTCTGGATTGGTGTCTGAGGATTAGGAGAGATACCCTAGGGCATCTCATATCGTCACTCAACACCTACATCACAGCAAGCCTTTAGAGTCTCCAACTTGGAGTCAATTTTAGATAATATATCTAGATGTGTTCCAGCCTTTTTTTTTAGAGGGTCACATTGAATCTTAAGTATTTAATTATTTTCTGCTTATCTGGAAATAATTATCTCCAAAACAATGCAAACAAGTTAGCAAACAAACAATACCACTAGGGTGTTTGTAATTGAGACCTTAGGCATAATTGTTTATCTGTGGAGGATAAACCACAGCTATTTATCTATGTTAACCTTTGACTACTTTCTTAGTCACATGGAACTGCTTATTAAACAAGAAAGGGTGATGTATAGAGGTAACAGCTACTCTGAGGAGGTTTGCAAAATCATGCTGTCACTGTTTCATTCAGCCTGGTGAGGTCAGAGCCTTCTAATTAAATTCAGTGAGTTCAGCCTTCAGTCTGCACTCTCAGTTGTCATAAACACAGTTGATATTTGTTATTGTTTATGCTGTAGTACTTTTCCCAGAGTGTTTGGGGTTTGTGCATATACAGGAAGAAACAGACTTATTGCTATGGGGATAATATGTGCCTTCCTAACTCCAGAAAATATGCCTCTGACCACTAGACTTGGTAAGTGCTACTGAGTTTCATCCATTGCTCATATCTGACTGTAATTTGCTGTGGAGCGTTCTGCTATAGCTTTCTATAAGGACTAATATGAAAATTGCATTGAATCATATTCAGAAATGAAAATAAAGGGGGAAGGAATGGGCACCACCAGCTCCACATGTTCAGCTGGAAGAAGCATCCCACCTCTCCTGGCTGGCAGGGCCAGTGCAGTGAGAGCTCCCTCTTCTGTTGCAGATAATTTTCATCATCGGGCATGCTGTCATTTTAACCCCAACATCTGGCTACCTGCTAGATTTTGTCATTGCCCAACTTAACTTACATTTCCATTTTAAATTAACATTACTCTGTTCTGTTCTTTTACTGCTTGTTATTGTTTTCCTCTGTGCCATTGCTTGGGCTTTCCGTTAACAAACACAAAAATCAATATCTCTTCTACAGAAAAAAAGTCTGAATAAGCTGAGTACAATAATACAATCATCAGGGCATAATTTTAAGTAAAAAAAAAAAACCAACAAAAACAAAAAAAAACAAAAACACCAAAAAAACCAAAACAGGAATGTACAACATACTCAGAACAGCCTTCTCTATGGCTAGTTGTAAGAAGGCATCTTTGGCATTTATGATCTTGGTGAAAGTTAGCTTAAAATGTCATTAGTTTTTGTAAACATGAAATATACTTCTTGGAATAATTAATAATACACAAGAGATTGTTTTTTACTTAAGGAATTTATTTACTTTTTTCATCTCAATATGCTTACAAGGTGAGTGTGAAACTTGTTAATCTGACAAGGTCCATGCACAAGAATGAATTTTTAACATTTGTCTTTCAAATGCAATGAAAAATAATTTCAATAAGAACTATTTCTGTTGGACATTGTGTTACTATCTCCCAATAATCTGCCTCCTTCTGTGGTGTTATGTCCTCCTCCTTTTCCCCCAACTGACTGGTTCATCAAATTAAGTCTTTAGGGAAAGAAGAGTCATTTGCTAAATGCTTTCACAGCCCATAGCACAGAAGGGTCCTGACCTGACTGGTCTTTGGCCTTAGAATATTTTACAGGAATTTGTTACTTATTATTCTTGTTTATAATATATTATGGAAGATTTCCATTGTTTTCATGTTGTATTGAAGGTTATTTTTTATTCCAGTTAAATATGTCTTGGTTGCTCTCAGAATGCTGGGTTTGTGATACATCAGATTCTGCAATACAGTCGTGACATAGATGACACAGTACGATGGTTGTGTTACGGTAAGACATGAGGAAATAGTGAAATACTTTAAAGTCTTACAGTGACAGCACAAATGACACACCATGATTTTGCTTTTGTTTGGACTCTGTTGGGTAGCAAATGTCTGAAACAAAAATCCTGGGCTTGTCTACAGGCAGTTACAGCTGCTACCCTCAGTGCATGCTCCTGTGTGTTTGCCTTCCTTCAACTCTGACCAAGGATGAGTGAGCACCATTTTGAATACAAAGGCACTTCAATTTTCATGCTTATTCAATCCTGGACCTCTTCTGAGACTCTGCTAGTAAAAATGCCAGGCATAAAAATGGTTTTATGATACATGTTTGTCCTCAAAAAAGTCCAGCTGCAATAGTAACTGATGTGTATGATGATAAAGCCTATCTGTGTGTGAGAGTGGGAGAGTGTATGTATTTTCAGGAAGATTCAAACAAAATTATGGGGACAAACACATTATTTGAATATTTGTCCTTTTACGTTTGAAAATTCTGGACTGTGCAACCAGCAATTTCTCTGCCTTGCCACCATGTGTTTCAAGTCAAAGCAACCACAAAATTCTCTGACCACTCAGATGACCAAATTCCTTCCTGAGTGTAGGAATTCAAGTCAGCTCCACTGTCTTGTATTTTTAGATCCACAAATTAATGAAAAATACTGTATTTTTCTTATAATAGTATTGCCTTCTCCATTTGGTCTTGTTCTACACCAGTGACACTGTCTTCGGAATTTCTTACATGTGATGTGCTGAGAAAAACAATGGTAAGATTTGAGAAGTTTATATCCTAAATTTCCACTCAGGGAGGCAGGCAATATAATAGTCAGGAGTCTTTCAAGAAAGAGATCTTCACCACACTGGATAGTTAAGGTTTCATTGCATCTAAAAAAACCCAAAGAACTAAAAAGAACCCCCCTTCCTTTTCAAGTATCACATTTCAATTTACAACAGTTAAAGTCAAATTTAGTTCAGTTTTCTCCACATATAAAGCTGGCATGGCTGTATTATCCTTTTTGCCAGTTTTCCTTCCACATTAACTTTTTAATCCAGTATGTTCCATTAAATTTGTGAAAAGTATCAAAGACGTAAGTTGTTACAAGTTCTGTGAATTTCACGACTAGATGGAGGACAGAGACTTTGCTGTTGCTGCTGGTGAGGGAAGGAAAGCCTGTTCATGTGGGATTTGGTGTTTGGTAGCACACGGACCCACGACCTGACTAACCACTCGGCAACTGCCAGCCAGTCCTTGCAGACTTTTCTTCACCTGGAGGCAAAAGTAAAGTATAGAAGGGCGACACAGGAGGGAGCTGATAGTCTGGTGGATACATCAGAGAGTTTTTGCAGGAGGTGAGTTAACGATCTGAAAAGAATAAGGGCAGTAAGATAAGGGAGAGGCAACTACAGATACAACAGCAGAGGGATTTATGAAAGAGGAAAGCCAGCGAGCAGAGGTGATTTTGGATAAGATGTAGGACACTAGTTTATAGGAAGCAAAGCTGTCTTCATACTGTTGTTACAACCTGTTTACTGTAAATGTAATTGCTTGTAGACAATAGAAAACAATAATTGTAAGTTACAAAATGTAGTGCATAAACTGTTATTTATATATAATGTGAGAATATCCTCCCTGTTAACAGGCTTGAGGTTTAATGTCTTACTAGATTATCATGCCAATAACGAAGTTTCGTTATTTAAAAGAGATACATTATGGGAAAAACAATCATAGCAGCAGTATTCAAGTACTTATCCACTCTGCAGTTTTCCCATGTTTCCAAGCTGTTGGTTGTTTTAAAAGGAATTATAATTACATTAAATACTTCCCAGTGTTCAAAAACTGAAATTGCTTGGCTTTTCATAAGATTATTAACCTGAAGTAAACATGGGTGAGGTGTTCAGTGTAAACACCATTGAAAAAGAATACAGCCTAGTCAACACTATCTCATAAAATGACTGCACAGCACAAAATACTGAAAGATATTTCTCTGTTATATAAACTATTGAAGAATATTCATTTACCCATAGCTCTACAATGATGGTATAAATTTAATTAGAGTACCTCGATTTTCCTTTCTCTAGCTCAACGTAAATACTTTTTCTCCTCAAAACTAACTAATTTTACCAGGGGGACTAGATCCCTTTACCAGTAACATGCTGGCAGCTTTAAGGAACAATACACTGCATTCACACCTGAGGGACCCTGCGCATATACAGTATTGTCACAGAAGAATATCTGACTCTCAGTTCCCTCCACCCCATTTTGCTTGTTGGTTGTGTATTTAGGCAACATCATATTTAAGCTAGATATTAGAAAAAAACTCTTGATCCAGTGGTCGGGTACTGAAACAGGCTCCAAAGGGAAGGGGTCCCAGCACCAAACCTGACAGAGTTCAAGAAATGTTTGGACAACACTCTTGGGCATGTGGGGTGACTCTTGGGGGTGTTCTGTGCAGGGCCAGGAGCTGGACTTCAGTGATCCTTGTGGGTCCCTTAACTCAGGATAACTCAGGATATTCTGCGTTTATGATATTTGCTAAAGGAACCCAGAAGAAGAACGTATCCTTAAATGTAGGAGAGCTATGGTCAACAGCAACTAAATTTAACATCCACTGGAAATCCAAGATGCACAGGTCCTGAACAAAATGAAGAACTTCCACTCCAATGTAATTTCCAAGGCAATATGGTCCAGCCAATGCTGGTCATTTACCAGAATGTTAGGAAGAAAAGTCAGATGGGTGGGTGAACACCTGATAAGGAGTCTAGATACATGACAGATTTCCCCATCAAGAGGGATCCAAGAATTTACCACAAAGCAGGCATTTTTTTCTTAATCAGAAGACAGTGGTGAGTATTCAGGGATATTCTTGCTGAATGCCAGTCCACAGACTCCCTCTGGAAACCAGCAGCTGTAAGAAAATAAAGGTATTCGTAAAAATAGCTAAGGAGAGAACAGGAAGTTGGGCAGTTGACGGGCAGTTAATCTCAACAACAGACAGAAACAGAAATAAATCTCATGGAGGAATGAAAAATACTTTTCCTCCCTGAACAATGGTGCTAGCAATAGAGAAGTTATGTGAACAAGTAATATATGTAAGACAGTGGTAAAACCAAAGATATTTGGGAGAAAGAAACATTTCCTTTAAACCTTACCCTCATTTTTTCTTATGTATTTTTAATATGAGAACAATAAAAATTACATTGCCCAGACAATGCAGGTAACATTTGCCTAGAATACAGTAGTGTAGAATTTGTGTTCATATCTGTATGAGTGAGTACAAACCTTTCTTTCCTCTGTCTTAAAGAAAGGCTGTTTTAAGTTAAGGAACTTGGTGTATAATAAAGAAATTTACTTTATGGTTAGGCAGAAAATACATTTTGTATTGGGACACCTTATACTACGTATACCATTTTGGTTCTCAGAATAAAGTCTTGCACTGGACCTCATGCAAAAGAATAAATTCAGAGCATTTTCTAGTCACCACAATAAGGATGGATTTAAAATGTAGGTACAAATTCATGCATTTTGATGTATGTCTGTGGAGCCAAAGTGAGGTAGGCTTACAGCAATATTCAGCTAAGCTCACTCTAAATGCCCCTTTTGATCACTGACCTTTTCTTTAGAATTTCTGTGATAACACTTGGGGATATCACATTAAGTTTCTTAGTATAAAATTGAGCCGCGAACAGACTTTTAGAAAGATTATGGTGCTAGAGGGATATTTAATGGTGAAATCACTTACTGTAGTACTCATTTCTGAGAGCAAAGGTCTGAAGTGAAATGAATTTGGTGATCTTTGATTAGTCCTCATTGGGCAGAGGTCCATGTCTGAAGTCAGCTATGTGTATAATTAGGTATAATTTTTACATCTGTTCAATAGAGGTTAATTGAACTATCATAATAATTGAATTCCAGTACTTCTGATTTTTTCTGTTCCAAGTGTTCCTGTGAGATCAAAGCCAAGTATTCATCATCCAACACATTTGTAGGAAATTCCTGTTGCATTCAGTATTTGGTTTGTGGGCTAATGCAGGGCATTGGCATTTTTCAAACATCTAAGCACAAATACAGATTCAAACTTCTAAAATAAACAAGCAAAAGAAAGAACAAAATGCATGCTACACATACATTGATTCTATACTGAAAATTCCTCATTACTTAAAGAAACAGTCAAAAGCAGATAGGTTAGTAACTGGCAAAGCTGGAAAGATCTAATAATCCTACTAGTGTATTTTACAAGAATGTAGCACTTCTTGTGGTGGTATTTTAGATTCAATTTGTATTTCACATATTCAGTAAGTAAACTCTTTGCTTTAACATTGAGCCTGAAATAATACAGCTTTATTTTTTTCCCCGCAGTCACAGGTGTGCAAACACATGAGAAAAGCATATGCATGAGTGCTGTGTGTATTTACTTTTCTGTGTATGCAAGCAGTTGCACACATTTAATGATGTTACTGTTCACTCATTCAGAAAAGTAACAGGTTGGGTTTTTTTCCACTTTCTTATGAGAAAAAAAATAGACGAACAGCATCCAATTATACATTCATCTGGGATCTAACATTATTGGATTATTTTTGGCTCACTACACTTGTCAGACCTACTCCTTAATTTTTTAAGGAAACATTTTCTTTTCATTTACTGACTTTAGCATTTATGAAGAATACAGACTTTTGATATAGAAGTTATCTGTCCATTCAAACAGACACGGTACTGAATAAGTTTTCTTTCACAGAAAAGGAAGGAAAGGTATTGTCCATACCCATAGTCCATAACTATAGCCTTCTCAGTGAGTACTGTCCACAGAGGTGTCAGCAATGGTCAAGGAGTGCAATTTCACCAGAACTACTTCAGAAATTTAGACAGCTTATGAAAAATCATTAAAATTAAAAACATTCCATCTGAAAGCAAATTTTTTTAAAATTGGAAATACTGCCATATTGTCTCAAGGGCTTTATGAACATTAAGGTTGAATGACCCTGATCTGTCAGCTCACTGGACTATGTCTCTCATGGTACACAGGTTTGATATTAGCAGGGTCTCACTTTGACGTAGCATGGGAGTTATGGGAGTTACTGTCTCTCTGGGGAGTACAGCTATAGTGGAAAATAGAGGTGAGGCACAAATATATCATAGTTACTAAATTAAAAATTCAACTTTTTATTTCATCAATCTCCTCAAACTATTGAACTTTTTGCTGGTATTTTTTTTTTTTAACTAAAAGTATAAGTTTCTGAAGGAGGTTTGGCTATCAATCCATTTTACTTTTATCTACCAAATAATTTTCTGAAGCAAATTTCATTAATGACCTATTAGACAAAGGACTGGTGTTACTATCTGAATTAATCTGAGTCTGTAAGTAATTTTCTCATAAACTTTTAGACTCACTCAGGCTGGTGGACTCATTGCAGTGGCGTTTCTGTTTGAACAACTGGAGTAAAGAACAGTGCAGAGTTTCAACAGTGCAGAGAATGCAGGACTGATCCCTATGAACACACAACCTTTTTTGCAACTAAATCCCATAAACCAACTTTAGTGGTGCAATGAAGTTCATTGTCTGCTAAGTCATTGTGAATCATAAAGTCCCCATTTGTGTGGTATAAATCAACATAAGTATTCAACAATTAAATCTACAATGAATATATTTTTTTAAATTGCCAAGCATTATGTTTCATTTTACAAGCTTGCACATGCATTCTTTACAGCCTACTGTCGTGTAATGCTTTATAAATGATACTTGATAAACAACAGCTGTATAATCTTAGAAATATTCATCAAGAGGCACATATATCCATGGTAAATCACTTTTGACTTGTACAATGCTGGTGGCTGGCATATATTCTCCTAACTGCTTGCATGTGGAACATAATACAACATGGCACTACTCTTCTGTGAGACAAAAATACATTCAGAAAACATACTAGGGTATCAATTACAAGCAAGAATGAAAAATGTTTGTCAAGTGCACAGTTGCAAACTGTAAATCTCATAGTAGATGCTATATTTATGCAACACCACTATGCATTTTTTGCATAATAATGCAAAATAAAGTTTATTTTTAAATTGAACTTCATTGTACTAATTTTCACAGTTTATTGGCACTGAAAAATACAGCTTAGAGAAGATTTGGTATCAGGGATTGGCTTTGCTCTCCCATAAATTAAACCAAGCTGCAGCTCCTGTGTTTCTCTCATCTGTTAGAGTTCTACTAATTCCCTACATTATGTCATCTGTTATACACATTTCAACTTTCAGAAATGTCCTTGTGAGGCAGAATATAAAATAAAAAGGTTCAGGTATTCTTTCAGATGCTTCTCTGTGACTTCTGCAGTGCCAGATACAACAGTTCATATGTCACAGTGAGTTTTGGGGAGGAAGAGATAAGGACAGCAGAACATCATTCACATGCTGATGGCAACTCGGTACTGATGCTGTTACATAGCAGTGGGACTAAAGGATTGAAGTGCTCTGTGATTGCTACCTTTGGGCTCTGTGCTGAATTGAATTGCTCGTTACAGCAGCCTCTAGCTTTATTGAGATGTGCAGTTTCTATTTAACATTTACACTATAAGGTTACAAATACTGTTCAAGAAGCACCATTTATCTTTTGTTTAGTATCTTCTGAGGAAGCCAAAGACTGAGGTACAAACTGTACCTACTCCACTCACACAGCAATTTCCATGACACAAGTTATGCTTGATTTTTAAAAATTAGGGATAGGATTCTCCTCACCTAATCAAGCAAAACACACCCAATGTAAACCCCCCAGCTAGGCTTCCTCTAATACCCAGTGGAGAAAAACAGACCAATTAATCTCATCCTAAATACTACCTGAAAAAAGAGGATGAACCTCCCTGTGGAGGGTGTGGAGACTCCAGAGGCAGCCTAAAAAGCTTCCTTAGAGTAGAAATACCTTTTTTTTTAATAGGGTAGTGTGAAGTGAGATGAGTGCAGCCAGCTGTGCCCCTTTTAGTCTCTGTGCAGCAGCCATCCCCCCAGCACAGCTGCCCTTAACTACAGAGCACATGGGGGGTGTGTGCATGTGGCACAATTTACCCCAGCTGTGCAAGTGAGATTCCATTCAGGGAAGTAGCTTATTTTACCTGATCTGTTGTGTCTGCCTAAAATTAAGAACTTGATCCATGGGTGTGTAAATAGCTTTCATATGAGTAACATGAAGTGGTAGAAAACCGTTTTTTCTAGCATAGCCCTACAGGATCTGGAGCTGTTTGAGGAAGATGCTGCTTGAACAGGCTTTCTACTAGTTGTTTGTATCCATGATACACTCTTAGAAGAATTTGCTGTCTCTGCAGTTCTGCATTTGGGTCTGTGTTACGCCAAAACATCTCAGGTTTTTGACAGAAGTTAACAGATTCTCTTTATATCTTCCTATGGGTAGAGGAAAAGCTGAAGCATATCTTTTATTCACTTATAGAGGCAAAACTTGGGCAGGAGCCCTCAAGAAAGGAGGTGCTGCACAGGAAGTCTCTTGGCAGTCTAATTGAAAGGTGAGATTTGAGCTGAGTGGAAAATTGCATACTTCTGAGACAAATGGTGGAAAACTAAGGAATTTTTCTCATTTCTCAAGTCTGAATTTGGAAATATGACTCACATAAAACAACATATTTCTCAGCTTCATTTCTTGCTCATTAGAAGTTGTTATTGGGAAGTGTAGAAGGTACACTTTCTTTGCACTTTTTTTCAGACTTGAGGAACTCCAACAAATTAATTGGCACACTTATCTGTTGTGTTGGCATCTCTGGTTTTATCTGCCATGTATTTACCCTTCCAACCTGTTTTAGGCCTTTTAAAACCTTTTTAAACAATGAACTCATCAACAGGTTTTTTCTTCTTTTAAACATTTCTGTAGAAACAGTCTGGATCTACTAAACCAAATCCAAGAACAGAAGAGATTTTACTGGTCTACATTTCTGCATAAATGACAGCAAGTAGTAAAAGTAAAAACAATTTAAAAGTTTCTTCATTTAGGCTCAGGTTAAATTTACATTTTGTATTGCGGCTCACTATTAATGTCACCCTGCTAACAACATAGGACAAAAAAGCTTTACAGTGTATAATGCTACCGATTAATTCTTAACTATAGAAGACTTTGCCTTCCTGGTGACATGAAGGTTTCCAACAGAAGACAAAGACAGATATTTAAGAAACAAAACATGTAGAGGCATCTTTTCCCCTTCTATTCTATTCCAGCTTTTGTTTGTTGTTTCGATTTCCTGAAACAGGGGTAACATCTGTAGAATTGTGTTTAAACTCATTAATGAACCTCTTCCCCAGGGACTCATCTAATCCTTTTCTTGATTAATTTTAATTTTGGTCTCCACCCTGAAGCAACGATGTATATGATGTATAAAAGCATTTTCTTTTGTTTGCTTTAAAACTGCTGTGATCTGAATGTGTTCCATTTCTTAACATGATGAAAAGCAGTGAATTATAATTCACTAGCTACACTTCTGAAATAATTTTTGCTTTATAAATGTCTGTGATGTTTTTAACCTAAGATGTGCTGTAGATTTTTTTGCCAAGATTATTGCCATCTTTACCTCTGTTTAATTCTGCTGAAAATTTTTGAAACAGAGTAACTGGAGTTGTATGCAGTATTGAATGTGTTACACATATGAGTTTTATTAAGTCGTTTTCTGTTTTGCTTTCAGTTCTTTTCCTGAGAAATCCTAACATTGTAGTTAACACCAGTCATTCCATCAGCTTGCAGATTATTTTATACAGTGAACCCCAGTGACCCTGGATTCTTTGTCCAGGATAGAAATAGTTAATTCAGAGCCCATTCTTTTAGCAATCAAGACTGATTTACTCCAAATGCATTATCCTGCACTTACTGATAATGAGCTTTATTTGCCATTTTACTTTACTGTCCTTTCCATTGAGTTTTGGAAGTCCCTGCTGTCTTATATCTCGAAGTTCCTCTGCCAGGTAGCACAGGAGAATGATGAACCATACAGATCTAACTCCAGATATTTAGGGAACTTGTTGGTTGAGAAAGTTGACCACTTACAGCTATTCTTTGTCATCTGCCTTTGTCATTACTAACCCATGGCAACAGCTTCCCATTAGTCCCATGGTAATTTATTTTGTAGAAACCTTTAATGAATAAATGTTTCAAAAGCATTTTAAAAATCCACGTACTTCATAGCATTAGGATCACTGTGATCCACATGCTTGTTGAGAGTTTTAAAAAATTCAAATACACTTGTAAGAAAAATCTTCCCTCACTAGAACTGTGTATTAGGCAATATACTTTGTTTGTCCAGATGTCTATTAATCTCATCCTATATTACAGTTTTACCATTTGCCTATACATAAAGCAGTCTTGCAGTTTATGGATCCAAGATCTCTCTGGAGTCCTTCATAAAGATTGGTGTCACATTTCCCACCTTCTGTTCCTCTGGCAATAGGTTAGACACCACTGTTAGTAGTTTAGCGATTTTATATTTGGGCTCTGTTATAAATCTTCAGTGAATACCATCTGTTCCTGGAGATTTCTTACTGCTCAGTGTGTCAATTTGCTCTAAAGCCGTTTCTATTGACACTTGAATTTGAGCCAGTTCCTCAGCCTTATCTCCCATAAGGAATGACTGATATCAGGACCTCATTCTCTTCTGTAATGAACACTGATGCAATAAATTAATATAGCTTTCCAGGCATAGCCTCATCTTCCTTGAATGTTCCTTTCATACCTTGATTTCCTATTGGTCCCATCTGAATCCCTGTCAGGCATTCTGGTAATAGTATGTTTGAAAAAAGTTTTATTAATAGGTTACCTGTCCTTACTGTTACTCCTTCAAATCCCTTCTGTCCTGTCATATGGCATCTCCGTATTCAGCTTTCTACCATTTACACTCTTCTGTTTGTTAGGATGCAGCTCCCAATCTTTACTTCTGACAGCTTTCCCTGCTTTAGTATTTAACATAGGCCAGGTGAGTTTTTGTTTCTAATTTATATTTTTAATGATTGCATATGTTTTTCCTATATCTCTGATATAGAACCTCTAAATTGTCTTCCTGGAAGTGTTTTACTCCTCTGATGGCTGCTTTTCATTTTTATTTCACTGTTTTACCATTTTATATAGCTTCTACTTTTAAAGATTTTTAAAGATTTTGGTATTGTAGCATATTTGGGACCTATCCCTTTCTAATAATGAAGATAATTAATGTGGTCACTATTAGGGGACTCTGTATGGGCAGATATCTGTTCCCTGGGTAGCTGCTCCATAAACCAGTCACCTCTGATACCTAATAATGTTCTCTCAGAAACAAGTGTGCCTAGAAATAACATTTTTTAGATAAATTAATTTATTTTCAGAAAGTCTACTTTCACCTACAATAGAAAAACAATTATGGGGGGGGGAAAGAAACTTTCTAGATTTAGACTTTTTCTACCTAAAATTGCAATAAATTTATGTGATGTGGATCATACTATCTGCTATGTAAGTATAACATTTTAATTCTTAGCTTGATTTTACTCTGCAAATTTTTCTTTTTCCTTAACCCAAAGTCTGATAATTTCAGTGGATCTACTTTACTGATTTATACTGAAGTAGAAGTAATATCAGGTCTTAAATCTGCAGATGCACCTAAAAGGGTGTATCTGCAGATTATAATTTGTAATAGTTACAGACATACATACTGTGTGGTCATTTTCAATCAAGACTTTATTCCATCTGCTTCCTTTCTTCATAATAGTTTTAAATTTATGGCTTGGATAATGTATTTTCCAGTGAAATTACCAGTGAGACTCAAGAACTCTACAAATCTTCTGACTAGATAACTTTCACCTTCCCTGCTAATCTGTGTACTTATGAAGGAATTTAGCCATAAATCAGCAATAACACAGCTTTTTTAGCAAAACCAAATGTCATCCATTCATTTGACTTCCGGTCCCAGCACAGCCAAAATGCCACGGGGTGATCAGGAGACGAGTGTAAGTGTTACACAACAGTGCATTTATTTTTTCCATTTGTCATATCATGTCAACTCATACTCTTCAACTTCTTGCCACTTAAGATGTAAGCAGGAATAGCTGTCAATATAATCTTCAGGACATCTGCAAACAAATTTAATCAGCTGAACACAAGGGTGACTAACAAATTCCAAAGAGAATCAAAAGTCTTCTCTGGAAGCAGAAGAGATCTCGGTGCTTTGCTTTGGAGTTTATCTGTGTCACTGCCCTGCAGTCTTGCACTAAGTGCTTTCTTCTGATATTTTGCACCAGTGGACATGAACCTCCACCTGCATGTTTTGCCAGGAATCCCATCCAGTCATAACTGGTATCACAGTACCATGAATTCCTGTACAGGAAAAGTTTTGAACCTTATGGATTTATCAGAGAAATTTCAAATTAAAACAGTTTTAAGGAGTGCTTATAAATAATAAGAAGAAATCATTTTAAAAAATAGATTCTCTGGAGTGAAAAGTTGTGAATGGTAGTAATAAATGGAACTTTTCTCCAAATTACATGCATATTTAATTCTGGTATTGTTCCTGTCATTTAGTTTCTTGTGTAATGTGAAAGTGATTTTCTTACACAGCTAAGAATATTCAGTTAGCTGATATCTAAAAACCTAAGAAAAGGTTGCTGTGGAGCCTCCTTCCTGCACTAGAATTGTTGTTGTTCAGAGTCATGGGGGCAACTTTTATGTTTCTGTGCCAAGTCAGCTTTTCCCTTTACACCAGTCTTAAATGTTCAGGAGCTGGAAGGCTCCTGAAGATGCTTTTCTTACTGAATATTTTGTTGCAGTAGAGACAAATTCTTTCTGATCTGTGATAGGTACTGGCACAAAGTTCTGGCAACCCAAAGCTGATAAAAGCCAGCTCTGATTATGCCTGTTTCTTGCCGTCAAATGTTGCATGCTTCTGTTATTCAAAGTAAATCCATCCAACTCATGAATCATAAACTATCAGAGGTTGCTTTTTATCTTTCCGATTCCACTGATATCTATTCTGTGCTTCTGGTTCCTGCTCTTACACCTAGTATAAATCATATGTGCAATTATTACATAACTTTCCAACTGCTTGCTTGGTTTTCACATGTGTAATTCAAGTTAATTGACTAACAAATCAAAATGTTCCTGAAATTTTATTTTCACTTTTGTAAAGGTGTTAATTACTTTGTTATCACTTCCAAAAGTTTTGTCCATTGTCAGAAAAAGCTATAACTATTTTTACTTTTTTCTTGAATGAGGATGTATTTCTTGGACTGTATTGTGTCTTTTTTTCCCTTGTTTTTGTAATGAAGAGGGGATTTGTGTTCAATTTAGATCATTACATGACATTACGTTAATGTTATTTAGCCCTGGCAGGTGATAAAATAAGAAAAAGGAAAGAGAAAAATATCATATTGGTTCTTTTTAATCTTCCATAGACCCTATTATTGCTGTTTCTCTTTTCAAGAAGAGAGTTGAAGACTGACTCCATTTAGTCCTTATTCATTTGTTTATGCACCTTATCAAGAAGAGCTGTTTCCTAACAAAGTGTGACATCTTTGCTTTATGGATGCTATCGACAAGAAATCGTTGAATTTCGTGCCTTCCTTACAGCTGTCCTTTCCTTGAGCCTCTAGGAGTGACACAGTCTCTCTCCAATGATGTAGTCTTCTCTGGTTCTAAAATCTTAGGTTTGTGCACAACAGTTTTGACAATACGTACAAGTATTATGACTACTGTATTTTATCAGAGGTAGGATGTTATGAGAGAAAGGGAGTGCTTGTAAAAGAAATTACAGTGCTTTGGCTCTATATCCTGCAGGTAAACTGACTGATATTTTAATTTCCTTGGACTCTTTTGAAAGCTCTCTAAATGAAGATTCTGAAGAAAATACATAACTTTGGTTATCATATTTTATGGTTATTACTGTGTACACATTAAATGTGAATTAATGCAATAAAACAGTACATTTCACATAAAAAATACTATGAATTTCACTGCTGTTGCTGACACGGCACATGTATCAATGTAATTATGAGTTACAAATCGTTGGTAAGAGAGGCAGAGTTACAGTTTTTGAAATTTCCCCATTATATGAACTCAGAAAGAATGCTGCAGCTTGAATTTAATTTATCTTGTCTGGTAGGCCTTTCAAAAAAGCAATATTGATGTCAAATTTATCTTTAGTTTGATGACAGTCAGAGTAAATAAGCATGTGGAATGTACTGGTGCCAATGAAAATGTTGGGGCTTTCTCCTCCCTGGATTAGTCTGATGGTCTGAAACGGTCACAGACAAGTGAACAGAAGTGCTCTGAGGTTTTTTGCCTCGGCAGGGCACTTACAGGCCTGACACATCAGGGAGCTCTCTGTTTAGGACTCATTACATTTGCTTCGTCTCCACATATTTGTCTGGCGATGTCTGGACTATGTTTTTTAATAAACCACTGATCAAAAATGTGTCTTTTTTAGCATTTATGCAGACCAGTGAATCTGCAAACTCTCCCATTCTGAAGACAGCAAATAGCAAAATTTGGTGTGCCCATATCTGTGTATCTAAAAACCTGAACAACTGAGTCACAATGACTTAAACCACTGCCAAATACCCACACCAGAAACATCTCCTGAGCCTGCTGAAAACCTCTAGCAGAGGTTGAAGCCTGCAGATTTCATTTCATGTTTCCAATAAGTGAAAACTTTGTGGATAGTCAGTTACCGTGGCTCAACTGAGATATAATATCCCAAATAGCTTGGATAATTCAGCTGTACATATGAGCCTGTGAACAGGATATTTATTTTATTACCATATTATTTGTTCTACTGTGTCATTCATTCATTGTCAGTTGACAATCTATATAGTTTTCCTACTTTTATGCTTCACAGATCTGTCTAAATACCACTTTTATACTCCTTTACATCATCCACAATCATATTTTATTTGTCTTGCTGATACATATAAGTGTGGAGTTTCCTTCCAGTTCTGATCCTCTGATGTTTCAAGTCCCTCCTTCAGTATCAAGTCTTCCAAAAATCCATTTTTGGAAGTTAATCCATTAAGGTAAGAAATGTTGTCATGATCCTAGTGTTCAGAAAAGTACAGGCACCCTAGTACCTGAGGAATACCCTAAATGAGGAGGAGGTCAGTAAATTTATTGGATGTACCACTAGTTTCCAATAAATGAAGAGTAGCTCCTTACACATTGGTGCTGGAGGTGAGTTACAGCACGGTAACAATAAAAATCCTGATCAAGCAGATGGGTGGCTGGTTGAAAGGAACTGCGGGAAAGGAGCAAGATTGGAAGGGAAGGGAACACGAATTAGTAGATCTCAGCTAAAAGAAGTAAACTGGACTGAAATTGTTAAAACTGTGGGGAGTTGGGTTTAGACCTTAGGTATCTCATTCCTTTGAATCATAGTACCATTTAGGTTGGAACAGTCATTTAAAATTATCAACTCCAACCATTAAACTAACACTGTCAAGCCCACCACATGTCCCTAAGTGCCAAGTCTGCATGTCTTTTAAATACCTCCAGGTAGGAATGGTGACTCAACTACTTCCCTGAGCAGCCTTTTCCAATGCTTGACAACCCTGTCACTCAGGAAATTTTTCCTTATATCCAAACTAAATCATCCCTGAGGCCATTCTGTCTTGTCCTATCACTTGTTACCTGAGAGAAGAGACCAACCCAAGAGACCACCTTGCTACAACCTTCCTTCAGGCAGTTGTAGGGAGCAATAAACCCCAGCTCTTTCAGCCACTCCTCACCAGACTTGTGCTCCAAACCTTTCACCAGCTTCATTGCCCTCCTCTGGACACAGTCTGGCAGCTCAGTGTCTTTATTTTAGTGAAGGGCCCAGAACTGAACAGGATTCAGGCTGAGTACGGGAGGATGATCATGCCCTAATCATGCAAATCTCAGTGTGCCATTTATTAATACAGCTCTTATTTGTTGCTTCTTTGTAAGAATACATGGTTAGAAAGCATTCAAACTTTAAAACAATGAGGTATTAAAACAATATAAGTATTTCAAGATATTAAACACCTTCTATGAGTATATGAACAGTTTCCTTTCCAGCTTAGAGTCCCTTGTCAACACTTCAGTATCCACCAAAGACACAAGAGGCAGATGGTTGGCACCTGCTTGCTTCAGGCATTGGTTCTGCTGTATGCAGTCCTAAGTGCACTGTCACTGCTTAACAAATAGATCATAAATAAGTACTGTAATTAATACTGAAGCTACTTCTTTGGGCTACTCATGCTTTCTGTGTCAATTCTGCTGCATGTAATAGTGTTAATCTTTTAGGCCAAGTAAAAAGATTAAAGTGACTATTAAATTCTTTGAGTTTGGTGAGCTGTTTCCAGCAGCAGAAAAAATTAAATATCATTAGAAATTTGCCTCATATTTCTATTTATCCTCAGAGAATTCATCTTGAGTTCTTGCTTGTCTAAACACATTAGGAATCAGTCAAAAGGAGACTGCTCATAATCTCTAATCACCATTTCAAATTTTTCTATCCACTACCTAGTCCTGAAACGCTGTCCCTAAACCACACTACCACTATTCCTTTGCTCAAAAATGAGCTTTCCTGCTGCCCTAGTGGTGGCATCTGACTCAAATATATTTACAAACAGGGCAGAGCAACACTCAGTCTCTGTATTTCCATTCAGACACCCGGGAAAACTCATAAGTAGTAGTTCTGCAGACATTTTCTCCAGCAACAAATATAATTTAAGAGGATCCTTCCACTGTCTGCACTTCTGTACTTGTTTCTACACTCTATCCTGTTTTAGCCCCTCTACTGCATTAAGTCCTCTCTGAATTACCAGTGCAAATGTTTATGGGTTTATAGTTTTTGCTTGATCACTGACATGCTCCAAGGTAATCATTCCTTTTCTTATATTTGCAAACCTTTAAAAAATTTAAAAGCACCACAAGTGGATTCTTTCATGGATTTGTCTTAGCACACAACCTCACTGCCCAACTTGGGATGGTAGAAGACAAGGAAGAGCAAAAACAAACATGAACAAAGGGTTATTTTGTCTGCTGCTGAAAACAAACAAACAAACAAAAAACAATACCAGAACATGCCCTCATAGCTCAGTGTTTATCTCAACCTTGTGTATTGGTTTGTGATTGGGACACAGTCTGATCTTGCTCTAAAATAAAGAGGAATGTGACTGTTACCTGATTTAACTTGACTTGAAAGTAGGAATTATATTTAGAGGTTCCACAAAGCTTGTCATGGCCAAAAGATCATAGATGTTCTCTGGGAACAAGCCCACCTCTAATAGAGCTGCATCTTGCTGCATTGGACTGTGTTTCAGTTTTTGCTTGCACCCAAAACTAGTTCCTGTCAATTAGCTGTCCTGTCTTTCTTCTTAGTTTCTATGGGCAATCTGAAAATATCATGGCAGAGGCTCAAGAAATGAAAGGGGACAATTGACTTTGATGATACGCTATGTATTCTGTTACTTTCAGAACTCTTCTTTGCTGGCACACAGCCTTAGGGATGTTTTGTTATTATCACTGTTGTCAGTTCTGAACACTAAAATTTACTGTATTTGATGTTAAAATCTCAACTCAAGGTTGTAATATCTATAAAGAAAATATTGCTATAAAGATTAAACTCTGAAAGGGTTGTTCACATCCATGAGCAGACAGTAGAATAAATACTGAAAATCTTATCTTTTTCTGTTTCTCTGAGATGCAGGAAACAATATGAAAAACATTTATTTCTATTTGAGAGAAAATACTTTTAACAATACATAATCATTATCAGTCAATACTCAGATGTTGATGGTAGTTGTTTGGAAGATGCTTTACATGATGACCTTTAAATGCCATAGTCCTAAGTGATGATGTACAAAGAATATTCCTTCATTTCTACCAGGAAAAAATTAAATAGCTTTTGAGTATAAGCAATATGTTGGTAGTGGGACATATCTATACATTGGCTCACCCTGCAGTGAGAAATGAACAGGATAACATTCTGAATTTGAAATCGCCACCTTTGGGCATGGCATTTCTTGCTGCAAACAACCCTCAATTCATTATTCTTTAAGTGCAATGTCAATGCTTTTTCTATGATCCATCTCACTTTTTTCTCACTAGTACGTCAAACATACTATACAAAAATATTTTCCCAAGTGCAGTCCTAACATATTTTCCTAATTGTCAGCAGCAAGATTTTGCATTAATTTTACAATTTTATCCAGCTAGGCAACTAACAGGATTATTCAGAATCATGTTAATAATATATGTTCTCAGTTTTGAAGCTGCAAAATTCTTATGTTGTGTTATATTATTCAACAGAAGGAGCTGAGATGAAACTTTTTGTATGGGAAAGGTATTCAGTAATTGCCTTTTTAGAGTTTTTGCATCTCCTTTTGAATTATTTCAAATTACATGATCAATATTTGATGCTGGCCATAATTCATTGAAGAGAACACTGTGGGGTCAGTAAGTTTTACTACTGTTGAGAGTATCCTGTATGTATTGGCCAAATCTTGTATGCAAGGGCTGATCTTTTTTATTCAAAAATCTAGGAAGTAATTGCTGTAATAGATTAATTTAAAAGTAAAACACAAATGTGAACTTAGGCTAATACAAGCTGCATATTTATTCTTATTGAGGTATTTAGAGTTGTTGAAATATGGTATTTCAGCAGCAGAAATACTGCTTAGGAAGCAGATAATTACTCCTATAAATCAGATGATCTTCAGAATAAAATGACGTATTCACAAATAAGAAGAGTGTCCCCAAACTCTGGGTGCTTACCAAAGGCAAAGAAAATGTCTGTAATATTTTATATTGCAGAATGAAGCACATGAGGAGTGGGAAAAACTAATTTTGTGAAAGTGGGTGGAACTGACAGTTGGTTTTTTTCTTTTTCCTTTTCATTCAAATCTCTCTTTTGCATTTAACTTCCCTTTTATGCCCCTTTACACCCAGTAATCTCCAAGCTCTTTTAAATCATTAATGAATGAACCAGGCTGAACCAGGCTGAACCAGGCCTCCCACTGATTTTATAAATCAGGAACATACAATTAGGCTAATTTACAAGAGAAAGAGCTGATGTACTGGAAGGGTGAGTGACAAATCCAAGATCCCAAAGGACACCCAAACCAGAATCAGTTATAAAACCTATGCCTTTTAACAGCAAATCTACTTTTTTTTTACCTGATCCACTTTTGCAGTAGTTGTACGGGAATGGGTGCTAATGTAAAATACCATCTCCTCCTAAAAAGGGAGTTGTGCTCAAGCACTGGCCAACTAAAAGCACTTGTCAAATTAAGAGGGTGATCAAGTTTATGCCTTCATCCCTCACCACAAGTTCAGGCAGGCAGGATCCAGGCCTCAGGTCCGGGTCCACAGCTGGCAGAGGGAGATGCCCCAGTGCTTCTGCAAATCTAGGCCTTTCTTATAAGAAGACCCAAAAAAAATTGTCTGCCAGGACTTTTAAAAAAGGATTTTACTTAATGGACATCAAGGAAAAGGAAACAAACTAGCCTAAGTACAACTTAACACTTATCTTTAAGTCCACTATGAAACCTGCATTGAAGCGATAAAGTGGTCTCTGTGACTCAGTAAAGGCCTCAGGTTTCATCAATCCTTTATTTAAAGCTCCGCTGACCTAACCACATAAAGGAAAATAATCTTCAACCTATTTCTGAGTGATGATTAAGTCTGCATGAGCTCCAAAAGCAGCCACGACTGACAGTGGAGAAGAGGGTCCTGGGATATTCAGCTGTGATGTGTTGCTTCTGTGAAGGTCATCTCTTCTTTCAATCACAGTGAATGATTGGCTCAACATGAAGTTCATATTGCAAGACGTACTTTCAGAAATGATTCATGTTAATGGTGTATTCTCAAGGGATTGATGTTCAACAGAAGCTACATCTCAAGCTTAAAAAATGATTTAGCAATATGAAAGCCTACAAACCAAAGCTCACGTAAAGACATTTGATGGTAAACATCAGAGAATAAATACAACTAAGAGCCATAAAATTGGATAGACAATAAATCTGACTGTTTAAGACCTTTTGGGGCTCAAATCGTAGAATCCAACATCACTTACACAGCTATTGCTTGATTCAGCTGTGCATCTTTTCCTGAGATGAAAACAGAAGACATTTTCAGCATTCTGACAGGTTGGAGCTGCTCAATGAAGTAGCTATGTCAAAAAAGATAACAAAGTTCAATTCTGAGGAAATACAACTTCCCCAACACTACCCTCTCTCCCCACCTCAGTGTTCCCCACACTTAGCAGAGTGGCACTGCAAACCTTTATCTGGATTTGGAAGTGTGGCAATGCCACACTCAGGCTGTGGCTGGGAGGAGAGGTGACACACTGTGCCTTTCTCCCCAGGAGCCACGGCTCCTTTGCCTCTCCCAGGGCCAGCACTCCCCTGCTTTCACATACATGGAAGTGTTTATTGGTTAATGTTGGGCATATGACACCCTGTTACATGAAAGACCAGATTATGCCAAGATTTCTCCACCATTTTCTCTCTGACTCAGCTGTAAGTTTGGTGAGGAGACCTGGTGGCTGGCTGCCTGCTGGAACTGTTGGTGAGTGCTTAACAAAGAGGTTATGAGGCTGGAGGTCATGGAAATATCTACTCATATCAGGACAGGGTTATGTAGGTGTGGGTTTTTTATTACTATTCCAAAGCATTTTTTTTGTATTTTGTCAAATGTTGACATTTATGGAGGAAAGGGATTTTCCTTGACCAAATATAAATATAGAAAACATGAAGGCAGAGAAGAAAATGTTACATCTTAGTTATCAACTGAACTGACATTTGAGAGGGATTTCTGCTGAGGAAGGATGGTGTTCTGTTTGCGATTGTCTGAGTTTAGATAGGCATAAGCAAATAAGTGGATTTTTAAAGGTCAGGTCAGTAATTTTGAAGATTATCTTAGTATATTTTTGATATCTTTATGAATATGTTATGGTAGGACTATAAACGTATTTCCTGTATTGGGCTCAGAAATGTAAGCCATCTTCAACTTCTGCTTTCCAAATAATTCATCTAGCACCCTGAGCTTCGGAGGAAATTATACAAACCTCACAGCTAGTGAGTGCTACATGATAGCTATTTACCATGTAAAAAAATCATTACTTATGATAGCTCTATATAGTCTTGATATCTATATGATTGTTCACTCCTTTTTTATCTCACTGAATTCTTAGTCTCAATGATTTCTAATGGTAGTGAATTTCACACCTGAAATACTGAAAAAGTGCTGAGCTTTCTGCTGCTCTCTTGTGCCAAATGGCTCCTTCGCTTTACAAACAAATCAAGCTGTGTGTCCCTGAGTGCTTGCTCCAGAACACTCAGTATTGTACAGACTCGTGCAGAGTAAGCAGCCTCTATCATCTCTAGGGAGATTGTTTTCTTTCCCCCTCAGCATCCACGTGGAGGCTGGGTGACACAGAGCTCATCGTGTTACGTCTCTGTCCCTGCAGTGCCACTCCACTGCTCTCTGCATTCATGATTGCCACAGTCCCCTGGATGATTTGCTTTTTCAACTGCAGTTGCACACTGATTTGTGTAGACTGTCCAGGTCTCCTTTAGATGATATAATCAGCTTAGAGCTTTCCAGGTTGAACAGATTATTTTTCTTTGCAGCTGGATTTTGGTGCTCTTTGTTACCACTCTGACTTTTCACCTATCTTATTTAAGTTTCTTTAATATTCTCTACAGTGACCTCAGGTCCCATACAGGTATACAACTTAGTCCCCTCAACAGACTTCGTTGAAATGCTATCCTTTCACCTTTCGAAGTCATTAATGAACTCATTAAACATCATGGCACATCATAAGGAACACCTGGGGCAATTAATCCACTACTGTGATGGGATCTGGTAATTTAATCTTACTTGTTTTTCATCTCTAATCAGGTGTAGACTGCAGCAATCTTGTATTAAAATCTTGTATTTAAAAGGTTCAAACTGTGTCCTGACCTATCTGTTAATGTACATTTATTTCAGATTTATAATTAATTCCCCTAGGAATAAGTATAATGGAAAGCCAAAATTCAAAAATCTGTCTAAAATTCTAAAGCCCACTTTGAAAAAAACCCTACCAAATGGTCAGCCTGCTGTGTTATTGCCTGGTTAAGCCTTTTACACTTAGGAAGGAATTGTACAAAAAATATTTTCTGCTGCTTAAACTATTCCTTTACCAGATGCAGTGTCTTATGCTGCCTTGTCCATCTACTGTTCTAATTTCTGGGGGGGGGGTTTTAAAAAAAATCTTAGCATTTCATTTATTCTCACTAATTAAATGGAATATTTCAAATCTACCATAGAACTAAAAGGTGGATAACATGAGAACATAAATAATTCGTAGAGCAGAGACAGAAATACAGGATTCTCCTATCTCAAGAGATCAACACCACCTATATCTCTTGATTAATGATCAGAGGAACAAGAAATTTATCATAATTCCCCAGTGATCTCTGCCCTGATGTTTATCTGTCACTTTCTAATTACTTTCTTCATGTGAATATACCCTGTTCTGTGAGGGCAATCTCATATTTCTAAAACTCTTATCTATAGTCAGATTGTCTTGTACTGTAATTTTTCACACTATTTTCCCATCTAATTTTTTTTTGTTGTCACACATTATAGGATACAAATGAAACAGCTGGTTTCACCTACATTGTGAACAACGGCATTTCTGATTTTCTATTTTTTTAAATGTAAACTGATACAAATTTTTCAAGTATGGGCAGACAAAAGGCAAAACAGCATCTGAGCATGGATGCAGATTCTAGTTATTCTTCTACCTCCTGAGAAACTGCCCTCAGGGATGAGGGAAGACAGGCTGAGGGAGTTGGGGTTGTTCAGCCTGAAGAAGAGAAGGCTCCAGGCAGACCTCATTGCAACCTTTCAGTGCCTAAAGGGGGCCTATGAGAAAGGTGGGAGAAAAGCTTTTCATAAGGGCCTGTTGCAATAGAACAAGGGGAAATGGTTTTGAACTAAAAGAGGGTGTGTTTAGGTGGGGTATAAGGAGGGAAATTTTTTTACTAAGAATGTGGTAAAACACTGGAACGGGTTGCCCAGTGAGGTGTGGTAACCATCAGGGATGGGGCTCTGAGCAACATGATCTACTTGAGAATGATCCTGTTCATTGGAGGAGGACTGGACTAGATGACCTTTAAAAGATCCCTTCCAATCAAAACTGTTATATGATTCTGTGAATATCAGAAAATGAGTCAATTAAAAAAAGAAAGAAAGGAAAAGAAGAATAATAATCTTCCTAGAAATCTTGAAATTACCTTCTTTTAATCCATTCTTAATCAGAATTCTTTAAATTTTCTAGTTTATTGCTAACATGAAAGTTCAGTTTTTTACTAACTTGACCACAAAAGCCCCTGCTTGGCCTCTCTGAAATCAGAAACTTTATTTCATCTACTAGAACCTGCTTTTTAGCAAGGAATAATATGATTTTAGTTGTATCAATCACCTCTGCTGAGCTTCAGCAGCTCTAGCAAAGTTAGCAAATATGTAGATGTAATGGGCCTGCAAAACATTTCATTTCTTTGAGACTTGGTGATTATTTTTCTTTGTCTGCTGAATTAACCAAGTAATGATTAATGTTGGCCTGATAAGTCTTACATAAAAGTGAGGCATTAATTTTATCTTTATCATCATAAGGCTGTCTAGTGTCATGAATGGCTGCAAGAGGTCTGAAAAGATTAAATAATTTTGAGACAAGGCTAACCTTTCTGATCTAAAAAAAAATCTATTTAAAAAGGACTATTTTAATTATTTCCTCTTCTTCTAGCAGATACATGAGCTGCAGCTGAAATTTATGTAGTTTATATTTTTTCTGAGTTGCAATGGTCCAAAGGGGGCTGCTTTTCTTCTTGGATAGTTAAAGCATAGCTTTCATCAATCTTTTTCTCTTTCTGCCATTCCAGGGCACCTCTGCATGTTGTCCAATTTACACATTTCAAAGGTGGAGTGGGGAAAATATGTACCAAGAAACCCTTTGCTTTGAGAATACTCCTGAAATACCATTTGTGCTCCACTGTTTACCTGGGCAGCCTAAGAACACCCCATGATCACAGCTTCTCTTAGATGAAGTCACTTTCTTTGGGTGAATGTTTTATGAGCACATCCTGCTAGTGGTTAATTCAGTAGAAGAGTGACCCCATATTTCAAATATTATTCCCAGGTAACCATTCAAACTCATAGTGGGAATCTTCAAAAGCACAAACAGAGGGTAAGTCTCAAATTCTTTTTTACTTCCAGCAGGACTAAGACTCCTTGTGGCTCAGAACATCTCCCATAACCAATAAAATGCCAAGCTAAAAACATTGCACTGCAGTGAGGTTGACTTATGCTGAAGATAAGACAATGTCTCTGAGTTTATTGAAGCTATTGTTTTGGGTAGTTTTATAGCTTAACCTTCAGTAAGTGTTATGAACACCATATCCTTTAAGATTACAGGGAGAAGAAATTTATCTAAAAGATAAAATGCCTGATAAGTAATGAAAAGAAAATGGTGGTTTTGTATCAAGTTCACGATTTAATGCATACAAATGTGAACTGCCTTGATATGCTTATTGTAGTGTCTGCACTAGGACATGTTCCCAGAGGAGAGGGTGCAAAGGCAGAGGAGGTTTCGCCATGAGCAATGCCCTGTGAGATACCTGACCCAGGCGCATGGCAGGGGTCTAGATTTGCAGTTCCCCCTGTTTCTAAGTACACTGAAGCTGCAGCCACTCTTAGTATCCTTTCACACATCCTTAATCATGGTATTTCACTTTATTGTACACTAATTAGATAGACCTGTTGGTTGAAGGAGAAGCATCAACACCCCATAATTACTTCGTTGTAAAATATAATGAGCTTTGGAACCTGACTTACTATAAAAATTGCAGCATAATAAATAGAACACAGTTTTCCAACTATAAACCAGCAGTGAATTCTGTTAGTGTATTTCTTCATGAAACATGTTTATGTGATAGTCTTCCAATTTTATGGCTGGAGTTTATCACCATAAGGTGCATTTCATGACAGCCAAATAACTACATTCAGTTAGGCTTGTCACCATGTGCCTTCAGTATCAAGACACATGCTGATTGTATCAAACAGTGTTGACTGTCTTTGGCTGCAAATAGAAAAGATGATTACACTGTTCTCTTTAGATGTGATGTAATATTACTCACCTCACTAAAAACTGAAGGTCAAGGTTGTCTAAGAACATGAGAAAGATCATCAATTGAAAGCTTCATAATGTGATGATAATGCTCTGAGACAGCAGTAGTTTCACATTCATATTTCTGTGATTTCTTATGCACGAGGCAGCACACAGTCTACAAACTAAGCAAGTGACTACTGCTACATTTATACAGAAAACAGAACAATTCCAGGAATTCTGATGCTACCATATTTTGTAGTCACTTATTTATCTCACAAAGGTCAGTTAAAAACAGTTTACACTCTTGTGTGAAATACCAGCAAAGGATTAGTACATTACCAATGTATTTATGCCAGAATGTCATTATCATCTCCCCAAGCTTGTGAGAAAGCTTGAGTAAAATAAGGGGTAGTGATGGAATCTAGTGAAGTAGTTTTAAGTACAAAGAGTTTTCTCAGGATCATAGCCAAGCCTTGTTAAATCACTGGCAACACAATTTGTATTGAATGTGGGTGATGGAAAAGGCTTGAACCGCATTCCAGGAGTAAATATCAAATATCTTGCACACCATGGTACGTACACATTGTGGAACTGGAATGGAAGTATAAGACTCACAGTAGCTTTAAGGGGTGACTGATTTCTGCCAGTTGCACCTCAAGCAAAGAGTGTGCCACTGGATGAGAGGCAAGTGGAAGGCAGCGAGTGTGGAATCA
Organism: Hylia prasina; assembly: GCA_013397195.1. NCBI lineage: Eukaryota > Metazoa > Chordata > Aves > Passeriformes > Sylviidae > Hylia > Hylia prasina. The sequence continues at coordinate 477,628 of VYXD01005829.1, forward strand.
CGGTGTGCCCTTCACCAGAGCCTGGTGTGGGGATGGCTCTGGCTGCCATGGCAACCACGAGAGGAGCTCCTGCTCTTTGCCCTCAGCTGGAGACACTTGGTCCCCTGCTGCCTTGTCGCCTGTGGCCCTGTGACAGCCAGACACTCACCCCACCTATCTGAAGAGAGCAGAGATCCGGGAGAGAGAAACTGATCTGTGGTGGGTTTTCAGCTCCCCCCACTAGCATGTGAGAATAGGAAAATTCAGAAGATAAACCAAGCTTCTATACTGACATAATAATCATAAAGAATTAGAGCATAATCTGCTTGGAAAAGACAGTTTAGTCTAATTTAGGACTGCATACAGAAGTATTTTTATGGTAGACATTGAATGACACTGTGAAAGCAAAGAACAGGAATTTTCATCCTTAAAATATGTCATTGTAATCCTTAACCTTAATTTCTCTCATTTAGGACCCCCTGTATAAGGATAATATATAATCTATCTAAATAATCTTAATCTAATAATACAGATCTATATTCTTAACATCAACCACACCTTAGTGTATTTTAGTTTAGGAAAACACATAGGGCCTGGAATAATGAGAAAAGTTGAAATGATCTTATCTAGAAAATGGTGTATTCAGGGATTAATTTTAATGAAGTTTTAATATATATTTTATTGCTTTAGTTTTAATTTTTGTTTTGTTAAATGAGAGTTGTCCCCTTAAGAACACATTTAGAAAGAGAAACAAATCACTTTACTAAATAATTTTGATAAAATGTTACCCATGACAGTGCTGAAATTTTGGTAGATGTTTCAAAAGATCAGACAATATACCAGTATGATCATCCCAGGTTTTCCTTTCAAATAGCAAAGGGAAGTCTAAGGAGATATCACAGAAATTTTAAAAGAGGGAGAGGGAAAGAGAGAGAGAGAGAGCAAATGATGCAGCGAGAAAAGTGAAATTGAAGTCATTGACAGAAGGGAAGTAAGAAGTAGAGGAACTGCCAAGTTAGTAATGAGCTAGAGCCACGAAGACATGTGTGGGTGGCTCTCAGCTAGCAGCTATTGATGCTGCTTGGAGCACCTCTTGCCCCATCCCCATGCCATGGGATCTGCGCTGGGTGCCTGTTGTTTCTCACCCTTAAATTCTTAACCAGAGGTATTCAGAAAGAGATCCCTTCTTCAGATCAGCCAACACCACGGTCTGCATGCTGGCATCAGTTTTCCTGGCATAGTGGTTTTAGAAATGTGAGCTCATGCAACTGCAGCTGAAGTCAGTGACTGCTGCAGGTGCTCAGCTGTCTCATCCCCTATCCTTTTCCTTTTCCCCACACCTGCCCCTGGAGGTGCTCTGAGAGCTCAGTCTGAGGGAAAGAAAAGAGAACTGGAAACCTCCAAACACATTGTGGCTTCCATATCTCCTGTCTTGCTGCATTCCTGCGTCCGGAATGGTGTTTGTCCTATGTGTGACGAGGAGATTGTGATGTACCTGTCTCTGTCTGGGCACTGGGACATGGTCAGGGACATGTTCTGTCCTTGGCATCCCTTCAGAGAGATGCAAGCTGGATTATTCATGTGGATAGAGTGGCAATATAAGTCCTTTAAATAGTTACATGGGGTTTACATTTTAGTTTCTCATATATGTAAACCATTATATTTAGATATAAAACATCTCTTTTTCTTATAGCAAAAGTGTTCCATGCAGGCTTTGTTTGTTCCTACAAAGGGGCCAGAGCTCAATTTTGTGTAAAATATCTGGTGATCAGATAGCATTTGTTTTGTCTTTTTTAACTGAAAACAAAAGAAGACTGCAAGGAAATTTTAAAAAAAACCCTAAACACTACTATTAAGCTTTACTGCTAATAACCCTATGCATAATAATCAGTATTTTGTCCTCCTGATTGTCTTTTTCTATCATTAAATTTTCAAAGGGCCTAGCCTAGGTTAGACTATGCAGTCCTTATTACTGAATGTGCATAACGTTGTCTTCTAAATTCCCTGTAACTATTCAAATAGCAGCTCGAAAAGACACATTGTCTATCACTCCAAAGTCTTAAAACAAAACAAAAGGCACCATATTGCCACTTTAGGGACACATTTGTTGCCTGCTGTTGCTATTATATATGTCATTTCAGTCCTGCAGTTAGCCATAAACTACATCTTTTCTTTTTCCAGAGAGAAATAAGAGATGCCTGAAGGGAAGCAAGAATGGAAAGCATCCTTAAAATGACTGATTTACAATTGGTAAGGAGATACAATATGAAAATTATAGCTTTCTGAGTGTGTCACATGCCAAGTTTGCACAATGCTCTTGCTTTAAAAGCTGCCCCACAGGCCAGTGTGATGGCTCAGGGGACAGCATGGCACATGCAGGAGAGACCCCAGGTCATGGTCCCAGGACAGGCAAGAAGCTCCTCTCGAGGGATGAGCTCATGGGACACATCTACTGCAGAGACGGCTGCAGACAGCCCCCTGCACAAAAAAGAGTATGCAGCAACCTACCTTTCTGCAGTACATCTGAGAGTGGAATGGAAACAATAATGAAGGCCCCCAAAAAAATCCATTGAGAGGAAAAAAAAAGGCCCCTGTGATTCAAACCAGAGGCTGTTTCAGGAAGTAAGCAGCCTCTTAGCATAAAATCCTGCCCGAGTTCTGGGGAATAAATGAAAACCAATGCGTGTTTTATGTGACTGTGAAAAGCAAACATACAGAATGTTATTTTTAGGCTTCTCAGATTTAGGAGTCTGATGTGAGTTAATCTGCTTTAGCTCCTGTGCAGCTTGGTCTCTAACTTAGGATGTTAAATAGGATCTGTTGCTGCAGCTTCTACATTGCAGGGTGCTGTTCTAGAGGACCTACCTTCACTTTATCTGTAAGGTATAAGAGCAATATGGGCATTTTGGGATGTAGGAGATGCATGGCTGTTCTTTGCCTTTTTACACTCTAAGCTGATAATGACTAGGAGAAGTGCTGATTCGTTTTGCATTTTAAGCAAAAGCATGCCCATTGTGTAAATTTGAGTAGAATTTGGCCCAGGGTAGGTATGGTGCCTGGCTCATACATCCTTCAGCAAAGTAGAGATGGATACATCGAGTCTGTATCTAAAGCTCACTAAGTTTATTTCATAATCTAGTATTTCATAAAAATCCTGCTACTTCCTACAAGCGTAAACAATTCAGGATTGTGTTGGACCATCGCATCTATTATTTACGGAAGTGCTTATCCTCCGTAATTTAAAAAACTCGTCCTCAACACTGTTTGTTGCTGTCTTGATTTTACTGTAACATGGGATTCCATATTTTTCTTTCATCCTTTGTGAAAGCACTTCACTTTGTTTTCTGTTTGTTACCTGGTAATTTCATTCCATGCCTGTTCATTCTGTTCTTATCAGAAACAGAAATGTTTCTTTGACAGTGTAGCTCTCCAGTCAACCCAGGACTGCAAAACCTTTTCTATAACTTTCATGCTCACCTTTAGGATTAGCTACTTTGAAGAAAGCAGAATCAGCTGCATCTTTATTCATTCCAGATTTACAATGGTTTGCAAATAATTTATGTATAGTACGATCTCACATGTAGACTTCTTCCACTAGGCATCTGTAATTTATTCCTGGTATTTTTTATATATTAATATTTTATTTGACATTAATCCATGAAAGGATCTTCCCTCTTACCAAGTAATAAACTCTAGTACTCCAAATATATATAGATTTTCTTTATTTAAAATTCTGTTATTCTATCGGGAATTCCTGAAGTATGGAGCTAGTTGCACCAGTGTCTTCAAGAAGCAAATTTGGTTTATTATCGCTATAAGTGAGCTACTCCACAGAGCTTTACTAATAAGTTGCATAGTGATTATCACTCTGGTGTTCTTATTTCCCCATCGCATGCTGCGATGGTTGTTTAAAAGTCTTGTGAACTTGTTTTGAAAAATGATCTTTGATGCAGTAACCCAAGAATATAAAACAGGATGACATTACAGTTCATGTGTCTCCAGCTTTAATTTGTATTTAATAACCTAGTTTTTGTTAAGTATATTAAATTTAGTTGACTTTTAAAAGATCACCCACTGAGTTTTATGCACATGCAAATTGTATGTCTGTTTGCTATAGAATTAAACCCTCAATTATAATGACAATAAAGATGTAGTTATAGTTTTAATAATCAATTATCGAATAAGTATCTTGAGTAGTACTTGAGATTAAGTTACTGATTAAATATTCCCTTATATGGGAGCTTTGGGAACTGGTTTTCTTAAGTTGATCCTCAAACCCAAAGAAAGAATACAGAATGGATGCAGATTTATACTTTAAAAAACAGGTAAAGGAATTTGCTCTGATATTTGCACTTGTTGCCACAATAGAAAATTGCAGGTCTATGTCCTGCACAGATTCCTACTTATATCAATGATAATTTAATCTGCACCTGGCAGTCAACTGTAAATGGAGGTTCAGTGTTACTTTCTGACCTGTTCATGAGCAGTTCCATTGTTTGAGAAAACTATCTTCAATTTCTCCATGGGCAAAGTGGAAATAACAGACAGGTACCACCTATAGATACTGTAAAAAATGCTTCAAGGCATGAAATTTGGAAGATAAACACAAAATACCAGTGGGCTGAGATGTAACTGTGATTGAACAAAAAGCTTGGGGGATAGGAAATTAAAATAGCTAAACTATTTTTGTGGTCTTATTACTAATTGGCTGGTGATCTTGGGTAGTGTCAGTTAGGAATTGCTTATGAGACCTTCTTAATAGGGTGTTAAACTGCACACCTCAGTGCTCTGTACTCTTCTCATCCCATATCTAAACCTATAGCCTGTTTTAGTGAGGTGCTTGAAAGTGAAGTTTGCTCACCATTTGACATTTTGAGCTAGTTTATTTTCAGTATGTTGTCAGAATTAAACCTCCAATGTTTTCTCATTTTTGTATGCTGTTAAGAACATCAATGTTTGCCTTGTTGTTTTCCCCCTAGGAAGATTGCCTTGTCTACTAATTTGAATGTTTTAGCCTTTTAATCTACATGGATTTTAATGAAAACTCTTTTGACTGTTAGTTCACAGATTTTCCTTGCATTAAAAAGAGCCTGAGGTTTTTTCCATTGAAGTAATTTTCCTAATATGGTGAGAAAATGCCAGCATCTAGAGGTAGTGACTTAAAAGGAATGAATTACTATTTGAATGAAAATAAGACAGGATACTAATTCTGATTTTACAGAACTTTTTTAAACAGTAGTGCAAAACCCCAACAAATCTAAGAAGTCACATCAAATCTTAGACTATAGACTATATCAAAATCAAGAATACATGTAGAGATTTCAGATTCATGGAGAGAGCAATAATTTAGAGGGCAAACCCTAGCATCTGGATTTGGGAGAACAATGGGTTGGAAGTGGGGAGATGGAGTTACTGATTTTGGAGAGCAACATCAGGGAGAAGTGAACAAGCATTTTTGTAGGTTCCTCTCATTTTAAAAAAGTCACATCTGGCAAGGAGAGCTTGCCTTGCCTCTCTTCTGGAGCCTTCAGTTTAACAGGTCCTTCCAAACCTTGCACATCTTGGCACATAATTTAAATTGTACTGTCCAAAGAGGTCCCTAAAAGTCTTTCTTTCACCTCACTGGTATATTCACCTCACTCTGAATATAATAGTGTACGAAACACTTACATTGAGAAATATTAGCTTAAAAAATATTAGAAGTGGACAGTGTCTACTTCCCAGAAAGGCACGGACTTAGTCATTCAAGAAATTGAATCTCTGCAAGAAAAACCTCACAGGTCTTAAAGTATTCCCAAAGGACTTACTTCTGGTTCCTCTTCTCCTCCTGATAACACTTAGCAAGAATCATATTTTCCAAAGCCTTCTGACCTGCCCATGGCCCTCTGTTTTACTGAAAGCTCTTTCCAGTACACAGGACAAATACAAGTGAACAGGGACACCACTAATTACCGTAGCTTCACTTCAGGTTTCACTGATGCTGACGTCCTGGAACTTCTGCCCCACTGCTGACTCAGACTCGTCCAGACACAGGAAATTTGTTCTACTTTACTATAAAAACTTCTGTGAACCTTTAAGGATATCTGAATATTTGTAAAAAATGAGTGCTAAGGTGGGAATGTTTTTATGAAGATCCACAATCATCACCAGCCTGTGGGGATAATTGAGTCTGTGGGCAGAGAAAGATCCATTCTAGACAATTCCCCGCTTCTTTTGTGTGACTGAGAGATAAAACAAATAGTGCCCAGGTTTCTGACATTTTTTATAATTTCCATCTCCTTTTGTCACTCTGATTGCTGTGAAGCAATAAATGTTTCAAAATGCTACAGAGAAGGAGAAAAGTAAAGATTTTCTGACCCAAAGAATGGGCAGAAAGAGAACAAAAGAGGAAAAGGCAAAATCCTGGTATTTCAGAATTCAAAGTTTCAGTTTTAAATAAACTACCTGCTTTACCTAAGAAGGCAAAATATTACTGTTGAAGTTTTTCGTATTGAGAACAAACATATCATTTCAATTTGTGGGAAAGAGGATGCAAATATAAAATCTGAAGTGGAATTGTGTCAACTCTGAGTAATCATGGGTGAGAGGAAACGATAGTTCTGTAATACACAATTACTGCGCAACAAAAAGTGGGTTTTTTTTCTTGTGATTTTGTTTAAGACTGAGGCTACATTCTGCTTTTATTGAAGTAACTGAGTGTCATGATATAACGAATATATCCCCCAGGGTCTAGACCCTGGAACACAGAGTGGATGAAATCTATTATGTATCTGCTCACTTCTAGAGCAGCCTGTACATCTTTGTTGTTTCGGCAGCATCAAATATGTATAGCAGATGCCATCTCCTGGCAATATTATTTTTGGAAAGTAGTGCTAATCTTACACAGCTTACATGCAGGAACTGATTTTTAACTATTTTTGAAATATGTTTAATGTGAAAGAAAGCTGTTATGTCCTTGGAGTTTCATAGAAACAGTAACAGTTCAGAGACATTAGTTAAATGTCCTGATTTTCACTCGTCAGTTCCTAATAGTCTTGTAGGAATGAACTCTGGTAAAAGCCAAAACACATATAATATACATTTAAACACATATTTAAAATATTTTAGAATTCTTAAAATAACAGTTTCCAGGTAGAGGTTATTTTTTTCTTGGACTACTTAGTACAGTTGGGAAGAAAAAGCTTCGGGACAGAAGAAATGATTTGTAAATGTACCTTCAAATTCTTATCTAATTTTATACAGAAGAATCAGGAATCAAAGTGTAATGATTTTCAAGAGACACATGTCTTGACTACCAGAGAAATCTACTACAGTAACATGGAAAAAATAACAGAATTCAAGTGGATAAAATACAAACCAGTCTGATTTGACTTGGACGTATTTAGAATGTTTTATTGCATTTCATGAATAATTATTTGTTGACAGAAGCATTTCTAAGTGGCAAACAAGTATGATAAGGCCACACAACAAGCTCATGGAAATGAGGTTCTGGCATGCAGTGATCTGCTTTATTACACCAACAGATTGCCTGGGGCTCAGCAGAGCATCTCCATGGGGTCTGTGGCCCTGCTGCTTTCACAAAGCTGAAGCAAAAACAATAGTGGTGAATCTTGCAGCTAACTGTAATCTCTGTTCATTTTGTACTTCCAAGTCCTTTTGGACTTACTGATGTTTAAGTAAGGAACTAAGAGTAGTTGTCTCTTTGCTCTCTCTCTCAAAATAGTATGTTTGTACCATCCTGTGTTTTGTGATTTCTAATACAGATGGATTCACACAAGACACTAAACTGGTAAAAGTGAGGAGGTCAGAAATTAACTGCAAAGTGATCTAAAGATGTCAGGACCACGGGGGCTTGAGCAAAAAAAAGGAACTGGTAGAAAAAAGCTGACATTTTGTACCATATCAACATTACTACAGTTTAGACAAGGAGAAAAAAGTTACACACATTTTAGGACAGTGAGTTTAACCTTGCTGAAGCTTCTCCCATGTATTTAATGCAACACATTGCCATTGTTTCTTCTATTAAAGGATAAGAAAGTAGGTGATTAAAAATGTTGATGCTCAAGGAGTATCCTACATCATTTGCAGCCAATGAATTCCATGGCCTAGAAAATGAGCATTTTTCTGTTGTCAGACATGGAAATTACAGACAAATACTGAAGCAGTAGTGGTTAAAGGGCTATCTTTAATTTCACCCAGGAGTAGGATGCCTTTCTGGATAGCAAAACTGGATGGGAAAACAAAAAACCTCTGATAGCTGGGCCCTCCTACCCCCACATATGCTTTGTTACAGGGCAGCATCAAACCCTGGTGATCCATACTTGAAATGGGGTGAGATTCTACCTTGGAGAGTTGTAGTAACAATCGCAAATCATGGCATGAAAATGCTTGGGGTCTTTGGAGCAGACCCATCCATTTGGAATATCAGATTCATGTAAAGTAAATATATCTGTGAGGTACTTCTATACCCAGGCAATCCTGCCCATTCATGTTTATGGCAAGCAGAAAACCATGTCTCAGCTGCTGCAGCTGGAATTGCTTACACTACATTTTAGTAATAAAGCCAACAAAGTGCTGCTTACCAAAATTATACCTTCTGCTGTGGTTTTAGAAATGCTCAAAAATTTAGAGTGGTTTTTTTTTGTAGGGCTTTATTTTGCTTGATTTTTATATCATTCTGCTGAGACACTTTTTGGCACTGTTTTGCTGATGTAGCTGTATAGGGAACAGGGTCTCAGTCAGGGGCTGGCTTTGCCACTGTTGTCTATCCGGGAGCTGAGAGCCAGCCTCTTTGGAACATCCCAGCTTAGCTGAGCGCTTCCCACCTCTCACCGAGCTTGTGATCTTGGTAGGGCAGAGACTGTTTCCATAGCCCTAATTGCTCCCTTTGCAAGGCTCCTTGTTACAAGTGTTTTTGCGCTTACTGAGGCATGTGAATCAAACTTGTCTGTGTTTGCTTCAGCCTCATAAACAGTGCTTGTTACAATATGGGCTGTTTGCCTGATTATTCAGAAGTCTAATCATTGTAGGCTTCATTCTAGAAGCACTCACACTGAGCTTGTTTTCCAAAGCCCTCTCACGACTTCCATTATTGTTTTAGTACTATGCAATTCTTTCACATCATACTGTTTTCAGAAAAGGAGTGGGGAAAAAAGAAAAAGCAGAAAAAGCCGACACCACATAAACAGTTTCTTTGCGCAGTACAGTACAGTACTGTTTTCCAAGTCATGCCCAGAGCTACTACTACTTATTTTGCTCTATGGGAAAAAGAGCAAAATAAATTTCCCTTTGGTAGTTCTCATCTGGCCAGTCCTAAGCCTCATTATAATCTCTTTATCCCTGCTCAAGAAATTATTCCCTGGCTCTTAATTCCAAAAGTAGAATCAAATAATAAAACCTGGAAATTGCTGTCATTGATGTAGGGAAAATATAAACCAGCCATGTTTTCCTCCTGGAGGTTTTAACTTGAAAAACTGGAGCGTAACTGTTGTCATTGTCTGAAACTTCTGTAGCGGCTGGTAATTTACATTAATTAAGTATGCAAATAGATGACATAAACAACAAATTGGCCTCAGCTTTAACAGTTTTCCTCTCACATTTTGAGACAAGCAAAGTGGTATAATGGTATGGAAGGGATCTAATTCATCCTAATTCTGATCTTCCTCTGGGAACAGAAGGAATCCAGCTGGGCTGCTGCTGGTGGTGTTAGTAATTTTGACACATGGAAGATTTTGGTTTTAATGTCATTTCAGATAAAGACTGCTTGATTTTTTTCTTTTTCTTTTTTTTAGCAACTTTTAGAGCAAAACAAAATATGATGAGAATTAAGGTATTGCTGGTCAATCACATTACCTTTAATATGCAGAATTCCTGTTTTGTAAGTGGAAACAAGGCTTTATAATTTTTAAGAGGCATCAAATTAGTGCAAATTATTTCTATATAGTGTTCAAGAATTTTGGTTACAGTTTTTACTGCTCTGAAAGGACTGTCTTGTTGGAGCTCCGGAAATTAGTACTTAAGGTTATTGATCCGCTTTCTCTTTGGCCGTGGTAGAGAATGTGTCAGAAAAAAATTTATAACAACAATACTCATTTATCTTTAAACATACTCTTCTTTTACAGCTAAACAAAATTAATAAAGAATGTATTCATATTCAGATATCTATGTGCATTCCCCACAGCTCCCCTATAGATCACTCCTTCCTTTATGTTTCATCCATTTTTCCCTCCCAGAAGGAGGGATGCCCCAACCTGCCTCAGCCCCGAAGTCCTGGCTTACTTCCCCAGCTGCCCCATATTGTCCCACAGGCCATTTGTTCTGGTCTCACGCGTTGCTCATCTTTCAGTCATGTCATGCATGCTGTTTGCTAATTGCATGGTGGCTAACTAATCTGGGTCTCTCACTCATTGAGGGGGGTGGGGTGGGGTGGGGGGGCACCTCTACTCTGCTCACAGGCCTCTGCAACATCCCTGGCAGTGTAACTGTGGGTAAAGGACTGAGCTGTGTTTCATCAGAAGCTTAGCTTTTTTGACTAATGCATTTTCTTTGCAGATCTATTTCTACAACTGTACAATGCTAAACACTGCTCTTGTCTTCATACCCATACACATTTGCTGCATATAAATAAATGGTTGTAGAGCAGAACCATGCACTGGTTCTCCCGTTGCTTCCTCATCTGCAGATCACTGCAAGTTTAACATATTTGAAGTGAGATTTTCTTATTTTGACTAGCAGCATCATTCATGTGGTTTTGTATTGTCTCTTCTAAGTGGAAGTGAGACACAAGAGCAAATTATACATTCTGAGGTAAGAATGCTCCTCTGTGCTTTGCCAGTACCTTTGTTGATCAGGGCACTGGCAGAAGCCAGTAGCAAACAAACAGATAAAAGCAGATAAAAGCATATTCAGTAGTTAAAAAATCATCTCAGGTGTTATCTTGGCTCCATTCACAGCCTTTTAACTTCAAATATAAGACAAAAAAGTCTCATATTTAATATAGAATGAAAAAAAAAATAAACACAGCTGTATTCCATGGTCTTTATTTGACCAAATTATTTACAGTTGTAAATATCCTAAGCTTTTATTATTAAACTTTGCTATTTTGGAGGCTAAAATTTTCTTTACATTGTTTTCTGCTCAACAAAAACATAATAGAATTATTTGATCCCATATGCTATCATGACAAAATATAAGGACTTCTCCAATAATAATTCAAGATTGTTCTTCAGAGTTTTCAGGTTTCAAGATGTGAAGACAAATGCAATTAAGTTAACACTGCTTTGGTTTTGTGTAATTTTGGTAAGTTACATATGAGCTTTACAGACTCCAGCAATCCTGACACAGATTAGGGTTTTTGAAGATCAGTCCTAGAGAATTTCTGTGTGACCATTGCACAAAAAAGAAAGTGTTCTTAAATAATCAGCTATGTTATAATTTCATGTCAAAACCGCAGACACGGTGAATTTGCTATGATTGTACTGCAGCAAGAACTACTGGAAGAGTCAGGCACCAGCCTGGATTTCAAGAAATTAAATTTGAGCAGAGTGTCATACTTGCATTTTCTTGCTCTAATCTAGGTCTGTTTGAAGTGATGACATCTGGAGAGAAAGGCCTTGACTTCCGATATGGAAGAAAAATCAGTGTCAGTGAAGTGCGGACTCAAGTGATAGGGCAAACATGAGCTTCCTCAGAGAGGAAAGAGCCAAGGAGTGCCTGAATTTGGGACAGCCAATTCCTAAGGCTTGCAGGCTGATCTATTTGGTGTTGTCTAGTAGTGTATAAGGGCAGCTAAGCTCTGTGAAAGATGGAAAGAACATGGCCGAGGAATTACTTTTCCTTGGGTTAGATTAGGAAAATAACTGCTTAAACCCAAAAGGCTCTATATGTGTGGAGATGTCATTTCTGCTTAACCTCAGACTCTCACTGCTTGGCTCTTAGTGAATTGTACTGTGGTCTAGTTGGATCATCTCTCTAGGCAGTGTCCACGGGGAGCACTGCTGGAACATACATTATTGTTTGTACAAAAGGTACTGAAATACAAGTGTTGATCCAAACTGATCTGGCCCAAATCCTACCTCTTCCATATACCTTGTGGTGGTGACCACAGGGCTTTGAATCATCTGGTTCTCCTAAAGGGAAACTGGCTCTGTGCCCAGTGAACCACAATGACCTCCTAAATAAGCGATGCAGTAGAAAACTTGATGTTGAACTGTGCCATGCATACTGGCCTTGCAGGCTTTACACCATGCCAGGCCACTTTAAAAAAAATTAATAGATTGTGTTTGTAAAAAAATAGAATTGGCAGCCATGTACATTGACAGCCATCTTCACAGGAAGTATTACATCTCTGTATTAAAAAAAAAGAAGGAAAAAAAAAAAGAAAAAAAATTCTTTAAAGACATCCTGTGCTTTAACCCATCTTGGCCTTGTGAAATCTTTAAGATTGCAGTGGAGTATCTGAAGTCTTTGGTGAGGTGTAATGAAATCTTTATGCTGAGGTAACTTCTTTTCCTTAATAGCATGGTGGGAGAAAATCCATTACATTTTAAATCTGTCTTTGTCTCTGTGGAGACATTTATTTTAAAGTAACATTTTAATCACGGCTTCAGCCTGCAGGGAAAAAAGAAGATACCCAGAGCTGAATAATGCATGTCCAACTACCAAAGGGGATGCTCTATTAACTCTGATTTACATATGACTGATTGTTTAAATTTGTAATATCACCATTCAGATGGCATTTTGGAAAGGTGAAGACCTGGTTTAGGGCAACCATAATTCAACGAGTAAATGAACATAGTTTAATAAACATTATTTGAAAGCATACATTGTCAAAATAAGGCTGACCCCCACCACAATTACTTTTATAATAAATCAGCTTCCAGGGTCCTTTTCCTACCACTTGGGCTTTAAAATTATTTGTCTGGGTATTCTTTACTGTGCCTATTTTTATGGACCCTTGGCAATTTTAGGGTCAGAAATAACATCAGCAGAGAACGTGAATTTAACAAAATTCATTATAGGCACCCATTTCTCACACCCATTTTCTTTCCAGAATCAAATAGCTCTGCTTGGTTCAGTTTGGCCACTTGTGTTCAGTGAATGGGTCTATGAAGAGTGTTCCTGGATTTATTTTTCAGTGGCCTCTCCTGGCCTTTTGGGGCTGCGTGTGCAGGGGGAGACATTTTGCTATTCTGGCAGAGTTTGTATCAGTAGTGGGGTGTGCTGTAGCTGGGGAACGCCTGGTTAAAGGCTTCCCACTTGCTGGACTGGCACTGCCTTCAGTGACAGCCCTTCAGCTCCAAGCCCTGACCTGCCCACTCCTGCCTTTGAGAGAAATTGTGCCATCCAGTGCCACTTGTGCTGGGCAGAGGCACTAACAGTGCCACAGACACACATAACCTAATATCTTATTCAGAGTGCTTGCACAGTAATCTCGATGAGAACATTTTCAGGATTTTTTTTATGAGCTAGAAGCAGTGAACACTGTTATAAATGCTAGCATATAACACTCTGAGAGAAATAATTGCAGCACATAGTTACTTATGTTAATACTATCACATTATCTTGTGATAGCTGTGCAATTAAATGAGTCACCACTACGCCAAAATCTCATTTGTCTCCAAGCACTCCACAAATATGCTACATTCACTGTCTGTGCTTCGGTCTGATAGCTTTTTAGTCACTGCATTCTCTTTGTGTTTGGAGAACAACAGAGCTGAGGAGCCTTTGAAAAGATGTAGCATACTGTTTGAAATTTAGTAATAGAGGGATATTAATCTAATGAGTGGTTTTCCCAAAATGTATTTAAGAAGGTACTTTTCTGAGTGATATTTATACAGCAATGTCTGAACCTTAAAAGAGTATTTTAAGAACAAAAACAATGTTGTGACACAGCAGTCTGTGTCCTATTTACCCTCCACTCTGACTACAGCCTGTGTACTCCATATTCCACCGAAGCAAATCCCATTGGCACTGCTTTAATTTTCAGATATTCCAATAATATATGCAGAACTTTTGAGCTGAGCAATACTGGAACACCCCAAAAGTGAGTTAATATTCCACTTAAAGAGTGATCAGCTCTTGGCTTCTGGTAGGAAAAGAAAAGGAACCTAGCAAACAGAGGGGAAAAAAACTTTTTGATGTTCAGGGGAGAACATTTTAGACAATAAATATGATTTATCCCTTTTGTGTTACAACGTTGCAGATTTTTGCTGAAGAAATTATATCCTGAATGGGGAAGAAAACTGATAGAAAAGCATTCCTTTTCCAAGCACAGAATCTCTTCTGTTTCTTTTCCTTATTAAAATCTGCACTGTGCTTTTTTGTGTACTGGAAGATGCCTCTCTGGCCTGGAAATGCAGCTAGGTCTAAATGTGGTTAGAAATTACTCTGCTTCCACCTAAATCACTGTGGAACTAGAACATTGCCTCAATGGAAGCAAGAGCTAAGCACAGGCACAACAGCTCCTCTCCTGGTTGCTGTAGCAGCTCAAAAATGAACTGAGGAAAAACAAAGAAAAACAGAGTTAAGCAGTGCTTGAGAAAATGTTCCCTGTGGCCTCAGGACACTGTTCTGTTATGGTCAGATGCTGTTAAGGTTTAAGAAAACAGAAATCAGGAGTGGTACATTTATACCCCAGAGTTTAATTGTGACCTTTTGTATTTAGGCAATATCTTTTCCCAGCCCAGGAATTAAATATAGTACAGAGAGACACTGCTCAATGTGACATCAAGTATCGTTCTTCCCCTGAAGAAATAAATGTGAATGATGAAAGCAGGAATGTGGAAATAAAAGTGTTACTTCCACACTTATAATGCCAGCTAGCACTTGTTACCAAACTTGTGAAAATAACACGATTTACTGTAATAGTTTACACTTGACTAGTGAGGTATAAAATATCTTTATCTTATAGCCATATAAACTATGGTTAAATTAGGCTGAAGAGACACACAGAGCAGTGCCCACAAAAGGATTAGGAGTACAAAAGCAGAACAAATACAAGAAGCAGAACATCCTGTTCAAAATATATGTCGAATGGAAATAAAAGGAATTAAACAAAAAAGAGGATGAAGCAGGTCACCTCTTGGGTAATTCTTAATCTGAAAGAGAAGCTGATTTAGGCTGAGGCTATGCAAACCCCTTACTTCCCTGCAGCATTTTTACTGATAGTAAAACAGGGCTCTAAATATGAGAATGGTAAGAGATAATGTGATTAGTCTGATCACTCAGATTTTCACCAAAACAACAAAAGCTTTAAGTTGTATAATTGTATTTGTATGCTCTCACCTATCTAATTATTTACATTGAATACCAGAAATTTTCAAGGCTTGTTTTGCTTTATTTTCACATCAGGATTACGCAGAGATCTGAGGTGAGAGCATTCTCTATTCTTGTGTTTGAGGGAGAGAGGGATATCAAACTTTCCTTTCCAGGTATGGGAATTAGTGGTTCAAAAATAAAAGTAACAAACCAAACAGCTGAAAACAGCCTGAGCTGAAAAAACATCTCAACTGAATTACACTTTTTCCATTTCCCTGATGTGATAAACCTTACACTCTTAAAAGATCTGTCTTTTAAATGGAAAATCAGACAGAAAACCTCAGTGCTTTGGGTTTTTTTATATGTCATGAAATATTGAACAAAAAAGAGGTCATAAGCCATTTTGTTGACTTTATAGGTCTCGTGAGACTTTTTCAGGCTCTCTTCTTGTTTGCTGCTGTACATCTGGAGTGAGAGTCATGCAGAGACAAGATGGCAGGTCTAAGTTGCTCTTGGAGATGTAATACATTTTCCTCCACAGCATGCAAGACAACCACTTCCTTTCCTGTTTCCACCAGAAGGATAAAAAAAAACTTTGGGCCATGCTCTTGCCCCCAAAAACCAAATTATTTTTTTCCAGAAGTTCCAGCATGACTGGGATTTCCTCCTATAAATTGAAATATGCAACTTCCTTTTGTTGGATTAAAAAAAAAATAATTAAAAATTAGTTACTACCATGGGAAAAAAAAATAAGTGGGTACATATTCTCCTAAATAATTATTGAATGTTGTAATTGAGTGTCTAAAGAAAGACTAAGCCATGGGAAAATGAACGTAAGTAAGACTTAGTGTGCACTAAAATTAAAAACGTCTATGTCTATAGCAACAGCAACCAAATTACTCAGGAAACGTGGCCACGGTGAGTTTGTGAGAGGCAGAGAAAAGTTATAATCCTCCACGACGTAAGAGCGGCTCCCACCGCCCTGGCCAGCCCCGACTCTTCCCAAATCGTGCCACCGGGTGCCGCTGCAGGAGAGAGAAAGGAAATGTTTTCCCGGCCCTTGGCCAAGGACGAGAAACATCAATTTGCATGATTCCGCATTCGCGCCTAGCTGAAATAGTGTTTCCCCTCCTCGTACACGTGCAGCCTTCTTGTATTAAACTTCTCTATCATGAGTTATTAATTTTGCTGCTCTTGAAAGTTATTGGGGAGAGAAAATAATGTTGTAAAATCTGTGTGCGAGTGACATTCAGCAGAAGGGCAATGCAAGGGTTGATGGACTGAAATGATGTCATTTTGCTTAGGAAACCCCCAAGACTTCACTATCCAATTCTTTCACAGATAAATGTCTGTGGTCAGTTCTGATTTCACATTCTTTTAATTTGTTTTCAAAAGAAACTTCTCTAAATTGCAGCTGTCGGCATTGCTGATTCTCCTGTTTCTTACATTTTTGCAAATATTCACCAAACAGTTTTCAGCTAAAATCCAGGAGGGGAGCCCATCAGTCCTACCACAGCTAACCTACTCAGTAGCATTCAGGCCAGCTGGAGAGAGATTCACTCACTCCGTGCTCCCTTACCTGAGGTCTGATTGATTCTCATTTCATTGACAAGTTGGTCAAATTCCCCAGGAAACAAAGCAGGATTCTGGCAGAAACAATGCACAGGTGTTATTAGAAATCACAATTAAAAAGAAATTCTTATGGTATGAGGATTTGCCTAGGAACAAAAAGGCAGTATCAAAGAATATGTCTCTGCTGTGTACTATTAGACTACTATGTATTATTGAAATATGCAAATCATGGCTATTAAGGAGAAATTCAAAGAAGCAGCCAAAGGAGTAGAAAGTCTGCAGGTGGCATGCCGATTGTTTAAAGATTCTGTACCAGAGACTAACAGCAAACATTTACTGCTTATCAAAAAAGCTTTAAAAGGACCACACGCACACAGAGAGCTGGCATGACAAAACAGAAATGTGAAAGCAGTTGTTAGATGTAACAGTCAATCTTCAAAAAGTGGAAATTTTGTTGAAATGAGGAAAACAGAAAAGAACATAAACTCTTACACGTTTAATGTAAAGCCTTTATAAAGTGGGCCAAAAATATTTTGAGAAATACCTTGTGATAAGCGCAAGAGTGGATAATAAAACTTGCTCTAAACACATCAGAAGCATGAATTGTGCCAGGCAGTTTATAGGCATTCTATAATGTTTGGGCTATAAAAGAAGTACTTAAAGGAGATAAGCCCAGAGCTGAAATGCTAAATGAATTTATCTCATTAATGTTCTCCACGGACAAGCTTAGGCTGGTTTCAACAGCAAAACTTTTTTTTGGGTCCAAGTTAAAGAAATTATCTCAATTTGAAGTGTCAGAGAAGAAATTTTAGATTAGACAGAACCAAATGGTAAAAAATCAAGTAGATTAAATCAGGTTTTCAAAACACTTCTAAAGGAAGTCTGATATATGTGACAAATTGTTGATGCGATGTAACTTGTCATATAGATTGGCCTCTTTTCCAAAATAATGGAATGTGGCAAATGTGATGTTCATTTTGTTCTTAAATTCAGTGGGACCTCAAGAATTACAGCCCTATAAGCTGATCTTCTGTAGCAAGTTGATAAAGCTTTTTCAGAAGAAGGGTATAAGGCACAAATGATTAGAGTTTATTCAATGATTCAGCATGTAAGAGAATGAGAATGATTTGGATGATACATTATGAATGATACATCATAGATGGATTTCCTAAACCTTTGAGCAAAGATCCTTCATTGAAGCATGCTGAAGAAAGTAGCATGAGATAAAGTAGGTTTACTCTGGTGTCCATATGCAATTGAAAGAAAATCTTCAGAAATCAGGATAGGGAATGAAGGGGCAGCTTTCTATTTTCACAGTGGCAGGCGTTTACTCGTAGATGTTCTCCAAGATCTGATAATCGCTCCCAGGCTACTTTATATTTTGAATATTTTAGAAAAGTAAATAGTGAGGTCATAAGATCAGCAGATGATGCAAACCAAGAGGCACTTGTGATGGGATGCAGGATGTTCTCTCAAGACAGGGCGATTTGGAAATAAATGGTGGAAGAAATTCAGTGTTAAATACAGAATAATACCCATGGGGAGAAAAAAAGCCTCCTTATACTTATGCAAGTGCAGCTTTAAATAGGTTATAACTACAGAAGGAAATGTCTGTGTTCTTTGGGAGATACTGTATGCAAATGTCAGATTAATACTCAGCAATGGCAAACAAACAAAACCCCAAAGTATCAGCAGAAGGAAAAGGTGAATAAAACAGAAACCAGGATGCAATTATAAGCATGATACAATTTTCAGCTCCAGAGTTATAAATCTGACCCTTATTTTGAAGACTGTGCATTGTTGTAGTTGGGTTTATTAAAAAAAAATACTATAAAACTAAAAAATATAGTAATGATGTCAATAAGTGTGACTAAAGATAAAGTATGGCTACCACAAAAGATGGAACTTAATAGAGAAAGTATACTTTAACTTGGATGCGAAATATGTACTTGGGATATGAAATAACAGAAGTTATGAAATCATTAATGGTATGGAAAAAAATTAATAGGGAGGGATTCTCCTCTTTCTGTCGCAGTGCTCTTACTGGGCTCAGTGAAATGCCTCTTGCAGATAGTAGGTTCAAAATCAAAAGAAGGGAGTGTATTTTTATTTTTAGTTGCCATGGAACAGTAGCTGCTGTCTCAGCAGCAGTTCCTACTCTACAGAGATTTGAAAAAGTCCACAGAGACAAAAGAACATTAGATAAAGAGCTTAACTGTACCTCAGTCAAGTACAAACAAGCATGGTTGTCAAGTGTTTGTGAGAGATAGACACTAGCTCAGGGAGCTCTGTTGTGAAAGGGAACTGAAGTCTGTAGGCTTGAGGAAATTGTGTGTTGGGTTCGTCTAAGAAAGGAGTCTATTGGTTTCCTGTTCAGATAGACCCCTCTCATTTACAGTAGTCAAATCAGAACTCAAAAATTATGATTATCCTAAGAAAACATGGAGAATTTTTTCACTGACCATTACTTACCAAGATTAACCACTAATCTTGACCATTACTTCTGAATGGGATACTTTCCAGCTAGGTTTTGTGATTTTTAAGTCAGTGGATGTGGCCTAAGGTAACTTCAAGACCCATCAGATAGAACAGCATGCCTTCTACATGCAAGAGGCACAAAGAGGCCCTGCCACAGGATTTCTCCCATCCTGAGCTACAAGCCATGTATGTGACATCAACTTACAATGGTCTGTTTCCTTGCATAGGAGTCTCAAGAGAGACAGGGAGCACTCAGGTCTGTTCAGCACTACAGTCATGTTCTGTTTGCTACAGAGCTAACTTTAGTTAAAGTAATATGTCTGTGCATTTTCTGTGCTGGTGCTTTTGTTCAAGACAGCATGAAAGGAGTTAATGTAGATTACAGTTTAACTCTTCAGTGGAAACAGCTCCTACAACCAAAGTATCAGTGTTTTCCCAGTGTGTATTTCTGCATAGCATTTTCCTCTTTTGCAGAATAAACCTCTACCGTGGACAAAAGAAATGCTAGGCACTATGAGGTACAGGTTGCAATGACTAATAAAGGTGAGCACAGTCAGTGCAGGTGACCATGAAGTTTCAGGCAATCCAGAAACCATTTTAGATACAGTAGTTCAGAACTATGTGAAAGCCCATCCTGGGGGTTACTTATATTTTTACAGATATTCAGCAATTTGTAAGGATTAGTAAGTTATTGCTGAGACTTCTAGCTAATTAAGTACTTAGGATAGCAGAGTAAGAGTAGGATGGTGTATGAAATGGCTTACCTCTGACATAGAGAGGTCATCTGGTTTTGTTAATGACATAGTAAAGCCATAAACCTTATTACATATGAATCTGTTAAACTATAGTGTGTGTAAAATGGAAAATAGAAGTGCAATATCATCAAAATCTCTGAAAAGGCTTTTATAAGGTCATGATATGCTGACACCAAGCATTTTAATTTAAGGTTAACATCTTCTAATACATTTGATAGCTATAATGAGACTTTCAAAGTAAAAATTATTTAACTGTGATATTTAACTTTAAAAATTATAAATCCCAAATGCATTGTAGCACATATTACCACCATAAAATTAATGTATACATTACAGAGTTACAGGAGAAAAAGGAGCATCTTTTGATTAATGGAATGGTAGTAGTTCTGTTTCCTTTCACTTGTTTCTGCAGAGTGAAAGATGTTATGAATATGAAAGAGAAACAAGCCATTAAGAGGTTTAGCTTCTTTACTTCTTTATTTTTTGCCATGCAAGCATAATATATTCTGTACTAGTTTCCTGGGAACTTCAGAAGGTTGAACATGAAAAAGAAAAAGAAAGACTGTCTTTCTAAGCAGCCTTTGTCTAGAAACCAACATCCATATTAAAGGCTGAACTGTGTTATTTCAAGCTTTAGTCTATACACCAAATAAGGGACCAGCCAACTTATGTAAAAGAATAACCTGCCTCTGAGCACAACTTATTAGCTTGGGCACGGTTCCACAACAGCGTGTCCAAACAGCTTTTGGATTGAATGTATCTTCCATTTTGCACCTTAGAAAATGAGCTAAGCTATTCCACAACTGTCTCCACCTGACTACAGAGACATGCCTTCATAATACAGCTTGGACCAAGGCCCTTTCCCAGCTTGCTGACACAAGTTGGCTGTCAGCTGCTCTTACTTCCCAGCTGATGTGAGGCAGTTGCAGCACGATGAGTTCAATATCTATATTTACAGGGAAGTCATTAGATGGGCATTAAATGAGCACCCAGGAACACATAGCTTAGCTTCTGAATTTTGTAGGTTCCTTAAAAATGTTGTGTGAAAATAAAGAGCTCTCTCTGCTTCCTTACTGCCTTAAAATAAGGATTGTCTGGAAAACGACTGGAGTTAAAACTGAAGACACAAAAGAGGCAGAAGTTTCTGTCATTAGCCCTACAGATCAGTCAATCTCCAGCAAAACATAAATTGTGCTTGAATAAAAATTAGGAACTCTTCCCTGAAAAACACATTTTTATCTGAGGAGCACCTATAGCTCAGAGGAGGAGGACCATCCAGCAGGAACTCTGGTGAGTGGCTGTGTCACAGTAAGTATTGTGTTACTGGGAGGCATTACAGGGAATGTGCACCTTCCCAAAGCCCCAGTTCTTGAGTGCATGCACTTCAGCCTGTTCTGCTCCTCCCCTGCCTCTCTTCTCAAAACCCAGCGCATTTTGGATTTGACATCTGGCGCGTATGTAACCATTTCAGCATTATGGAAACATTGTATAACTATGTGATTGCATGCTGCAGAGAAACTTGATGAAAGCCCAAAGCACAGAAGGCCACATAAACAAAATATTAGAAAGAAAAGTAAAGATAGCAGCAGCCAGAAAAAAAAAAAAAAAAAACCAAACAAAAACAAACAAAAAAACCCCTACACTCCTCAAAAACATAGGAAAAGAGAAGGGGCAAGGAGGAGAAAGAAACAATAGTTTAAATATGACATTAATTACAAAGTTGCTTCATTGTTCATGTTTGGCAGTGGAAGAGGAAGGGGAAAATAGATTTTTGGAATGCTGCATGAACATTACTATTGATGGACTCATAAAAGTAAATTTGAGTTTCTCAAGGGAGAAGAGTGCAGACACTCCTTTGCCATTTAAAGCTGAAGTTCATGTGGAGGAGAGTCACAAAAGTCTTCAGTCTGTGTACCACGAGTATTCAATAGACCAAATATTTTTGGCAATGTGCCTGCTTAGATGAGTGTGTTAGTGCTGCCTGCTGGGTTATGTAAGGGGGGACACTGCAGCAGAGACAGTGAAGCAGGAAGCCTGAAATGTTCCAGAAGACCAACTGGGATTTCCCCTGCTGCTATTGTCACAGCAGAGCCACTATTTTTAATTTAACTAGTAAAAATTAATTTACTCATTCTAAACTTAGTCTGCTACCAAAAAAAAAGAAAAAAGAAAAAAAAAAGAAAAAAAATATTCAGGCAAAAGAAGTGGGATTTTAAACATGCTAGAGTTTAAACACACTAATTTCCTGACTGGAGGGGAGAAGGCTGGAAGACCAAGGAGCACAGACATACCATGTCTGCCTCATGCAGTACTGTGATGCTTGGTGATGGGGGGAAATACTTGGCTGTGGTGCAAAGGTGATAGAAAGCCAAGTGAAGCTGGCAGCTCTGCTAACATAAACCAGAAAATAGCCAAAACTCTTGAGGGGATACATCATAAAAAAAGAAAATGAAGAGGACAATATGATGTAATTAGTTATTAAAGCAGAGGGATGAGAACCAGAATGCTTTGATTTCCAGTGTTGTCCAAGTTACAC
Source organism: Hylia prasina (assembly GCA_013397195.1). Taxonomy (NCBI): domain Eukaryota; kingdom Metazoa; phylum Chordata; class Aves; order Passeriformes; family Sylviidae; genus Hylia; species Hylia prasina. Next base: position 500,206 of record VYXD01005829.1, read on the forward strand.
ACTGAGAATATAGTCATGCCAGGTAATAAATGTCCTCTCACTTAGGCTCTTGTCTATTCAGGATATTATTGTGTAGCCTTTCCATTATCACCTGCTTTAGCCAAACATTTGGACTAAAAATACAGTTAAAAATGTTCTCTTGCAAGCTAGGGGCAGTTTGTTGTGTCTTTGTTTCTAGGATAAAAGCATTATGTACACAGAAAAAAAAAGTTTTAAGAGTAATTATTTGAGAATCTGGTTCCAATAAGATGCAATGTCTTTTTGATATTGCCTTTTTTGGGTGGTAATGTATGCTGCAGTAACATAAATCCTGTGACACATCTCTGCAGGGTGTATTTGCATGATAAATATACAAAACAATATTAGCTCTACCATGGCTGAGTTGCTGATGAAAAGACACAATAACAAAGACAGTGAAGTGTAAAAAGTCACATACGAAGCTAGAACTAACAGTTCCTGGACCCTGACACAGTGTACTTTTCCTTTGGCCAAAGGGTAAATTTGAATGTAAAAGAGAAATAAAAAGTTTAAACGTGCCCATGGTTACTTGAATTTCAGAGTTGAATACATGACCTAGGAGAGATGTGACTTCAGAGATGCAGAGGAATGTGGGAGAATATGATGAGTATTGATAAATTCTGAAAAATTAGGAAGTGACCAACAGGTACTGCAATGCACTTACAAATAATTCTTTCCAGAGATTTATAATCTGTTCAGTGATTTCCATGGCACATCCCATCACAATCCCTGGCTCCAGTCCTGATATCCCCACTAACTTCCTTGTCTAGTCATTCCATCTTCCCTCTCTCCTCCCTGACCTCCAAATCCTACAGTTTGCCCATTATGAATTCTTGATGCAGTTTTTCTCTCTTTCAACAAGCTTACAGTTTCTTTTTCTACCAGGTTTTCTCATCAGTTACCTTATGCTTTAACTTCACACCCATTTGTACCTTTCATTTCTGTCAGGCAGCTTTGTTCTCTATGAGTAACAAGAAAAAAAAAAGAAAAAAGAAAAAGAAAAAAAAAAAAGGAGAGAGAGAAGATAAAACCCCAGGTAAAACAATCTCTTGGTCCTGATAGATAAAATCCCAAAGCATCAACTGTAGTTAGGAATGGCTGAGGATATTGCACTCTTTGGAATTTCAGATGAAAAGCGCAAGTGAATCCCTTCAGAGCACTGATGAAGAGATTTTCCAAAGACTTGGACCCTGGTCAAGCTTTTCACTGAACATGGGAATGGACATATTCATTGCCCAGAAGTTGCCCCCTTAAAAATTTCACATTTTCCACGATGTGAAGTGCTGCAGCTGTTCAGAGAAAAGGTTGTGAACAGACACAAACCCGCAGTAATGGTAAAAGAGCAAACTGTTAAAGCACTGTGAAGTTATAGCAAGACAATATAGGGTATTATCCCAGAAAGTGCCAGACAAATTTACTCATAGCTGATGCTATCAGCACCACCTCTTATTGCAATTCACACATAGTAAACTCATACTTTTTCTGTCATAGTTAGATTTTATGTTTCTGAAACACATTGTAAGGTGATATTTTTCTTGAATGCTTATGGCCAAAAAAATCCTGCTGTTGATCCTTGTGATTTACATATCAGTTTGCTATTTTAAAATAAGTGCTGTGCAAACAACACAGGGATTAATATAATACTGTGGGAAATTATAACCCATTCATGTGCCAAGGTTTCCTCTGATACCTAAAGGCAGGAGCTTCAGCTACATCTTTAAAATAATTGACACTCCTTTCTCTGTAGCCCTGAGTCTACAAAGTATCAATTGCATTATATGAAGCCCCCAAATCCATCAAAACATTTTAGCTCCTGGAACACCAAACTTTAATATACCAATTTTATCTGGATGCTGTGTTTAGTCTCTTAAAACTCCTGTCTTCTGTCATCATAATTTACACTCTTGTGTATTCAGGTTGCAGACACCATTTTGTTGATCACTTAAAACCTTGGCATGACTTCGAATAAAACATGTAGCATTTTGTACTGTGTACTAGATGTGGATTAACTAAATGATGCTTGTGTTCCTAGAAATCAAAATCCAAAAATATACTTGTGCCTAATCATTAAATATCTATTTAATCAACCATTATGCCACTAAACTATGGGATGTATTTAATCAACCATTTTCCAGACCAGAGAAACATGGTTTTTATATGGTAAATCAGTCTGTATGAGAGAATCCATATTTTTCAGATTTCCAAAGGTGCTTATTTTAAATGGCATAAGGTTTTTCTCTTATTTTTTTTCTTTCATCTGGAGTATCACAAAGTGCTAGACAAACTATAGCATTGAGCAGTACAACATTTCTGTGAGGAAATATGGCAAATAGTGACAAACAGGAAATCTGTGTGCCATTTAAAGACAGATTTAAAAAACAACAAAAATCCCCCACACTCCAACCCAGGATCAGATTGAAACTGTTAGGATGGTTATCTCCCTGGATGTGAATCTTTGACTCACCTTGTACCATTCTATTTTAACTGAAGAATTAAGTGTTATTACAGAAAGGACAGGTTTGCACTGGGAGTCCAGGCTCCGTACAAGCTCTGCTTGTGCCCCTTGTTCCTGACTTTATTTATGGCAGAGGCTGCTAGGTGAGCTCAGTTCTGGGTACTTTTGCAATGTGCACAACCACCCTGCAGAAAACAGAATTATTATTCCCTCTGATTAACAATTATTATCGGTTTAATGGAGTTTTACAAAATACAAATTGAAATGCATTCATTTCCATGCAGGCTCTCAAAATCAAATGGATCTAACTGTGATGAACACAGAGCCTGTCCCTTTATGGGCCTGTCATCCATCTGTCATCTGCTTTGAGGAAGGTTTTCAGTGAGGAAAGAGTGGTGCTGTGGACAAGACACTGGAATGACTCTTAATACAGCAGGTCTACCACATTTCTGGTGGCACCAGGCAGTTTTGCTGCAGACAACCTTGTGCATATCTCTGCTTCTGAACTAAGAGCCAGTATAGGTGAGCTCCCAGGAGACAATGCTGATGCCAATCTCTTTGATTCCTGACCAAGATTCCTGAGATTTCCATTCCTTCTGGATCCCACCGTCAAAGCCTGCAAATACTACAAATCCCTCCTTTCTTCCAAATGTTTTTACATCCAACTCTATTTTTCATTGGAAAGCCTCCCATTCCTTCTTGTTTCCCAACGCTCATCCTGCAGCCCTGCAATGACCACAGAGTTCCCAGTGAGGAGAACCCTGCTCTGTTTAGCCTTTGGCCTGTCTCTTCCTAACTCCCCTGCCAGAACTCCTGCCCTAGCCTGCCATTCCTCCTGCTCTGCTCATCCAGCTGCTGCTAGTTCCCCACCTCCTACACTCCCTTGCCCTCTTCTTGACTGCCATGGGTGGTGCCATACCCACCTATTCCCTCCTTCCTACCCACCAAGCAAGACTTAGCCCTTCTTCTGATAGCATTTCACAAGAGCAGGTTACAGTGTGCTTCCTGGGTGTCCTCTCTGAAAGCAGCGTTAAGAGATGTATTCTGGAAACAAAAGGAGCATATGAGTAATCCCACTGCAACATTGAAGAAGGGAGGAGGAATGGTGAAAAAGAACAGAGCAGAAAAAAACCCAAACCCCTAACCAAAACAAAGAACATGGGTCTAGTCAGGATGGGAAGGGGAGAGGAAGGGAAGGACCTGAGAGAAGATGGTGGTGATATCAAAGACTGAGAGTTCAGGTGATTTTGATGAGGGCAGAATTGAAAGTAAGGAATGGAGGGAAGGAAACAAACGTGCTAATGCATATCAGGGAGGTTGTTTCATTCTTGTAATTGTGGAAAACTGTGAGGAAAGGGTAATAGCAGTCATGTTTTATTAGCTTTCACCAAAAATAAACTAAACAGCATTATCCTGTGCTGGGAGGGGAATGCTCAGCCATGGACAAAAGCTGCACTCTGTGGCATCCAGCAGATCTTGTGTTGGATGCCACCACAGGATGAGGATGTGATGCCACTGCCTTTCAAACAAAAAACCATTTGCTCTTCAAAATTGTCGTTGAGAGCCACTGACAAGCCCGGGCGAAGAGGTTTGACAGGCACTTTGTGGAGTGTCACAGCTGCTCGTGCTTGGCAACAGCGCACCCGCGTTGTGACACAGCTGCACAAAAGCTCGCAGCCACGTCCCTGCGGCCTCGCTGGGGACAGATGATTATCGCCTGCTAATCCGCACCAACAGCTGACTCTGGGTTCTTTGTTGCGCATCGTGCAACCGCATGACTGCACTCGCTGCATCCATTGTCTGCGCCCTGGCTGTTCCTGTAACCCTCGGCCTGTGCGGAGAGCTCTCGGATGCTCTACGCGCTGTAACTTGCCTTTTTTTGTTTGTGGTTTCCATTGTCATGACACTAGAGGGTGACAAAGATTCAAACGACAGCCACAATGAAACCATTAAAACTGGAAGCTTGAAATTGAGATGAATTTTTTAAGACTGACAAGCCTTCCGGTGGAACAGGCATGAAGATTCAGCGCTGCTAATGGCATTTTAATGGAAGCTGGTGCCACTTAATGGAAGCTTGTTTGATTTGGATCAAGCCTGAAACAGATTGTTTAAAATTAAGAAAGTGAGAACAAGATTTTTTTTTTTCTGGGACTTTTCCAGAACCGAGTTGAAAAAAACTGAGCATTTTTTTGGGTTTTTCAGAGTAGTCCAAAACATGTTGCAAAATAAAGCAAATTTGAAGTAGTGACGGGAAATCTGTGTTTGTGGAAGGTGTGAATAAAGAGAAGACAAAGAACACATAATCAAATTTAGGCACAAAGAAGTACTGTTGCTAATATGAAAAGCAGTTTTTAGTTATAGAATTATATAGAAAAAGAACACTTTTCTGTATGTCATAGTGTTTCCAAATCTGAATACATTGGCTAAGAAGTGAAAAAGGTCCAGTTGCTTTACAACACTGAGGAAACCAACCTCGTTTTCTGAACCAGTCTCATGAGTTGGTACTGCATTTTTATGGACATACAATTTATGTTTCATATTAAAACAGGGTTTGGATATGCATTAGCCACTTGATAACGCACACATAGCAAGAGATTCAGGATCAAATCAGCCATGTTTTCACTTTCAGACACTGTAGCAATCATGTTAAGCCTTGCATCACTTAAAACATGGTCTATTATGTATGTAAAATATTTAAATTATTTAAAAATAGTAAAAAATACTCTGCTGAGTTAATTACCTTAGCTTTATTTGCCAACTCCAAGCAATTTTTCGAGTGAAATTTGCATGATGTTACCAGCTCCCAGGGTCTTATCATGAAATTTGGTAGAAACTGCAATGTACTGGCACTAAGAAGGGTGTAAATCTCAGCTTTCATGTCTACAAAATATTTCCAGGCTGTAAGACTGTGGAAAAGGAGTGGGAAAGAAATGAATCTAAATTTCCAGCGTCTGAACTGCAATGAAAAGAGCTTCCCTTTGTTATTTTAAAATGTTATTTTAAATTTTATTGTTATTTTAAAGATGTTGAGGCGGTTTTGTGATGCTTGGGCCCTTATTCATCACTCTCAGGGCTTGCTGTTGGCAATACAGCATGCAAATGGCACCAGTCTGTGCTAGAGGGATCGCTGACTGCAGTGAGGAATTTACCCCACCCTTTGAAATGAGCAAAGGAAGTGTAAACCCCTTTCATGGAAGCTTTGAGAAGAAATAAGAGATTTGGTTAAAGATTCTGGCTGCTTTAAGCGCTTGGCCAAAAGTAATGAGGTTTAGTGGTCAGAAAAAGACACAGACTATAATATCTGCTGATGCCAGTACAAAGCCCATCACCCAACAGACCAAAAGTGCCTTTGCCCTCCTCTATCCCCTTGCACAGGTGCCCTCCTGGATGATGTAGCATTTTCTGGCAGATAGGTTGGGATGCCATTTTTGTGGCATTTGTGCACAAGACAAAATAAAGGTCAAAGAGAAGGTGCATTTTTTCCCAAGGGAGGACCCTCACAGACTTTAATGCCTGTGTTCTCCACTTTGGATAACCCCGTGGGAGAAGGAAGGTCACCTCCTTGGGTCTCCATGTGCTTGAGTGAAGCAAAGAGGGCAGGACACTGTTATAGTACAGGGGACTGGGAGAGAGACAATTCACATACTTTAATAGTCCACCTTTAACTCCAGTTTTCTCTCTAAAATCGTATTCCTACTATAAAACTTGTGTAATGTCCAACAGAAACACTGGTAAAAGCTCAAGGTGAAGAAGTTGCTGTCATAGACATGTAGGCTGAGCAATGAGGCCTGAAGTTATCCAGTCCAACTGCAGGTGCTCAGTCACCATGGGTGTGTTGGGGCTGTAGCTGCCTTTGGTCCCCAGATAAGCAGTGACTGGGGAGTTACTGGACTTTTTGGACTTGAACTGGCCCTTCTGCCCAAGCCTGCCATTTTCCTTAGTGTCATGTTTTCCACTTAAAGAGACACCAGAAAGCATTCCAAAGAAAATATGTTTTATAACATTTGCTTTATGCAATCTTTCTCAGTGTTCCAGCAGCCCTGAATGATCCTCAGTGGTAAAAAATGAGGGTTGTAGCCACCCAGCCGTTAGTTGATCTAAGAGGAAGAGAGGGAGTTGCTTTCACACAATGCAAGGACTCAGCCCCAGCAAAAGCATGCTACAGCAATTAGATCACCACATAGATGGTTCACATAGCCACTGGTGGTTTTGAGAGAAGAGGAATAACACTAATGTGCTCAAGATGCTGTCCGGAGAGAACAATTCTACACTGGTGCCTCAAAGACTGTGTCCAAGGAAATATAAGTGGAAGTCAGTGAAAAGGGAAGTAACCCAAGGCACAGGACAGGTGGAGAGCATCTGATTTTGCTGCGGGATCTGGGGGTCTACCTGTATGTGCAGGACACTTAAGAGAACTGTAGGTGTAAGATACCAAAAGTCATCATGGTTAAAATAATGCTGTTGAGTATAACAGAAGGGCATTTGTGTTTGTTTTGCTTGCAGGCTTTTTGTTACCCCAGCTGTTTGTTTTATTAAGCCACTCAGGCTACAGGTAGGTATGTGGACAGCCCTGCAGTGACTGAGGTGTCTGTTTGGCTGCCCTGCAGGCTGGGAAGTGATGCCTGTGAGGCTGCAATGCCCACTGCCGACAGAGTCCTCCCTCACAGATGGCAGAGGAACCTCCACAGGAGCTGGCTGTGGTCCAGAACAGCACCCTCACGTAGAAGCTGCTGTCCTCTGCTCTGGTCTATGTAATGAAGCAGTAGATCACCAGATTTTTCAATATGGGCTGTGGAAATCTGTTTGTATTCACACAAATGGTCCCTGGAAAAGGGCCTCCAGTGGAAGGCATGAACACAACATCTTGCCAGTTTGTTTTATTCAACAAGCTGATTTGCCATTTAAAGGAAAATGTCTCCTTCCTCTCAGATACTTCTTGTCTGTGGCTATTCCATTTTTCAAAAAAAAAGATGGAGGGCTTTTTTCCCCCCCTTTTTCCAGACATTTGCATTTTTCTTTTTCTCCCCTAATTCTTCAGTACTTTCCTGCCAAAAAGTAACTGCTGGCATATTTTTTTCTCTAAACACTCTTTGTGGGAGATTAAAAATAATTATCTGTATCTTGGAAAGAAGAAGTCTAGACTATTCTGCACCTTTCTCTAAATGACGCTATGCTTTGGCATGGATTGGAAATTGTTTATAGCATTATTAATGTCAGGACTTAAAAAGTTTACCTAATCATGTGCTTTGCACAGAAACTATGCAGACACAGCATATTCCTCCAGAAACATATGGTTCTGAAGATATTCAATAAAGATATAAAAATATATATAAAACAGAAAATCAATAAGTACCTTGTAAATTCTGATTAATCTGCATTTTAGAATCTAAAATTATATGCTTACTGGTTTTGATTTTTACATTTTAAGGTTCCATCTATTTTTTAAATTATCTGAATAAGTGTTGCGCTAAACTACACATAATCTCACCGTGATAAATTTCTTGAATTCATCATTGTCATCCAGTCCTATGCTACTAGCTTGAAAACTTTGATGTTGAGTTTGTATGTCAGCAATAGTCACTAAGAAGAAGTTCTTTCATAAATACCTCGTGAATTGATGGTTGGAGCCATGATTCTTTGCTGACATTTACCATTTGTCACCACTGTAGTCTTTGTGAGCTGGATCTTCTGTGGTCCAGATTACATTGCTTCAGAAGCAGAGAGTTTATAACCCAATGGTAATGAGGACTTTACTGGTTTTCAGAGAGATCCATAGAGGAAGAGAGCAGCTTAATGGGTTTGTATCATCTCTTCTACCTCCTCACTTTGAAACACGGGGTGAACAGATCAGGTTGGAGCATTACTGGGCTCCAGTAATGAGAGATCTGCTGGGAATTGCTGCAGTCAAAACACATTGGAAGTCTGTAACAGTTCTGGCTTTGGAGAGAGAGCCTTCAACAGGGTTAGAGGACAAATAAAAGGAACAAATCTGCTGCACATCTATTTTCTCCCTTCCCTTCTGCATAAGCATTAAGTGTGGGTGGTTACAAATGGAGGCTACTCTTCCACAAAGTTGTCTGTTGATACTTAAGTTCACAATAGTATTAAATCCAGGGGTAATGTCCCTAGCATATTACAGATCCTTCTCTCAAGTAAAGCCAAAAGAGCAAGCAAATTCAAATAGGCTAGAAGAAGCCAACTGTGGAGATCTTGTGGACTGACAGAAACATTTGGGGAAGTTTCAGAAAATGGATGACAAGTAAAGTACAAAATTCCTTGAGCCAAATCCTCATCTGGTTAATATAATGTTTTTCCTATGAAACTGAGACCTATAGATTCATTAACACCAGATGAAGATCTGATCCTTGTCTGAATTTTCCAGGCAGACAGCTATTACTTTTGCCCTCAAATACTAGCCCTATTCCTTCAATAAAACTAAGCAGCCAAAAATTCAAAAATTAAGGGGAGGGATATAGGGGGAATTTCAAATTCGAGCCAATAATGAAAAGTTTCTTCAATCTAGTCTGGAGTAATAACTTATGCTTCTCCGTAATGGTCACATTGAGATGGTAAATTAATTCAATCGTGAGGGTAGTTGATAGCAATCAATATGATTGACTGCTGTCAATACACAGGTTTTGTTCAATGTCCCATGTTTTCAAAAGAATATAAAGTCTTCCTTACAGATATATAGAATAGTTAAAAATAAGAAGAAAATACAATTTCTTGTTTGCCCCTTGTCTGGAAGCAATGAAAAAATCCTGATGGTTTCCCCAAAATAATTCAACTGAATTCTGAGAAATATGGTTAGGGTTCTGAAAGGTCACTTTTTCATGAAAAAAAGAACCAACATGGGGAAAAATCAATTTTACTTTTTTTTTACTATGCTGAGACTCTCTGAGCAAAACTAAAATGTTACTTTGGTAACTGTACAAGCAGCAAGACACCATACTCCAGAAAATTACCTTCTTATCACTCAATGGACATTTCTAATGCCTATATACCAAGATCTTGCTTTTTGTAATGTATACCTTGTGACTTTTAAAATGGACCTTTTGTGATTGCTCTTAACGGAGATCTAAACCCACATGTTTCCTCTAGTTCATATAAGCTTGACGCTGTTACACAGACTCTTTCCTTTGTCTGGGTGTCTGTGTGAGAAATATTGTTTATACTGAATTTTATCACTAAGTGACACCCACTGTATTTCCTGTGTTATGTGCTAACACATATTCATCAGTATTTACATTTGTTTAGATTAATATACACATTGACAAGTGGATAACAAACTTCTTTAAAATAATAAGTACACTTAGGGATCTGGACTGAATAGGTAAGACTCAATAACTCAGAGTCAGAATAGCAACTTTGAGCCCTGGATCGTCCAAACACACAGAAATGTGTGAGAAACCAAGTATCTCATGAGTCTTCACTGTGACGTGTAGAGCCAAGTAAGGTCACAATTTTATTCTCTCAACTTCAGTGGTACCAAGAAAAAGAGATGGCAGACAGAATCCTTGTATTTTATAGCCCTGGAATTACCCAAGGAATAAGCTTCTCAGGAAAAAATTAACTTTTGAATGTCATCAGACACATCGAGTCATGTTCTTATCTCAAGCCCACAGTTCTTATCTCAAGTCCACAATATATACAACTTTGTTAGATACTATTTTTCCATAATTTTTTAAAAATAATCAAATAAAAGGACTTTGTCTGGGATTTTGAGTCTGTTAGCAGACAGTCTTAGAGCACAGCAGCTGCTTGGAGGGGTTTCCTGAAAGTCATTGTTCAAAGAGAATTAAAGCCAAACAAAACATTACTAAGACGGAATTAGTACTAGCTACAAAAGAGGATGTTAAAAAACCCACACATACATATCAGACACTTGAAAGCTGATCATGGGCAAGATAAAAGACATGCAAAAGCAGCCGGCTTGTGTGAAATACTCTTACCCTCCCAGGCTGCCTGCTTTCCCAGGGTAATATTGCCCAGGCTACTCATGTTATGGAGCAATATGAGTTGCAGTGATGAGTAATGGTGACCCCTCTGGGCAGAACCACTCTTTTGGTCACCTCTCATCCAAGCATCCACTTCCTCCTTCAAATAGCAGTAGGAGTAGAAACTCTGAGTGGACTCTCTCATGCTTAATTTTTTGGCTTTGATGTGCCTAGAAAAAAATTAACCTACAAGAATTATTTTATTTCTTGGGGAGGGGGTGTGTTTTTGGTTTTTTTTCCCTCTGATTTCTGTGACAAAAGGCTTGAGTGTGGTTTCAGTGTTGTCCTCTTAAAATAAGTGCAGTTCTTAGGCCAAAACAGACGAAATTCCATCTGACACCCCAACACATTTTTCTCCATCAGAGAAATCAATGTCCGTATTAAAATAAACCCCCAAGAAATTGTCATGAGGCTGCATAAAGAACTTAAATATTATTTCATAACTAATAAGAAACATAACTAACAAAAAGCCTTTTGAATATGTTTAGTTGGTAATTCTTTGTTCGCAAATGGTAAGATGTATATAGCATCTAGTAAGACATCAATAGCTTCTCAAGGCCAGCTAAAGAGTAGGATCAAATAACCAAGCATGAAAGATAGGGGGTCTTCATGGCCTTAAAGCATTAACAGCTCAGAAGTAAAATTTTAAAACAAACAAACAAAAAACTAAGACAAGTGTCTTCCAATTTAATGAGGTCTTCTGCAACTTCTGCAAGTGAACTGTGATACCACTTTTGCTTTCTGCTGCTGTAATTATTGCCATTGTGTTCAATGAAGATGTTTTTACTAATAACCAAGCTTATTTCTAAATCAGTAATTACCAGTTAAGGTACATTTATAGAAGTGATAAATGGGATGTAGTTATTCCCAAACAGAGTTCCTTTGGCTTTGTTTCATGCAGTGAACCCTTGCTGTCGTCAGGGAATATTAATTAAAAAAAAGGAAGAGGCTGCAAGTAAAAGTACATTTCAGGCTCTTTTGGAGTGTTAAGTATAGAATTTGGAATTACTAGCATGTTCCTTACAAATAATATCTGCATATGATTAATAGAATTATTCACTGTTGCCACAGATCTCTCTAGAACTCATGCAAAAGTGCCTTCAGATGAACTACATAATTAATGGCACCATAAAATCTTATTGACTAATATCAGAAAATGATTTATTACCACAGATATATGCATTCATTCAGAAAAAAATCTTGCATTGGATGTACACTGTGTTGGATGAAGTAATGTGGCAAAATTATCTTTGATACTGTTTAGATGTTATCTGAGAACCCTAATGAAAGTTACATGAAATCACCTTTCAGTGCAGTTGCTTTTTTATATCATTTTTATAATGGGGACATTAAATGCAAAGAAAAGAAAGCTAAAAAAGCAGAAACCTTGAAAAATTGCTGTCCATTTAAAGAAAGCTATGTCTAGACTTTAAAAGACTTGAACTGATAATCAAATACATAGGCCAGTTACATTTCTGACTTTTTCATTATGGAAAAATACTGTAATATGTCCATTATATTCTGTGTTTTTCCCAAAACTGTTTAATAATTTATTATTGCTGATAGTTTCAGTGTGGAAACAGATGTATTTCTCCATGTCCCCATAGTATATTTGAGATCCCCATTAAGGAAAATCACTAGCAGAAGATAAGCAGTTCTACATGGCAGTTCTGCAAAGCAATGAAACTTCACTTTGCCTTTTCTCATAAAAAGAGTAGCTGAAAAAGAAAAATCTTGATTTTTAAATCTGTCTCAGTTTCTTCTCAAAAAGAAAGTTTAGGTCTCTGAATATCATATGCAACGGTCTGTACTGGAGTTTAAAATAGTTCAGACATAGTTACAAAATGTCATGTACTTACTGTCTGAAAACATGAAATACCAGCCTACTACTTCTTGTGATACTCCCTTTCCCAAAATTCACTGAAGTAAGTGGAAGTGTTTCCACTGATTACATGAGTTTTGGAACAGATTGTGTTCAAGCCGGTTAAGGTTCTGCCTAAGGAAAGATTACAGGAGCATGATTCTATTCTGAGAATTTAAGAAAATGCCTATTTTAAGAGATTTCCATTTAGCATTTTTTGCTGGACAACCGAGTACTTAAACAAAACTGAAAAAAATGGAGCTAAAGGAAGAGTAATCTGCTTACTAGATGGCAATCTCTTCTGCTCTATCTTCTTATTTTTTTATTCTAAATGACACTTTTCTTCATAAATATTTAACATCTAAAAATATTCAAATTTCAAGGAAGAAAAGTGATGGAATTATTTGACTAATATTTCAATATTGCTGATATTTTGCAAATTATTAATTTAATTAAAGATACTCAGGAAAGTTTAATTAAGTCTAAGTAAATTCTGGCATTTGCATTGCAAGATTTAATTGACTTCTTTGACTAATAAATACTTCCCTTTTCTCACATACAGTAGATCAGAAAACTGCTGGAGGTAAACTTTCGAAGTATGGAGAATTGTCTGAGATTCATGACATCAATTATAGGCTAATTTCTCTGCTGTTTAATTTCTGTTGGTTTCCTCAGTATTGCAATGTCCATGTTTTGAAATTATATCAATAAATACACCAACACTAAAGCATTCAATTTATGGCAGGCCCTTTCCAGTGAGAGATATAAATGAAACTTCGTCATGTCTTATGACTAGTAAGATATTATATAAAATTAATTTTTTCATTAGAAAATGACACATTTTTCTGGTGTCATGTAAATAGCAAGGTTACAATACAGAAATTCCACATATGGAGAGCAATCTGTCAGTATGATCTTTTTCACTAATGAGTACATATGGTTTATCCTCATGTTTTCTCTGAACACTTGTACCTAACCCACAGTATTCCAGAGCAATCAGATATTGTGGCAACAAGCCCACACACAAAAAATAGAACTTTGCTTATGCAGGGAAATCAAAACTTTGCTATCATATGTGTATATATATCTTTATGAAGGTTTTTTTTTTCCTAGGAGGAAAAGAGGCAAAAACATCAAACCATTTTCAACAATGAAGATTGACTGGCCCTGCCAAATGTAGTTGCCTGTGATAACAGAGAACTGGACCAGATGACTCAGTCCTGTGTTCCTGTTTAGGACAAATCTGATTTGGTCTATAGAAAATATTGTAGGAAATCTCTAGGAGGCAGCTAAACAAGAATTGAATAAAGGTAACTATATTTTATTCATTAACTATACGTAGGCAGAAACTAGTATGTTTGGCATATGTTACAACTTGTACTTCATCTCATGAATCTCAATAAAGTATGACTTGATAACTACTTTGCATGAGTTAGCAAGTCCTGAACCTCCTAAAGAGCAAGGTATTTTATTATTTTTTTCTTTCTTTTTTTTCCAATTCTAAAGCAAACTGTATGGTGTGAACAGAGCCCTGGTTTTGGCACTATTCCTTTGGCTGCTTCCATAGTTGTGACGTTTCTTCGACACTTGGTGATGCCACCAGCACACAGGGTACCAAGGTCTGCTTTAGACATCAGCTCTGTGCTACAGAGCTCATCTCCTGGTGAGGCTGGGTAGGCAGGAGGAAAATCTCCCTGGGCTTCCCTGAACCTTGAGTCCTAGTCAGTTAGACTGACTCTACTCTTCCTTGTAACTCAGGAGTAGTTTGTGAAGGCCTGTTTCATTTCAACCCCTTTCTTCAGGGTTACCAAGGAACCTAAAACTGAGTGAACCCAAAAAGAAACAGCTTTTCTTCCAGCCAGGAAGATTATGGCCAGCCCATCTGGCACTGACCCATCAGCTGCCTGCGCTTTGGTAGTAGACATTAGAAGAGACTTTATACCAAAGGTCTGGGATGAAAGGAAGGGGATGAAAGAGGAGGTTAGCAATCTTGCTGAAATGATAACTGGAACTGAGAGATCTGGGACATGGATAAGAATTGCTGCCTCAGTGGACATACTTCTGGGTAGCACCTAGAAAATATATTGCTCAGCTCTGCAGATGAGCTCAGGTAAGGAAAAGGAAATGTGGCATGGCTTCCGTACTCACATCCCTGCATCATGCAGAAAGATGATCTTGAGGAAATATATTGTTGCCATTAGGGGAAAGAAATGATAATGTACCTGTATTGCTTTATTTCCTGTTGCTTTTATGTAGTTACAAGATTTTGATAATGTTAAAAGCTTGGCATGCAATTTTATTACTCTTCACTCTTTCTCATGCATTTAGATGGCAATATGTAGCACAGTCAAAATCAAGTACTAACAAACATGAGTCCAAACTGAGCACCTTTAAAAGCCATTGCAGACTTTATCTGCCAGCTGAAGAGCAAATCAAGACATGGAGAAGGTAGCTGATACTACGTGAAAGCTGACTGTTGACTAGCTCTGCCTTTTCCCAAACTATATCTGATACCTGGTCTATTTTGTGTAAAGCTGCCTTGAGTATCACAACTGAACTTTCCAATCTGCAGGACAGATCATTACAAATCACAGCATTCAGCAGAGCTGGGCTTGGAGCAAGGTGTTTTCCAGCCCGTTCCTTGAGGTGCCTGTGTCCAAGGCTACTACAGGATGAGTTAAAATCAAAGTGCTGTTTGTGAAACAGGCTCTTTCCAAGTATTTTTAATCTGAACAAGAACAAAACCAAAGATTGTTTTTCCCATGGAATGATGAATTTGTGGGGATAAAGGATAGATTTTGCCTTGTTCCCATTTTTTCATGGGTGGCAGCATACATAATAGACCAAGGTAGCCTTACTCTAAAGTCTGAGCTTTTCTTTAATTTTGCAACACTGCCAGTATGGAGAAAGAGTTCAGATTCCCCACTCATGCCACAAGCACATGGACTTGGAATGAAACTGCAAGAAAATGAGCAGTTTTCAAGGGTCATTATAGTAATTTTTTCTAAGCTGTGCCAGCACCGTTCTGAAACTTCCAAAGGACTTCATGATAAAGTACTTCACAAGTAACTTAGGCAAACTTGACTGTAATATTAGTCCATACAATTTCAGAGACTAAATAAAAGCTGTGAAGATTATATTCAGTTGTTATGTCTAATTGGAAGTCATATCTAGAAACTGAATTGAATGTGACACAACATCAAGAAAGTACAGACTACGAAAGCTTGTTCCTCATCAACTTTTGTCTGAAATTTTGTTACTGGGGATCCAGACTTTAGTCTTGGGTGATAGATGTTTTTATCAGCACTGGGGAAAAAGCCAAAGTGGAAAAAATTATGAGGTTGTGTCTGTCACATTTTATGGATTGACATAAGGTTTATTATTGTTTAGCAATATTAGATTGACGTAGAAAGAGAGATTTATTGGAGCTGCTCTAATATCAAGATACTTCTGCAAACACAAAAATAGATTTAAGACCCAAAGGGTATCCAGGCTCATTTCAATATCATGTACAAGTTTGGCAGTCCTCTTCGCTTTGATTTATCTGCTCTGTTGCTGAGTCCATAGTCTCTAAGACTGACTCCTTGCTGATTGTCGTATCATTATGGATTTCACTTGCTGTAAATGGGAGAACTATTTATATAATATTTCAACAATATATTATTTTATTATTAAATTATATTTTATATCAAAAAATGATAACAGTAGTATTAATAATTATTTCCCTTTAACTGCATAATTTTTTTTAGATTACCTTTTCTAGAGATTTCCTAACAGCACCAGCGACAGAAAAACAAAACAAAATAATGAAAATACAAATAAATCTCAGCTGACAAAACAACATATAACTTAGGGTATTATTTTCTCTTCCTGTAAATATAAAACAGATTTCACATACTTTTCCTGTGTTTATCTTGACTTTTCGTCCAAAGAACTTATGACTGCAAGGACTTGCAGACCTCATGCAAGAATTACTTTTGATCAAAATTTCATAAACATCCATTGATTATTTTGTTAGCTGCGTGAAATCAATAGCCATTTTGGAAAATTGTTGCCTGTCAGAGATAATGTTTATCTAACATAGTTCTGGTATTTTCTGTTTTTCACTGTTTTCCCACTATCTGATTTTCACTTCCACTTGAAATATTTTTGAGCGTTATCTTCCTACTGTTGTTGTGCATTGTCTTCAATAAAAGTGGGCCTAAAGAGAAAATAAACATTCTTCAGCTTTCTGCTCTGATCACTTAGCAGCACCTTCTCACTGGTTTCACTGTCTCAGTATAAAGCCCAGTTTCTATTCTCTCATACACAGCAGCAAGGCAAAGCAAAACACTTTTAAAATCCTAAACAGATATTTGAAATGGCAAAAATGGAAGGGAAAGCACGAACTGTGGGAATACATACTTGATGTATTTCATATCTGATCTATTGACCCAAGATAGAACATTCCCATTTCATGACTTGTTTCTTGTGGTGATGATCTAAGTGAGTTTATTGTCCATAAATCCTTCCTTAAAATTCACCTCCGCCCTGATGTATACCCTGACCTTTGCAAGGCAGCTGGGCTGGGTTCTCTTACCTAATTTAGTCATCTAAAAGGCATTTAAGCACTAAATATAGACCAGTTACCTAGGTGCCTACTGCAGTCAATGGACACAACCACATGCAGAAAGTGATTCATCACATCCTAAAATATGTTGGATGAATGGATCTGTCGCTCTCCATGGACTATGGCTACAGCTCAGGTGTCTAAGACCGAATGCCTTACTTTCATACAGCTAAAGTTAGGTGAGCTACATCCCACTTCTGGCGTCTGCATTGGATTTCCTGTCTTGATTGAAACAGTCTTATTGTTTCTTTGTCTGTCTTATCTGTGGTAACTATACATAATATTATTTATTGTAGACATATGTTCTGGTTTCAGTTGTTTTTTCTCCCACACACAAATTTCAAGCTCTTTAGAGAAGGGACATGAAGAAGTCCCTCCCTCCCCAGTTTCCTCCTCTCTCCCTCCCCCTAAAAGAACAATAAGAAATAATTCTGGTGCCAACAAAAAAATCATTTGACACATACCCTTTAAACAATCTGTAACTCCTAATTTAGTCAGTAGAATTTATTACATCTGTTCATGAAAAACCCCCACAAATAATTTAAAAACTGTACTGGAAACTCTTACTTTCCCAGTTAGTACTATTGAGGGCAATGGAAAGATTTCTATAAATAAGAGCTTGAAATTAGTGAGAAGACATGCAAAAATAAGAATCACTTGCATCAGTAAGATTTGCTGAATGCAGTCTTTAATTTATCATCTGCAAATGTGGCCCAGTGAAAATGTAGTAAGATTTGCTCCTTTGTAAAAGATTTACAGCTCCAGATTGTGTTCTGTGATAGCCCATGATTAAATAAATGCATGGTATTTCTGAAGGATTGTGAGGGGATATAAAAGATTACTTTCTTTACCACTCTTCTAGTGAAATTTCATGAACAGTGTATAATTGCAAGCTACATTTATTGCTATTTCCCTTTTTTAATTAAAACTTACAAAGGTGAAAGCCAGAAACAACATCTCTGGGTTCATTATGTGGCATGTAATAGGAATAAACCTTCAAAAATTAAAAATAAGTGTCATTTTTAGTATCATTAAGGCTTTCACAGCTTTTGAAGTTGATTTAAACAATCCACAATAACACTGTCCTACACTAAACTTACTGGATTCTAACAGTTCCCATTCCAGACTGTTAAATTTATACACTTTGTGCCAATTCTTGAGAAGATCCTTATAATACCATTATACCTAGCTTAGTCTTTTCTCAGGGTTTCTCATTATAATTTCGAATTTCATCATTTCAGTTGGTTGTAGAAAATGCTTTGGACAGCTGGAATAAAAAGAAGCTTTCATAAAATCTTTTAGGTAGTTTCATATATTTGAAAGACAGTTGTGCTGGAAGGAGTTTGAAGCCGACTGAGAAACTGCAACTCCTTCCACCACATCGCATGTGAAGAAATAACCCAGGGAAAATTCCCTTTGCTGAGCATGAGGCCAGACTTTGTGGACCACTGAATCATTGCCAGCTCTCAGAATTTCTTGGCAGTTACTGCTCATCCTCACCTTTAAACATGTAGCTGCAAGTGTAGTTCTGTGGAGTAATTTCTACCAGTTCCTATGGGGGCTAGATATTACCCATAATCAAATAGAAATAATAACCCCCTCGATTATTTATGTAGGAAGTATTTTAAATACCATATTTTCCAGCTTTGCAAGAAGAGTTTGTAAATACTGAAGTGATATGTTACTGTCTGTGTGATGGAACCATCTACTAATCCATATGTCTGTGTATTCAAAATCCCTGAACCAAACTGGTATTTTCTCACAAGAAAGAGACTTTGTGCTTGCCTCCATAGGAGCACCTGAAAGGAAATCTCACAATTTCATGCTGATGGTGGTTTGATGGTAGCTTTTACAAAGCAACCTAAGACTACATTATTGGGACAATCCCTTAGAACAGAATCATAGAATGATAGAATCACTTAGGTTGAAGAAGACTCTTAAGATCATCAGGTCCATATGAGTGCAAAAGTGGACATCAAGTCTGAATTTGTCTGTTTTTCTAGAGTGTCATTTTACTTTTTTCATTATGTGGAGAGATGAATCAGGCATTGACATCCATCAAGGATAATTCACAGTAGTCAGTGAATAAAAAGAGAATTTTAGGATCCTCTCCTCTTTCAGCTATGTACTGTTTGAAAATTTTCAATCTCCTGGGGTGAGGTAGATAAATCCATGACCAGTTTTCAGAAAAGTTGCCAATGTGCAGCCACATGGTTCCTGGCCTCAGAGCTCAGGTTTCTGCGGAAAAAGAATGGAGGTTCACCAAATGGAAAAGTGCTACTGTGCCCCTGAGTTCCACCTCTGATTTGGGTGACTGGAGAACCCAAACTCTGGGTTTAAGGCATGGTGTTGTGTGAGAAATGCCTCTCCTTTCCCCAGCTTCTTTAAATTCTCATGCTGCCGCCAAGTCACATTGTATGAAATATGTTCTTTGGTGCTCAAGTATTCCTTGCAGGATTTTCTTATGTAAAAATTTGATTGCCTTATATTTACTTCTGCATTTATAAATGATCCATCTATTTTTAGTTTAGGTAATGAGTTCCTTCTACACTGAAACATCTCCTTTTATTCATAGGTGCACATTTCAGCAAACATATTAAAATATTAATAAGATTCTCTAGTTTTTTTTCCTAGGCTGTGAATCAGTCCCTGATAAAAAGTACCTGATCCTGCTTCTGTTTAAATCAACTGAATAACTTTTAATTCCCCATGGACAAAGATGAGCTCATCACGATACTGAAGGAAGTTTGTTTTACTTTTCTTCTCTAGCAAAA
Source organism: Hylia prasina (assembly GCA_013397195.1). NCBI lineage: Eukaryota > Metazoa > Chordata > Aves > Passeriformes > Sylviidae > Hylia > Hylia prasina. The sequence goes on from VYXD01005829.1 coordinate 519,920, forward strand.
TATGTTTTGCTATCCTTCTGTAAGACCAAAGTACTCGCCAATATTTAAACTTTATTTTGGCAAAGCTCCCATGAATATGGGTGTCAGGATAAGAGCTACTGGCTCTTTTAATGAAGGAGGGGGAAAAGCCACAATCAAACAAAGCCCTGACATACTTTTCCATTAGAGAAAAGCGGTAAGCATTTTTCCTCAACTCCTCATACCCTAGTGTCCTGGGGTAATCCCTCAGGGCAGTAGGATGGCTGTGAAGAGGCCCAAGCTGCTGCCTCTGAGATTTTGGTTAAGGCTGGCTGCATCCAGCACATGGGGAAGCTGTGAAGGCCGGTCCCTCTGTAAACAATCCAAGATGGATTTTTTTGTGGGGCAGTACAAAGAAGGCTATAAACCCCCTGACAAATCCACCGTGGTCTTCCTTGGTTAATGCCTTGATTTGTGGCTTTTCCTTAAAACTTTTTTATTTATTCTCTGTCATATTAGGATTTAATTTTTAAAGTGGAATAACCAATACACCCCAAATTCAGTGCATGAAGCTTCCCTGCCAAGTCCCACAAACAAAATTACAAGGTCTGGTGAAATCTTACACTTCTTGGTTATTAGCTCTGTCAAATGAATCATGCTTCTAGGGGATCAGATGTTCTTAGGATTTAAACACTCATAGCTGCAAATGCAGAAAAATATCAGAATAAAAGTTTGCTATTTAATGAATTTCAGCACATGATTTCTGCAACCTGTCCTGTTACAAAATGTAGGAATAACACATATGTAGCATGACATATATAGTAACTATCATAGCCCTTGCTAAGTCATTGTATGAGAAATGAAATTTATAATTGTGACCCATCTCTTGTGGAACGAGGTCCTGTTTTGGATAGTTTCCAAGTCATTCTCTGTGTCCCTAGGCACAGACTCACTGCAGAGTGTCACAAAAATTTCTTGCTTCAGAACCAGGAAGGATAAAATAGTGTAAAAAACAATTTTAAAGCACTTGAGATGACTAAGCTTAGGACAGATTCATTTTGTAAAATTCACAAAGGAAAAAAGCATGTATTGAAATACTTTCCTGCAGTTCTTTTGATTGTTGGTTCATTCATGGGTTTTCTTTTCATCTGCTCTGATGTGTAAAACATAAATAAATATATGACTGAGCAAATATAAACAGTGTAACCAAATTAAAAGAATTGTCAGCAATTACCACTGTATTTCTCTTAATTTGCAAACTTAGTACTGGCTCTGAAAAAGACAGAGGCAAATCCTATTTGTACTATTTTTTAGGAGATAAAGCCCTTTGCAAGAATCCATTGTACAGCAAAGCTTCAGATGGAAGTGAAGAGTACAGCTTGACTCTAATCCAATTTTGACGCCTTCTCCCATGAATAACTGGGGAGTTCTGGAAGTGTTCAGCCCTTTGGTGGTACCTAGTGTCTAATTCTACTGCCACATTGCAATTCAAGCGTGTGAGAGCTCTCATTTCTTACAGTACATGTCACACAGAATACGCGGGCCAAACCTGCCCTAGATTATTGTGGGAAGGGATAAAAGTACATAATCTGCTACTTTTGCTAAGTTTAAGTGGTACCTTATTTTAGAACCATCTCCCTGGAGCCAGCGCTCTTATGGACATCCCTGCTGGAAGCTGTGTGTCCATTCTGTCTCTGTGTAGACCAGACAGGTCTGTGCTCCAAGGATAAGCACGGAACTGCCCACAGCCCTGATGCAATGGCACCATGCCAGTTAATCTGCTAAAGAGATGACCAGGGAATCTTTCATCCCTCCCCTGTGCTGTCTGAAACACACAGGAACAGCATTTAGTAGTTGTCCTGGCTGCCAGCCTGCTGAAATCAGTACAGGTTATGACCATTGGGAGCAGCTGCCAGTCCAGTCCGAAAGTCCCAAACTTTCTGAATCTTTTAAAGCAAAAGAAAGAAACCTCAAAAGTCCCTACAAATGAAAAAGTGAAACAATGAAAAGCCTTCCTAAGACATTTAACAGGCAACTGAAGTATTTTTTCCAAGATGCTCAGTACTGGATGCTCAACAGCTTTGAAGGAGGACATGCAATACATTGTAGAATTCCCATTACGGAACAGAAACTGATTTGGATTTTGTGTGGGATTTTTTTTGAGCTTGACTCTGACTAGTAAACATCTTTCTGCTACATAATGTCCTCTGAGGTTTCCTATTGTAATAACTAGCCTTACATAGTCTTTTCCTGAGTCTGCTATGTTCTAAAATTCATTAAAAAAATGACCCTCTTGCTTCACTGTTAAATTCATTTAACCGGGGAGATTTAATCTCTGTAGGAAATACTAGTTTCAAAGAAATTTAGAGTTCTGAAGTCTTAATTTACTTCTTGTTTGTCTTCTATCTGATATCATTCTGATATCTTCTCATTGGAAAACTAGTGTCAGGAGATTTTGATGATGTATTTTGTATTTCCATTAATTCCTTCTTGCCAGATAAATGATTGCCAGAACTTCTCAGTCACTGTCTTTATGAACTCAGTTAAATTTCTCCTTTGGGTCATTGTCCAGTAGTTTGTCCAGCTCACTGATCTGCTGGCAGGCTGAAGTATCCAGTGTCCGGAAGAGCACTCTAGCAGGGAAGATGATGAAATCATAACATTTTTGGAATTACACTTTTTATTTTCATTGAGAAACAGTTTTATGAAAACCAGTCACTGTGGATCCATTTCCCTCAGAATACAAAGGACAAAACAACTCTGTTTAGTAAATAATTTGTTTGGGTCTGACTAGTTGGTTTTAAATACAGTTTTTCTTTGAACACAAAGCTTCTATTCACAAGAACAACCATAGCCTGAGCTGTTATTGAGGGGTGGTGCAGCATCCCTCCCGCCCAGCAGGACCCACTGAGAGGCTTAATGTTATCTTCTTATTTGTATTTACTATACAGATAAAAGCTTCCTTCCCATCTAAATCTTCTCCCACCATGTTCTCACAAGTCTGCATAATGAGATTAATAAATAAAGCTTCAAAAGGTAACCCGATCAACAAGACTTTGTATTCCTCAGCTTTTGGTTGTGGTGAAGCAACCTGATGGTGAACTGTGGTGAACTGGCAAGCTCCTGGTGCTCCCAGACTCTACAAAGCACCTTAAATTACAAATCTATTTTCCAAAAAGTGATGCTAGAAAAATGATACAACCAAGTCATATTTTTATATTGTTCTAATTTGTTCCAGACAAAACATATCAAATTTACAAGTGGAAAGGAAAGCTATCTCCCTTTTCAGTCCTAATGTATTAACTTGCCAATACTTGGCTCCATCAACTTGCTAAGAGGCTGAATGTCATTTTGGATTCTCTCTCTTGTTTTTCCAGCGTGTTGCAATGAGCAGGCCAGTTCCGCCACCAGAAACACTTGGCAAGCAGATTGTCTTCAGTAGCTCTGCACACATGCAATGGATTCTGACACTGTACAAGAGAAATAACAGAAACCATTTCACTTCCTCTGGTCTGTGCAGAGCTAGCAGGAGTCAAAATAAACTGCCAAGCCTCCAGGCAAACAAATAACATGAGCACACATGGACCCAGGCTTCAGCAACAATGGCCAAACTTTTGCAGGATCCTATAGGAAGCTGCCCTGCCTAAGAAAGCAATGGGAAGCTCTGCCTAAGGCACAGGCAGTCTCCCCCTTACCCCCTTGCAGCTCCTCAAATTGCACTGCTGAATGTCTGGTCCACTCAGGGAGGTTGGAGCAGACTTTTCCTGGAGAACTGGCCCACATTATACATCCATCTTGGCACCCATTCAGCCTGCAATCTTTCTTCCCTTGTTGCCAAAACGCATGCTAGTAATTCAGATACACTGGTGGGTCTGGGATATGAATAGCTGGCCACTGGGAACAGTATAAAAACTTTATTGTTATCCATAGCCCATCATAAACCAAAAATGATTTGCCACATGTAACTGAGCTGGTTTTGGATTTTAAATCCTAAAACATCAATCCTTCCAATTTATTTCAATTACTTTTTTTTTTAATCTTTCCACTGCTCTGGGAGAGAAAGAAAAAAAAGCTTCACTCCAACAAAATTAAAAAATCCAGGGGTTATCAAGAGGCAGTTTGGGGACTGCTTGTGGTTTGTCAGGCAAATTTATGCAGTCCTTAAATATACAGTTGGCACACCACTGAAAATGGGTCATTTCTGTATGTCTTTTGGGACAAGGAATTTAGCAGGTTAGTCAGATGGAGAGTTATGCAAACATGGTTAAAAAAACCATGCCTTTGTAGACGGTTTCAAAAAACAGATTAAAAATTTGCAACTCATCAAAAGCTGACCAGAGAGAGGTGGGGAAATACCATAGCTAAAAATTAAAACATTGGAAGATAGAAGGGATTTTCTTCAAGTGTGATGAAGAACTGACAGTGAGAGCTGAGTCTTTGTGGATTCTGCTGTATTATGCTCTCAAAGCCATTAAAAGAACTGTTGAAAAATTAACCACCATACAGGAGTTCAAGAAATCTCTCAACCATGTGTTTATTTTTCCGTCATGACACAGCTTTATGCATGCAGGAGAAAGTAGCAATCTAGCGTTTGTTTAAAATAACAGAGTCCCAAGAAGCCCTAGCTCTTATATAATCTAAAACTAGCATTATTAAAAATCTATCTACCTATTTCTCTAACTGGACTTCTTATAGCATATTTGTGTCTTACAAGTCGGCAGAAGAAGAAGAGGCTGCTCCTCTCACAACTGTCAAAACTGTGGGCAGGTTTAGTGATAATGCCATTGCTGCAGTGGGCAGATGCAGCAACATGGAAATCAGCTGAGCTTTGTCATTCTGAGTTTGTCTCATTCCAGGCAGGAAACCCACTGGTTTTCTCCACCTCACCTTCTTACGGTCTCTCACAGCATTCAGTACATGCTAGAGTATCCTTCAGCTGTTCCAACTCCTTATTCTCTTGACATGTTGGCAGCTAACTAATAATTGCTGACTCTGTTGGACACAAAGCATTGCTTTAGGTGGAAGAAGGAATAGCTCTTCCAGTCCATCAAAAAATTACAATGGAAACCTGTGTGGACAAGGTTGGGTGCTGCCCACCCACTCTGCTTTCTGTCAGTGACAGCATTTCCTCTGTTCCTCCTTATTTTCTTCTGTTCCTAATTCAGCCATATGTTTGTGTTTTGTACATGTAAGAGACGCTAGCAGGAGGCTTGCTGCTAACTTCAGTGGGGTTGAAATTTAACCCGCTATCTACATTTCTGCTTGTAATATTAAATGAAGGAACTGAAATTTCAGCAGTTCTTTTACAGACAGGGAGATGCACACTTGGGTTAAGATCACTCGGGTGAAATTCAAGCCTGTTGCAGTCAACGTGGGAGCTATTTTTTTCACTACGCCTCTGTTTAGCCCACACTTGAGAAGAAAACACAGAGACACCAAAGAATTATTAATTTAGAATAAACATCAGTTGAGGGAATTGAATGGTGGAAACTGCTAAATTGTTTGTATCCTTAGTCACAATCATAAAAGCTGCCTCCAAAAGGCGATGGCATAGAAATAATATTATTCCTTTGGTTTTTTTCTCTTTTTTCTATAGCAGTCTTCTCAGTAATACTATTAATGATTTGAAAATGCAGCAACAGCAGATTTGAGTATGGAGGAAAAGCATTTGCCATCGGTATTAACCTTTGTTTATTACTGTGAAAAAACCACAGTAGCATGTCATGCAGATCTAATTTAAGAATTATGTGTTGAAATTATTACGTAATTCTTTTGTTTCCACCCTGTTCAGATGTTCTATGACTGTTTCTGTGTATTTTGTTTTAAAGTGTTTATAAGATTGTTTACAAGGCTTTGTTTGTTTATTGTCTAGTAAGACAATAGATGCCAGAGCTGAATTTACCTTGGTTCCTCACCACTATGTAGTATTATAAGTAGGGTTAACTTCCAAAAATTCAAATTTTTTCAGCTGTCTTTGCTGTGCAAATAATGTGGTGCATTTGGTTGCACTTTTAATTCACTGATGTATCTGCATATTAGATTCTGGCACCAGACTGAAAATGCACCTAGATTTATTAAATTGGTAGTATTTATTGGGGTTTGTATGTTGCTTTTACGTGGCTTCCCTTTCTTTCTCAGGGAAAACAAGAAATAGAGTGAATTAAAGACCTGTGCAAGGACACAGAGGAAGCTGGTGGCAGTCCTGGTAATATTACTGCAGTCTCTTGGTGCTCTTGGTTCAACACTGCCCTTCACTGTGTTGCCATTTGGCATCATCTCAAGAGAACTACAGGTACCTCCTACTGTAAACTGGGCTGGAAGTGATGCAGGTTTTTAAGACTTATCTTTCAAGGCAAACTTTCCAGTACACACGTGGGAGAATGCTGAACAGTTGATACACAGTTTTGCTTTAACATGCTGGTGGAGAGCTAATATTCTGCTTCACAGTAAATTTCCTACAACATCTATTCATTTCTATTTCTAGAACATTAGGTTCCTCTCAATATAGAGGCCCACCTGTAAACTATGTAAACTGCTCTTGGAAGAAGATGGAACACATTAGCTTTTCATGAAAAACACAAGTGTATATATACACACACACACACGTATATATTTTGTATATTTTAGAGAGTTTTACATGCTTTTTCAAAGGAATGTAAACATATATGCATGTATCTAAAGACTTAGTCCTAATACTCAGCTCTCAGTAAAGAAACAAACTGGTTTAAGAAGCCAAGCAGTCTGTGCAAACAAATTTGACTCCTCAGTTTTTTGTTGGAAAGCTTCAGGTGGGTGCTCGTGATTACACAGCAGTCTGTGCACTGCAGCAGTTCCTATAAGAAGAAGTGGTTTCACCAGTTTTGCAACCTTAATAAAAAGTCATTCTATCACAGAGAAAAAAAAAAATCCTATTTTTAAGAAGCGTGGTATGATTCATCTGTGTTTAAGTCACTTTTAAGAATAAACAAAATTTGTGTTTTTAGAGCACCACTCTCTTCCACGTTGCTGCTGGTAAGATACAGCAAACTGCTGTGCTTCAGCTTCCCTAAACAGCTAACACTGGGGCCTATGGAACCCGTATGAACGGTTCTTACATAAAGGTTTAACTCACCCATGACATGGGAGACAAAATAACTCTCCTGCATGTTTGCAGAGCCTGCTGAATCGTAAAAAATGCAGTAGTTCTGGAAAACACGCCATACCACGAGTTCAGAAATAATTTATGGTTCCCTTCTGAGTATATGCTGAATATTGGCAGGGCAGTCAAGGAGGTCTATTTATAATACCTAGCAGTTGCAAAAAGTTATCTCTTATTTACATGAAATGAAAAAAAGAAAGCAAAGTTAATATGATGGTTAGAAAAGTAAGTTGATAAAGAAACCTTGTAGTTTTAGACATAAAGTAGTCAAGTCAAGTAGTTTATGAATATGATTGACACTTCAGTCAAAATTCTGAGTTTGGGATGGCTTATTATGGTTAGGCAGTCAGAATTTCACTTTGCAGTGTGTCAGCAATTTGTCCTTTTCCCCTCCTCAAAAAGGGATGCTCTTATTGAGTAACTTTCCTGTGGAAGAGGGATGACCAGGCTTTTTATTTTTGACATTTGTTAAGTAATGTGACATGTTTTCCCTTTGTTTATTTGTTTGTTTCTGCGGTTGTCATTTCCAAGACATACCCTGTGGACTGTTCAAGAGCACTTCAAAAGTGAGAACTAAGTATATCTGCACAGTGTCTCACTGCATCTTGTCTGTCTGAAATGAAATATGTAAATGGAATCACTGACTCTTACACTAATTGAGTCCATCCATAACTGTACCAGGGTTCACACTGTTACTCTTCTCTGAAGCTCCAAAATTTAACCCTGTTTTGGAGGACAAAAGTGGGGTTTTTTCCACATCCCAGATGTCTGTCCCAGATGAGCGCTGATCTTGGCACAGACAAAAATTCTACCTGTGAAGTGTTAGCTTTTCTTGTTGGACCAGTGTCAGCCTTCCTATCCTAGAATATGAACAGCTCAAGGATTTTTTCTGGAACAACTGAGCTAATTAAATTTATAGTTTCACAATGTCTCTGACCCTAAGATAATTTGCTGGTGCACTTTACCCCCTTATTAGGTTACCTTGTTGTAGATTTTATTTGGTTCCAGGAGACATCAGGGGCCAGTGAGAATTGGGTGCTCTACAAAGGCAGAGAAGCCTTGACTTTATTCTGGTTGCAGCTTCGGTTGAGGAAAGGAGAACATAAGACATTTCCCTCTCTACAGCAGAAAACCCAGTGATTTGCATACACTCTGATCTCATCTGAATGTGGTTTTAGCATGGCTGCTTAAGATATTAATAGACTGCATTTAACTTGGACCTCCCTAAATATCCTCACAGCGGTATTGTTACGGTAACAGAGCACACTCCTACATGATCCTCTTTGGTTAGCCTTAAAAATACTTTAAAACCAGAAAGGAAGAATGGGGTCTTTGTCTGTGAATGCTAAAATCTGTCTTCATCCATAAAAAGCTGTCGATGATTGCCATGGAAACATTTACTAATTGTCCATGGAGCCGGTAAAAATAGTAACAAAAAAAGGTAAGATTTGTCAAGAAATAACACTTTGTGGGATGTGACCTGAACCAGAAGATTCTGAAAAGACAGAAAAGTCATGGTGTGGTATAGCAAAGCCTTTTCTTCTCCAGGTCCTGTTTTGCACACAGTGCACCTTGGTGTCCTACCTAAAGAGACCGCATTCCCATTGAATAAGAGTAGTGTCACCATGTCCACTGTTGTCTGCTTAAAGACATCTTTCAAAATACAGGGGCTGCTGGACTGTGACTGCAATCAAAAGTCAGGACAGCCATCCATTCTGTATCATAGTTTGAAAGATTTGACAAGTCACATTTCTCTCTTTTTTTAAAAATAATTCTTTTCCACTCTGTAAAAATGCCATTTCCCAGGTCTAAGTGTATGCTTCTGGGCTAGGTGTAATGCAAACCCAGTCATAGCTCTCACCCTCTGTAATCTGAAAGGTAATTTAAAAGCTCACAGCAAATCAGCGCAGTAAGTAGGAGAGGCAGGACAAAAGAATACACACATGTATAACTAGGTTGGTCAAAAGTACATCTCAAGAAGCCTCAGTAGTTGATTGTTGATTTTTGTTTCTGTTTTTTTAAAAATAATCTTGAAGTGTTACTGCTAAAATCTTGTATTTGCCATCAGCTCTCCATTGGCCAACCAAGGGGCATTTGGGCTCTTAAAAAACACACTAAGGCTCTCTGGATCTTTAAAGTGTTAATCATCAGGTAGCAAAGGAATTTATCTGTTCAAGTAAGTACTTTTGTGGCTGCAATTGTTTTAAAAGTATTAGGAAATGACAGCACCAATTTTGTTCATCACCAGTTCAGACTGCCAGCTATCCGTAGTTATTGACCTAACCTGCTTGTGTACTACTCGATTTAAACAAATCTTTACTCATTACATGGGTCATATAACATGGGCAGAAAATAGAATAAAACACAAGGAGTGGCTGTGCTTTATCTCTGTCTTCCCATTACCTACTGGGTCCCAGTGTGAATGAAAAAGCAATGTCTCCTCTTAAGGGAAATGGATTCCTTACCCCCCACCAAAACTGTGGAGCTTAGAATTAGTTTCTGCTGAAAGGCTTTCCTCCTTACTGTTCCTCCAGGATTTTATAAGAAGAAACATATCTATATATAATTTGCTTTAAAGGGGATGGCATATGGACTTCTGCCATGTGGGCACTCAGAACATGTATAACAGCATATTACTACAGAAGAATTCTTGAATAAAATTGTCATTTCAACCACTGCATGCCTAATATTGATTTTAAACCAATGAGGCCCCCTAACAGAAGGATAGCAATGGAAATTTTCAGTGTGCTTTGGATCAGAAGGAAGTAATGAAATTGTTTTATACATTCCCACTGGAAATGTCACAAGCCCACATTTCTTTACTGTCTGAAGTCCATATTTGACACATGAACAGCCATGCCTTCCTGCAGGTGCAAAAACCAAGATCCGTTAGGGGTTAATTAGTCTCTCCGTATTACCTCTTACAGATTTCATTGGGGATCACACAAAGAGAAGGAGGTAACTAGAAAGGTGAGAGGCAGGCTTATTAGACTGAAGACAGAAACAATGGCCAAGTGTGAGGATAGGAGCTGTCCAGGCAGCCCACGTTTACTGGATGAGAGCCACTGCACAGCTGAGAGCTTTTCCATTTCCAAATTTTTTCTCAGCTCTTAAGCCTATGTTCTTTCAGTAACAATACCAGAAAAGCCCCTTAAGTGACCTGCACAAAATTTGACTGCTCCTTTGTTTCTTCTTGATGGATAAATATTTTCATATGGTGAGTTGGCTGAGGCAAAGCTCATGGCAGAAACTTCGGTCCAGATGAATTTTATTAGATATTTCCCTCACAGGATCACTGCTGGCTTACAGATAACTAGTTCACTCCTAGCTCCAGTATACACTGTGTGATGATCTCACCGGTGACTGGTCAGCACATGGCCTTAGCAAGCTAGAGAGCATCTTTTTCCATATAAACACTGGGTTAATTTTTTTGCTAGTGTAGAAAAGGGCACTTGCCCATGTTCGTGCATAACTTTCTCTGTCATGCATAATTTTTCTATTATTTGTTGTTATTTAAACTTTCCAGAGTGTGTATCAGCACTCCTTAAAAACAATCATCAGAGGAAAACTGAATAGCAAAATCTGATATAAACATTTCACAGAAGCATTTGATATTTTCTGTTCTATTTTGTTGTATCTTGATGAAATGTTTTTTATCAAGGAAATAAATTAATATCAACAGAGCTTTATATCCAGGTGCGGCATGCACAGATAAAGCATAAGTGAAATGAGAAAAAATATTCTGATTGATGATTAACATTGAATAAGGTTGTACTGAACAAAGAGATGCCAGAATTTTTCATAGGAATGTGCATCAACAAAAAATGACCGTGCAAAGTATTAAATGTTTTGGGGTTGCTACTGATTCACTATCAGAAAGGTTTAGGCAGCCAGACTACTAGACATTAAATGGTTCAAGTGCAATATGCTGAAATTTTATTCAGCTAGAGACTTAGATCTTCAGTATCCACTCAGATATATAAAACCATCTGGAAAGGTGAGCTTAAAGACTGCTGAGCATGACAGTAAACATAGGGTTAACAACAATAATATGCAAAACAACAACAACAACAAAAAATCCAACAAGAAACCTAAAATTCAAGCATTGCTTTAGAATGCAAAAGAGGGCAAGAGATGAGTCAGTCTCCATACCTTGGCAGAAATGCTAGTGGGGATATCCAGAACGAAATCATGTCACAAATTGGCAAGGCAGCAGCTGCATTTATCTGCTTAAAGAAGATTCAGTCCTTGAAAATCTACAACTTAAAGAACAAGCTGAATATTCAATTCATGTTATTTTCAACTGAACAGATGGATGGGAAAGCTGGAAATCTACCAGAAGTTTAGGCAATCATCTAAGAAGTCTGATAAAATGCTCAGAGAACTTAAACTTAGAAAAATAGTAATTTTTAAAATGAGTGAATTTCTAACAAATTTTCCAAAATTTAACAGTATGTATTATCAGATATTAACAACAACAAAAAAAGATAGCTGTATCTGAGATACATGTTGGTAATAAACATGAAGAATGCACTGGGTAAAAGTACATACAAAAGTGTAAGAAAAAAGGGAGAGCTAAAAGGACACTTTCTGCTGAACGCTCTGTAGGACTCCCCACCATGAAGATCATAAAAGTTGCTGTGCATGGAGCCCACCTGGTTGCTACCAGGAGACTCCAGCAGGTTGCCCCCAGCTCTGGCCAACCTCCCTTTGCCCCCTTCCCACAGCAAGGGTTCCCAGAGCAGGAGGAAGCCATGGGTGGCTGCTTCCAAACTGAGGAACAACCACCATCTCAGAAAGTGAGTATCTACCTTTTACATGGGCTTCTACGAAATTCAAGTCATGAAAACAGAGGCTGCTTGTGAATTCCTTTGTTTTTGTATGATGCAGCAAAGCAGGTGTTACTGTGTGCTGGATGGAAGGGTAAAAGCACTGCAATGGCTCAAATAAACTCAAACAATGCGTGCATGCATTAGCAGCTGCTTCATCTGGTTGCATTGTCTGCTTGGGAGTTTTTCCAGTAGATTCACCCTACGCAAAATTTTAAGGGCAAAACCTGCAGGAGAAGATATCTGTTTTTTATAAGCAAGTACAGAAAGACAATTCTAGTAATTTTTATTCATATACTTCAAAGAAGAATCATCATTACAGAAAATAGTGTGACAATCTAGTAGGAAGCATGAATAGCACAATTCCCGACCCTGCTCCAGACACTGTTTCTCATTACACTGGGCCTTCTCTAACATGCTTCCCAGTTCTTCCCAGCTCCAGCCAGTTGTGTCTTCCTATCTGGTCCTTTAGCAAAGAGAAAAATAAAACTGCATCAATAGTAAAGTCCACATAGTTTAGATCCATTCTTTTGTTGCTGGATGGAACTATAGAGATTCCACATAAAAAACCCCAGGAAGTTAAAAATGTATCTATGGAAAGGTCTTGAAGACACTCTTCTTTCCTGATGGTCACTGTCCCTCCTTGTGCTCCTGTCTACAACACCCCAGTCAAACATTCAGCTTGCTTCTCTTGACCTGCTATGTTAAGGTGAAGTTTATGTCCTTATTTGCCTTCATCTTGCTCCTTTGTCATTGATTTCTTGATTTCACTGTCATCACTCCCCTCACCTTCCCTCATTAACAAAATGTGGCACAGCATCTTTTGTTGGCTTATTACAGTCCTAGCCTACAGACCTCCCTCTATACAGAGGAACTGGACTTCCAGGACACCTTATGTATCCTTGCTAGCTGAAAATGTCTAAGTTTGTATAAAAATGAATAAAGGTAATTCAGTTCAGCAGCCCTAGATACTTTAAAGTACATTGTTTTTTCTCTCTAGAGTAAGAATGCTCCTTCTTTAGGTCTCTAAAATACATTGAAACTTTTCTAGACAACTGATCATTACAGTAGGTTCTGAATTTGATACATTCACAAACATAATATGGATAGACCCTCTGGTAGTGTGCTGCCACAGCTCAGGACCAAATTTATATTTGTGTAAATACATAGCATATTTCACCTGGATTATGAGAACTTACACTCTTTTGAATAAAAATACACTTCTTTAGTGAAGGCTTGAAGAGACTGAACGGTGTATAGAAGTTGTTTTAATGTATTTTAGTATACTGAACTTAAATAGTTATTCAATTGAAAGGAAAATCCCAACTGGCTTTGCAGGATTGTAATTCACAGGTAATATCTTCTACATATAAGCTGAGCAGAAACACGATGTAGAAAGCACTGAGACACAGTCAGCACGTGCTATCCCATTTTCAGAGCAGAATCACATTATAGATGTGTTCTAGAAGCTTAAATACTAACTGGGATGGAGCTGTAATCCTTTTACTGCCTTTGAACCTCTCTCCTCTCTCAGCTGTGATATTATGAGGCTGTCTAGTCAAATTAATTGCATCCCCTAGTAGGAGTCATGTAGGTGCTTCTCTTATTTCTACATTTCTAATGCAGACAGCACTGTGATACCTAAACTACGTCCTTGTGTCTTTTTCTTTCCTCTTATACCTTATCACATGTAAAAAATGCCGGTACAGAAGTGAAAAACAGAAAGAAGCAAGACATTGAAAACCTCTAAGTGAAATGGACGTCTATTTTAGCAGCTCTGTAGGTCAGCCTCCACACCTGGCCACTGGTGAACAGCGGCACGAAGGAAAAAAAAATAAAACCAAATATAAAATAATAAAAAACCCCGCAACAAATAAACTTCTTTGCAATCTGTAAGATAGACGGTGCCCAGTGTTTGCGAATCACCTCCTACGAGCCTGGGCGCAGCGGCCGCTCTTACGCAACCCGCTGCTGCCCTGCTGGGCGGCTCTGCGGCGCGGGGTGGGCGCCGAGCGGCGACAGCCCCGAGCGCTGCAGCGGCACTTCGCTGCTAACCACGGCACCGCCCGCACCGCTCCGGCTCGCCGGAATCAACACAACTCGTTCGCCGGCAGTTCTGGCGGTGCAGAAGGGGTGCAATCCCGCGGAGAGCTGGCGCGGGGCGGTGTGGCCTCTCTCCGCCGAGTGACAGGGGCGCTGCAGGTCCCGTCCCCGGCCAAGCCGGCAGAAGCGCTCAGGAGAGGCGAGAGGAGCCCCGGGACCCCGCGCCTTGCCCGCCGCCGCGCCCGGCGCTCCGCGCCATCTCGGCGCGCAGCTCCGCGGCGCTCCC